>CM041783.1:7677479-7792937 GCA_023374045.1 Limonium bicolor
TGTGCACTCTCAATGTTTATCTCTAACAATTACTGATTTTCAATCTTGAGCTTTGGATATAAGGTCTGTCTACGCAGCCTTCCTTATTACTTACGTGTAACTGGTATGTTCCAAGGAAATCTCAAGGTTTACGGTTTCCGTTCTCTAATGAACGAGTATTCTATCTCGAACAAGGGAAAGCCCTTCTTGAGGGGTTTATTCCCACTCAAGGCCTTACATTAAGAAGAGGTATCCCCACCCTAAAAGGAGTGGTTTGTTCTCCGCCCCCGTCAATAATATTATCTCTCTATTATCACAGGTGCCCATTCTGGCAATTCCTCTACAATTAAATTATAGGTCATTCTATCTCATAAGTATACCGTAGTTCACTCATTTTTACACAATTATCCTTTAATGATCCCTAGTAAGTCCTAGGTCATAGTAACTCACTTAACACTTAATACACTTGGTTTCTACACAAATTTTGCCATGACTTCTCTACTATATTATCATGCCCAAATGCATAGATTTTTTTCCTCAAATCAACCCAAGTTAATCACGTCTTTAGTGGACATTCACAACACACCAATTACACTCTAACCACTTCAATTCACAACACAATTGCATAAACCTTAAATTGCTTGGCACTTAGGCCCTTAAATGAGAATTTAAACACTGAATTTCACATAGCCCCTCACACATAGTCCCATGGCAAATACATAAGAGCTCCTATAATTCATCGGTGATTGTTTTACTAACTCATTTGTCATTAGCTCCTTAGTGTTTAATTTTCTCTTGAGTGAGAGCCGCTGGTCGGTTCACTGTTGGTACTCTAGCTCATTATTAGATTAACTTCATAACTACTAGTTCTTTGAACTTTATCTTATGTTAGGTTACATCATTTGGTGTGGTATTGGTTTTCGTGGTAAGCTGCTGCATCCTGCTTCCCACTATGGAAGCTCGCTCAGGTAATCCGACATTATTCGGTGTCTGAAACGATACTATCGCTCACATAGACTTGAATCTCTTAGCGATTTAGAATTTATTCATATTAGGCATCGGCCTTACGGTGTCTAAGTTGGATATTTGTCCTGGTTATCATGTGTTTTCATCTGAATGTTGTGTTCAACTTTCGTTGACTATGCCACCCGTCCATGATTAATCATACTTGGGTGTTTATGAGTTAGGCAATCAATACCAATCATCGTTTATGGGTTTCATTGGGCTCAACTATACCAACTCTGTGGTGTCCCCTGAGCTTCCCTCTTTCGGGATTGTACGTCTTAGATCCTAGGTAGGTCATTCCTTAAATTTATTTTCTCTGATTCCGTTTCTGGGGTTTACGAACATCTTCAATGAAGAATGTTGTTACTGGTATTCTTGGTGATCACTCTGGGAGTTTTGTCCCTTTCTCATTGGAAGTCATTCTGTCAACTGTCTTCATTGTATCTCGTAATACATTCATTTTATGTTATTACTTACATAGTGTTTTGCTCGGATCATTGAGTGATCTCCTAGGTTCCTCTCTTCGAGGTTCGGGATTGGTGTTCTTACTCGTACTATCAATTGTTATTGTGGTAGGTTGTACCGTTGCTGATATTTATACCGTTTAGCATTCCGACCAAGTTCAGCCCCCTGCTGACTCGTGTGTCGACTCATCTTATCATGGTCAGGCTGTCAGGCCTTTCCAAGGTCTCATTCTCTCGTTCTTATGGATTTACAATCTAGCATTAATATGTTTACGACTGTAGCGTTCTACTATCTCGCCATGATGGCTTTCCGGTGTAGCTTAACCGTGGTAGCACTTGCTATGGCAAGTGCGCCATGCAAGATGGGCTGTTGGTACTGGGTACATTGGTAGTGATACTTCCTCCTAATTTCCATGTAATTGGTAGTCTTCGGGACTCCTTCGATGTTCTCTTATTTTGGGTAACTAGCCATCCGGCAGTTTCCTGGTTGGTTTGACAGTACTGTCATTTGTCAGGGTGTTCCTCTTCTGAGGGAACCCCTCGTTACTTTCTTACGTCTAATCCTCGCTCCCGTTTCTAACTGGGCTTTCCAGTAATCTTAACTCTCATGCCATGTATTATCCCACTGCTATGCTCTTTCGGACCACTGTCCGGTATCCTAGTCACTTATCTTTTCTCATCCATTGCACTATAGTGCTTTTCTTATCATTAGTGTTGCGGTGTAACTCGACTGCGTAGCATGTCGACCCATGTTGCTGGTATTTACCGTTCCCTTACAGGTAGAATTCCCTTGATAGCGCCTGTTTCACCGCTGCGCCCCAGTTAAAACGTTCAAGTTCTCATAAACTGTTGTATCACAAGAAGTTTCTCGTATTCTTACGGTTAGCTAACTACCAGATCGGGTTTCCCCGAGTAGGAGAAGGTTTTCTTCTCTCTGGTGTTTGTTCCACGTATTCAAGGTTAGGGATGTGGAGGGCGGTTCTAGGTACTATGGATATCCGGTAAACACCGGGAAGTCCTAACTAACGCACCTCTCGATCTATCACTCAACCCTTAACCCATAACTCAAACTCAACCTCAGTATTCCCCTAAGTTCGGTAATTCCTGTCATCAGAGCGTAACTACGCTCTGATACCACTTTTTGTAACACCCCAACTCAATCCAAATGTGGTCTCGCAACTTAACAGCTTATACATATACATGTCACAGCGGAATTCTTTACACTCCAGGACCTTGCCACGGTCTGACTACAGAATATACCGAACATTAGTACAACAACCTTAACCAATCACATTTCCTTCTTACAATCCCCTCATATCCTATACATCTTACTAACTCAATTGCCATACGAGTGTACATGCACAACTCGTAGGCCACACTTAACCCTTCACACTTGTACCCCTTCTTACTCTCGCGACGGCCGCCTCCTGATGTTCACCTGTGTAGTAAAAACAGCCCCCAAAGGGGGTCAGCACGAATGCTGGTACGATCCTCTCATGGCCCCCAAGCTAACGTGGCTACGACGACCAATTGTCGATAGCATGGAGGTTGATTAGATGCACAACATAATAGAAGGTGCAGTAAACAACAAACCAAATATGAACAATCAAAGTTCAAACATAACGAACGACTTAAATACGTTCCCTTAGTTAGAGAGTTAATTATCTAACTCCTTAAGTTATATTTCCTCTTAATCTTAGTCCATCCTTATCTCACCTCAATCTTAGTCTTATCTTAATCTTAGAAACAACCATCCTTTAATAAGGAGTGGATGTAGCTTATCTTAGTCTTAATAATACAAACCATCCTTTAAAGAGGAATGGTTGCAACTCATCTTAACCTTACCTTAATCTTATCTCAACTTAATCTCAGTATACAAACCGTTCCTGGAAGGGAATGGTTGTAGCTTAATTCGAACCTGGATTTAGGTGATCCCACCGCACCATCTTAATGCCACCTACTCTGGACGGGAGTCCAGCGTAGCTGAGCCGGCAACCGGCCCTAGGCTACAAGTCCGAAGACAAGTCCTTAAGCGGAGGGCGGATCTGATTCAGATACCGTCCCCCTTTTTCCTTAGCATGCATGACCGGAGATCGGTCCCGGGTTTCCTCACTCAAGATCCAGTTAGTAGTAGTCTCAAGACCATGTTTGTTGGTTAACCTCTTTCGGTTTATATCAACCCATATTAGGGAGCGTTCCTTAGTCTCACTCATTTCCTTACTAAACGTTAGTTAGTAAGTTCTCACGGTATGTTGTGTTAGTTTTCAAACATCACACAACAATACAATAAACATAATATTCCGGTTGCATGCTTTATCTTGTTTAGTGAGCACACAAAAACAAATAGCACACAAGCCAAGGGACACCTCGTTAGCAAGCAGGTCACAAGAAGAACTGTACTGTACACCTGGAGATTGGCTAGCTCTTAAAACGATACTCGCCCAATCCGTTGAACACCTCCGACTATCTAGATCCTATAACATAGTAGCCGGGTAGGTTAATAACTTAATTATCTCCTAAACATTCTGTTACCATACGTAACTCTCTTAATTAAACTTCCAACTATATACACATGCATATATTAATACATAACTCCTCACAAGTCCAAGTATATATATATATATATATAAATATATACGACATCATATCAACTCTACAAATACGTTCCAACTTTAATAATTGTATTAATTGTATCATTACAACCTCTAATTAATTGTTGCAGAGTTCTGATCTTTCAGTTATATACTTATATCCACATATATATGTATATCTATATATATACTTCATTCGAATTAAATGTCACGCTTTACGAACTTTATCTACTTAACCTTGGTGTGTTTAGATAGACACACTTGTTCTTATAATTGTTATTGATATTATAACATTATATCAATCCTCCAATAATTCCAAACTTAAAATTTAATCCCAACTATATATATATATGTCCATACATAAGTGTTTTTCCATTATTCTAAGGTTACACTAATATACACATTCATATCCTCGTAAATTTCTAAGTTCCTTTTGGTTTAACCTCTAACTACATATACGTACTAATACGCATATATACATACCCTCATAAACTCTAATATTAACCCATAATACATACATATACGTTAATATTAATATTTTATAGATTAATACTAATTTTATTAGACTAACTCCTTACCAATTTTAACTCACCAAACCATTTGATCATCTAAATTGACCCAATTCAATATTCCAACCCTTTTTGTTTATATTTCTAACTTGGGCTTATGACATTTTAAAATATAATTAAGTCTTGAGCCCACATCACTTTTTCTTTTATTATCTCAATGGGCTCCGTTAACCCACCTTGCCTAAGTCCATTATTGTATTTGGGCCTAACTTAATCCACCCATCGGGTCTAATTCCAAATTACAAGTTAATTCAAAGTCTCAAAGGTCTAGTTAATGTACTGTCATTAACTCATTTCCACCTATATCCTTAACTCATTTCCAAACCGATTAATTACTTTAGGAATGTCTAATTACCTCTTATAAAAGAAACTGTCATTGATTAATTCAAGTTCTCATTTGAAATTGCCTCAGATTTTACAAATTCATGCTCTTGCCCTGAATTTCTGAAATTCACACTTTCACCCACCATTTTCCAATCATTGCCAATGCGACCCAAAATTTCTCAGATTTCCAACTCACCCATAATTTCCTCATGATTATAAACTTGCCCCAAATCAATTCGTAACCACACAAAATTCAGAATCTTTCGGTTTCGACTGAAACCCTAATTCAATTTCTATCAATTCAAACTCAATTTACAGAACACCCCAAATTTATTTCGAAACCCCAAATCAATTTCAACTCATAATTTCTACCCTAATCCTAACCGCAACCCTAAACCGATTCAATTGTAGAAACCCCGATTTGATTTTTCCCTAAATCAATTTCAAATTCAATCCTCTACAACCGATTATCAATTGCCAAAATTGTAATCCAGAACCCTCACTTTCGTTTTTCAATTCCTAGCTTCTGAATTCGATATTTGCCCCATCTAAATTCTCTTCTTGATTTTTTTGAAACCCTAAACCAGTTTTAGGGATTCATTTTCGCAACAGAACACATTAGCCACACAAATCGGCAACCTAGTTGCAGATCTAAGTCCATATTGGTTCGCAGCATACAAAATTCGCACATATTTTATCGGAATTATACAAGTTTGCAAAGCTCAAAATCGCTTTAAAACACCGAGAAACAGAAAGGGGAAAGGGGGCGATTTCTAGCTAGTTTTTGGTTTCGAATCTAACTAAAAATTGGACAGAATACAAGAAAAACAAAAATGTAACCGACTGTTGTACACCTTCGGTTTTCCAGAAGCGATTTGGCTCTAATCTCGGCTCCAAACGTGGCTCAACCCGCTCCTTCTCGGTTTCGTTGCCGTCTCCCTCCGATTCGGCTCAGGGGAAGAGTCTTCACCTCGGGTGTATGAAGAGAGGCGCCTAGTATGTTCCGCGAACAAAGGATGAAGAACAGAGATGAACAGAGGCGTCGTTGGTTCGCCAGTTCACCAGTGTGTTAGGGTTGCAAAATATTACCGTGAGTAGAAGAGACAGTGAGGTTGAGAGCAGAAGAAGATGAATTTAATCGCCGGTTTAGGGTTGAGATTTGGAGAAGAAGAATCGTGAGAGGCAGAGAATGGGGGGAGCGGTGAGTGAGAGTTTAATTACCGTGAGTCTACAGAATGAAGACTTGGTAACTTAGGGTTAGTATTACCGTGGATGTATTGGAAAGGCTGGGCATGGTAATTACCGTGCGTGTAGAGAAGACTGGGCCGGCCCAGTCATGTTGGGCGGGTCGGCCCATTTGTTTTTTTTTTAACATTATACTTATAATGTTGTTTTTGACTCGTTTTGTACTCATTTTCTGTACCGTTCGCAACACGTTGTCTCGTTTGATGAGACAAACCATTTTATGATACCAAATTTATATTTTAAAACAATAACAATTATTGTTATTTAAAAATTTAATTAATTATAATTTAATTCCTAATTGGTTCGTGTTTCACCATTTTAGGCGAAAACGCGACGTCGTTTTCACTTCTAAAACTACCTAGATAATATTATAAGGTGTCCATGACCTCGTTTTCACTTCTAAAATATTCGTGACACGTTTTTCGACACCTCAGAAGGTTGTCAGGACTTGTAGAACTGATAGGAAATGGTGGTGCTGATGGATCACCTATATCCATATATGATTGAACTAACGCCACAACGTGATGGCTATGTGCTGTATAAGCGCAACACGATGTATGTAAATGATATATCACATAGATATACATTATGGGAACAATGGGTAGTTATACATTTATATATACTTACCAATTTGATTAAGAGACTTCGGGACGAAGTCTTTTTAAGGGGGGTAGATTGAAATACCCCAAATTAATAAAACATGGATTAAATATTTAATCACATTAATTAAGGCCTAAACATGCCTTAAAAGTCAACTGAGAACAATAGTGGTCAACACAAAACAAGATGTTGCACCCTTTGACTGTTAAGGGTAAATAAATACCCAAATGAACTTCTTAGGACCTAAAAATTTGTCCTAAGTATATTGACATAATATTAAACATATTATAACCGTTGGACAACACTCCAACACAAAGAAAAAGCATTTACATGCTTCAAGGTCAAAAAGGGCAAAAAGGTGCTCTAGGAAAACCTTAAAAATCAAATGACCTCTAAATGATATAAAATTGAATTACATGATCAAATATCATGTAAGGAACACAACAAGACTGTTTTCAAAGAAAACAGAGCTCAGAAACACCAGGCAACACAAAATGTGCGCTAAAACTCCTTAAAGCACGTTTTTGTGTAATCGCCTTCTAAATTGGTTTTAAATGAGCTAAAAGGTTATAAATACCTTTAAATATAATAAAATATCATATTATATGATATTAGGAATTTAATTCCAGAAATTTACGAATTTTTACAAATTTAATATTAAAATATTAATAAAACCCCGAAGTGGGGCCCGCATGAGTCAACATTGACCAAGCATGGTCAATGGTCAATGGTCAATTAATTGACTCATTTGGACCATGGAGGCCGGCTGCAATAAGTGAGGGGACAGCATACAATGATTTTGGAGACAAATCACTACCTAATGTTCAATTTGCAATAGTAACTTTACTTTTTTTCAAATTAATCAAGCTTTCCCACCTTCTCCTTCCTTCCTTGTCCGATCCTCTCCTTCCCAGCCGAGTTATCCCCTTCCTTAGAAGCTCTCAAGTGTGTTCTTGAGCATGGAAGGCAAGCCTAGCTCCTAAGCTCCTAATGTAAGTGTTTTAATGTCATTTTTAGCTCTTTTTCTTCATCTTCTCACCACCAACACCTAGATTTCGTGGCTCATCAATTCCTATGGCTTATTCTCAGTGTTCTAAGGTTAGAACAAGAGCTAAACTCGGTTGAGACCAGTAGAGGGACCAAGGTTGTTCAAATCTACATTTTAAGGTAAAAATGTGCTTTAAGCTCATAACTTTTGATTCCCTTCGAGTTTGGCTGTGAAACTTTGGTCATAGCCTCATATTCTTCTCCTTTTCATGTGGGATCTGTTGGTTAGCCATTTGGAGCAAGGGTGGCCGAGATCCAAAGGAAATACCCTCTTTTAAGGCATTTTTCCAAGGTAAAACCTAATAACAAGGTAGCATTTCGAGATCTAACTATTTCCTATGTCAATATGGTGGATCTAACACCTTGTGGTGTGTTTGGTTCAGGTCGAAACCACTTAGAACTTCCCTTGCATTTTTAAGGTGATTTTTGCCTTAAATCTTACATTAATTATTCCTTATGGTTAAGCTCAAGCTTGGAGTGTAACCATATCTTGTTTTTGTGTATTAAACATGTCTAAATCAAGTGGTGAATTTTCCTACAAGTGACCGAGCTCATACAAGGAATAATCAACATATAAACACCTTAAACCTATGATTTTTACAATTTCTAAGCATATATATATATATGTGGCCGAGAGTGAAACTTTAAATATGGGTCATATTGACCTAAAAATGGAAAAAAATGACTAAGATAAATTAAGCTAGTCATTTAAGAGATTTAATTAACATAATTGTCAAATTTAAGACATTATGTGGAAGTTTGGTAATTAAATAAAAATTATATGGTGAGGCCGAAAGTTTATGTGTATTTTGGGACATTTATGTGTAATTTATTTTGTGAGCAGATGTTTGTAATAAGGCCATGTATTTTAGGCCATTTTATTTATGCATTTACAAGCTTTTAATTAAGTTTAAGTAGTATAAAATGCATTACCAAAAATAAATGGGGTATTAGGTGTAATTAAATTAAATTTGGGGGCTTTAGAATAATAAGGCCGAAAATTAGAGTTAAAAAGGAGTTAAAATAAAGTTTATAAGATTTTATAAAGTTTTGGGGTTAAATGGTGAATTTTAGAAAGTTTGGGTACTAAACCGTAATTATAAGGAATTGTTGGTCAAAGAAATATTAAGGAGGTCAATCTTGACCATATGCTAGGTTTTGACCAAAATAAATAAGTTAGATAACTTATTTAAGGTTTTATAATAAGTTATGCATTTTATGGTAATATTTTTATAACATATGTGGTAAATATGTTATTACCAAAAATAAAGGGGTGTACAATGGTATTTTAAACACCCATGGGCTATTAGGAATCTTTAGGAATTTATTTGGTGAGTTTTGGAATTAAAATGAACTATATAAGTATAATATATAGTTATTATGTCATTATGACACTTTGGAGAAAAATAGATGGTGGAATGGTAAATACCAAGAGTATATGGGTTAATAAGGATATTTATAACCCTTTGGTGGAATTTGGAGATTTTTTTAGAATTATATAAGAGTATTTATTGAGATATATGTATAATATATAGTTTTAATGATATTATCAAACTATATGTTATAAATAGGGCCTAATGACAATATAAAATGTATATTGAGGTCTGTTCGGAATTTACAAAAAATAACCATAGGTTATGCTCTTTTATAAGTTAGAAATGTTATATTAAATGGGATATATATAACATGGTAAAAAGAAAGGGGTAACTTTGTAAATAAAGGAAATTATGGTTTAAGGAAAAGTATAAGGTTTAATATATGCCTATGAGGCAATACACAATAGTTTTGTATAAAAACTATAGATTATAAGTTAAAGGAAATAAAAATATCATAGCAAAAGATATTAGTATTTTGGTATAACATCACATAATGTTATGTGGTCAAAAAGGGAATTTAAATAAATTCAAGGGCTATACCAAAAACATAAAGGTTGGAAAATGAATTTTAGACTACGGTCTACTATGTTATAAATGTTATGACAATTAAATGGTATTAAGGTGGTTTAGATGGAATTAATATAAGGAAGGGTACTCACATAAAATAGTGTGACAAACTATAAATAAATGGGATTTATAAACTAAGGTATTTATTGAATAAACCTTAGAAGTTGTAATTGAAATACCCCAAACATTGATATGTGGTTTAAACATCAAACTATGTTATATAAAGGCAAAAAAGTGCCTTAGAAACATCAGTGGACAATTTAAAATATAGTAAAGTGCAATAAAGCACTAAGACACAGTATGAGCAAAAACATGCTCTAAGCTATGAGTGAACTTGGTTAGGACCCAAAGAGCCTACCAAGACTTAATAACATTTAATTATGATTTTATAAGGCTAATTAAGTCCTTAGGAAACTTTGTTAGACAATGAAACCAAACAAAACACAAATAAATACCTTAAAGTTAATAAGAGCAAAAATGTGCTCTAAGCTTGGGATAAATTTGTAAAAGACCTAATGGTCATACCTATACCTTATAAATATGTTAAGGAACATATTAAATCAAGTACCAAAGAAAACCAAGCTTGAAAACAAGTTAAAACACAAAATGTGCTTTAAGGAGTCTTAAAGCACGTTTTTGAAAAATTGTCTTGTAAATGAGTTTTGAATGGCTAAATGTCCATCATTACTCTTTAATTAACATGTGTACTATATAGTATCACATTTGGGTGGCTATATTGATGGGAAATCAAAAATTTCACTTCTATGTGCCTTAGTTTGTGAATAGTAACTTTTATAAGCTAGTTTGTAACATATAATGTTATAAGTAATTAAATTGGTCAACAAAGACTATTATACCCTTTTTACTAAATGGGGGCCGGTTTTCAAGGAGTGAGTCACCAAGTTGTAAAAGAAATCAAATAAGTAAAGTAAAACTTAAAGTAAAGTACTATTTTGCTTTATAACATAAATATCTCCAAAAGCAAACTCATCTTCTCATTTCCTTCTCTTCTTTCATTTCACACGGTTCTTCACCTTCTCCTTTCCTCCATTTACGATTTGCAACAGCCCCTCTCTTCTCCATCTTCATTTCCTTGCCAAATCCAACTCCATGCTCCAAATCAAATTCTAAGACCATATTTGTCTTAGTTAGGTCAAGCTCTACACTTCTACCTTTTCAAATCTTCAAGAGCTCAATTTTGGTGCAATGGAGAATCACCATTGATGGAGCTTGAGCTTGTGTTTCTACACATTATTACTCTCCTTTGCTTCTAGGTAAGGAATCTCAAAGAAAAATCAAGTTTCCTCTCCTTTTAGTACATGACCGAAAATTCACCTCACCATGGTGTATTTATCTTGCTTGTTTTAGCTTCATTTGAATCTTCCAAGGGCTAGGAGGAGTCCTCTCTTGATACTTGTTCAAGTTCTCTTCCAATTCCAAGGTAAAACAATTACCTTAATGTGTTAAAACAATATGTGTAACTAGGGTTTACAATGAGATGAAGCATAATGCTTGAATACTCATTCTATTATTTGTACATTGTTTAGAAGTTGACAAACAACCAAGCACCCTACCGGTTTTACAAGGAAACAAGAAAGAAATTTGTGAGGAAAAGAGGTAAATATGCTATCTTAATGTGGTTTAATGCCTTAGGAGAAATAAGCATATAATGCTTGTTAAAACTACCTAAAGAGCAAATGGTGAATGACCTAGTGAAATGCTCTCAAGGAGTTTATTAAAGGGAAATGTATTGTTGGGTGTATTTGCAGGTCAAAGGCATTACTTATGTGGGAAATTCAGTGTTTAAGGTTTATGCAATTTAAGGGCCTAAGAGCCATGTTATTTAAGGGCCTAAGTGCCAAGCAATTTAAGTTATGCACTATATTGTGATGTAGTGCTTAATGTGTGAAGTTTGTGTATAAAAATGTGTTCGATGGATTTTAGGTGTTTTGAATGAAATAAGGTAAAAACCTAAGTGTTTGGATGTGAGTATATACAAGAGAAGCTATGGCCAAATTTGGGAAAATGTGTGAGAAGTTCTAAGTGTTTTAAATGTCTTGGCGAACTAGGATGTGTTAAAGGTGAATAAATGTTTACTTGAGAAGAAAACATGTGTTAAGGTGATTTAGAGTGATGCAAGGATTTAGGTGTTATCTAGGAAGTTCTAGGAATTCAAGTTGTGTTTTGAGAGTGTATTGAAAAGTCTTGAAGAAGTTTGTTTAAGGTTTAGGTAATGTTGATATCCAAGGAATAAGTGTTGATTAAGTAAGATGTGAAAAAGGAGATTTAGTTAGTAAGAAAAGAAGTTTGAGAGATGATGTTAAGGTGTAGAGGAAACACCTTGGTGTAGTGGTCATTATTGGTGAACTACCACTTAGAAATCTTAAGGAGAAAACATCCCAAGTGCTAGGAATTTTGTAAGAAATTTGTGGATGATAAGATGGTTTTGGTGAGTGATTTAAAGAGTTTAGCACATGGCTAAAGGTGTGTTTGATGTGCCAAATGATGTTAGGAAACATTATAAGGCTTTAGGAGAAGTTTGGTGAAATTGGTTAAGTGTTTAAAGACTTGGAAATTGAATGTTTTGCCGTGTCCGAACTTCCGTCCGGACATGGAAGTTCGGACAGGCTCTGTTGGGTAAAGGATTTTCTCATTCTCGAACTGTGTCCGAACTTGGGAAGTCCGGACACAAGTTCGGACGTGACTGTTTCTATCTAGGATTTACTCTCGAACTGTGTCCGAACTTGGGAAGTCCGGACACAAGTTCGGACGTGTGTATAGTTTTCAGTATTAGGTCGCGGCTTGCGTCCGAACTTGGAAGTTCAGACACAAGTTCGGACAGGCCACTGTATGGACCAAAATTGTTGTTTTAAGGTATAGAAATGGTGTGTAATGATGGGGATTGATAGGTAATGATGTTATAAGGTTGTTAAGGACATGATAAGTGAGTTTTAATGGTAATTAAGTGGGTGAAAAGTTGTATCAAAATGTAAAAGTAAAACAAGTTAAAATATAAAGTTATGTAACTAAGTTAACGGGGAAAGTTAAGCATTAGACATTAAATAATCAAGCAAACCCCAATGTTAATAAAACACATGTGATGTTAACAGTTGTTCGAGAATCGCTCGAGGAACATAAGTGGACGTGGTAATGTGGACTCCGGTGACAGGTATGGTTTTCTTGCAACCTGTGTCCTACCGGATTACACCGGCTTGTATGCCAATGTGTTTTTTTTTGTATGTTTGCCACGTTATGAGATAAATCATGAAACGAGTTTACAGTCGTTATTGTTATTATATGTTGACGTGCCGATACCGGTAACCTCGAATGCGCTTGAAGGGCTAGTTAACCACTATTAGGTAAACGTAGGAGAACGGTATCCGGTAACAACGTTTCCGACTTAAGGAACGTTCTAACCACGGCTATGCGTGAGTTGGTTATGTGATGTTTGTGCGTGATGTTTGTATGTGAATGTATGACTCTCTTCCCTTGTGTATGTCTAACAAGACTTAACCCAATGTTTGTGATTGTTTAATAAAGTTCAAAGTTGAACTTCTAACAAGTGCTAACGGGGGGAGTGAGGAGTCCGGTCTGTTCCGGCCACGCGTGTGAGTATGGGGGTCGTTGTCATAGCAGGTTCGATCCTCTCTGTATGTTATGGTTGTTTTCCAATTTGGTTCTCAACCTTCCCTTTAGCTTAACCAAGGCTATTACTGACTCACGTCGGGCCACAGGGGCATACTATTGTTATGTTTGTTTCGGTGTGCTTGGATCACTATATCCGAGACACCTTGTGTTAAGTTAACCGTTCATTTAACGAGACGGTAACGAGTTATGTAACGAGCTTATCATGAGACTGGCAACATTCTCTAGGCTCACCAGTGTGTAAACAATGTTTGGGTCGGTTTCTCAGGGGACCATTCCCGTTATGTTATGTGTCTTTGTTGTGATGCAATACCTATTGCGGTGTTATGTTGTGCACGTGGAAACGTGCAATGTGTTGTTAAGTGTTGTTATGTAGTGTATGTTATATGTTGTAAAATGTGGAGTGTGTGGATCATGGATATGATTCCCAGTTTGTGATAAGAGGCATTTAAGGAAAACCCGATTTAAGGGTATGTGCCGTCTATTAAGGAAGTAGCTCCATTAGAGGAGGAATACTCTAGGGATGATGAATACCATGAGTGACTTATTAAGTAAGGATATATTATCCGCTTGTTGAGCCCGTTGAGGCGAAATGATTATGTGTTGTGTGTTTACAGTTGCATGCATGATTTAAAAATAATCAACCGCATGCTAAGACGACAATTAGTTGTGCGTGGCCCGGTAGCATGTGGGCTGCGGGATTACCATACCAGCAAAGGTGCTGAGCCCCTTGGGGGCCACCCTTTCTCTTCTTTTCCTATTTCAGGTATGAAGTGCTGGAAGCCGTTCGAGAGTAGGACGGGTAGTCGTTGTACATGGGTAATCCTTTAAGTATATATATACAGTAGGTGTAGTAAGACCGATATTGTTGTCGGCACTAGTTTATAAATACTCGGTATAGTTGATAAGGTGTATGTTGTTGTTGTGATTAATGGAAAGGGATAGTATTGTGTAGTCGCTCGGGAATTTAGCCCATCAGACCGGTACAATGTGTATGTATTAGCCTTGTTAGCCACGTGGGTGGCTAACGGCGTGTAACACCAACGAGATAAGTAATGTGATGAGGTTGTTTTCCGCTGCAGTTTATTGTAAGTGTGTTATTGTTGGCTGGGGTGTTACAAAAAGTGGTATCAGAGCGAAGTATCGCTCTGATGACTGAATTACCGAGCTTAGGAAGTACCGAGTTAGGATTTAAGTACTTTGGGTTAAGGGTTGAGTGATAGCGTGAGAGATACGCTAGTTAGGAACTACCAGTGACTACTGGAAACCTACAATATCCATCCCACCCTCCACAATCCCTGTTTTATAACTTGGGGAAGAACGCCAGAGAGATGGAAGTCCTCTCTTACTCGGGAATACCCGATCTGGCTGTTATTGAATACCTCTAAGGGTACAGAGAACCTGTCATACGGTAGATCCTGAAAACTGAGAATCCCGGAGACGGTTTCCATCTGAACAATGTTAACCACATTTTATATCAAAGAATGAAGAAACCTATGCATAGGAGAATAGAATTTCCGGCAACCTGGGTCGACATGCCAAGCAGTCGAGAATAACCAACTTGCAACGCACCAACCGTGCAACAGGCAAGAAATGGATTAATAAAACCCGAGACGAGTGTCTACGGAACCACAGTTGATAAATAATACACCAGCGGTGTACCAACCGATAAAGGAACTGCAACGTAGTGCCCAAACAAGAGACAAGTCTCAGTAACCACGACAATGCGTGGAACGGGCTATAAGGAGGATACAATACTAAGAAAAAGGGGTCTCCCAGAATGGGAAACACCCTAGTTGATGATCGTCATGTGAAGACAGTGAGAAGTTACCCAGAAGAGTTATTATCAAGACAGTAAGATCAGTGAGGGCCAACAAGGCCACTGATGACAGTATGGGTAAAAATAATACCATAACCAGTATGTGTTAAACCGATAGCCAGTTAGCATGGCGCACTTGCCATAGCAAGTGCTGCTATAACAGGGCTGTTCGGGAAATTTATAACCACTACAAGTACTTAGTAAAGTACCACGAAGTTAAGTGTGAACATTATGACCATGGGAGGGCTTAACAGCCTGACCTTTGTAATTGGAAGTACACCAGTCAGCAAGAAGCTAGACTTGGTTAAGGTAAGAAGATGTTGTGAAACCATGAAAATTTTTCTTTCAACCCAGATTTATTCAAACCCTTTTCTTTTCAAAACCAAATTTTCTTTCAAACCAACACTTCTTTCCAACCTTCTTTTAAACCAAACCAGTAAAACCAAGGGCAGATGATAAGATACAACAGTGGATAAACTTTCCTTCGATTAAGTTCGGGAAGCACGGGATGCATATTGTCAGGGGACAATATAAGGGAGTTGACAACAGAATACTTCACCTAGGCGTGTGACGGACACTACGAGTGTACCAATTGAATTGTGGGACGACCGCACTCCGATAGGAGCTTGTGGGCCCGACAGACCTACTTATAGGTTAGTTGGGTAAGTAGTAATGTATCAGTATGATACCCCATATATGTATACGAGTGGAGTCCGAAACACGGGAAGTAGTCGACTCCGTCTACGGTCAGCAGCATGAATCAAACAAGAACTAAGGATTACAAGGAATAGTTGAAGTTAAGGAACTCAGTTAAATTAACGAGACTAAAGGAATTAGTGAATTCATTTCAAGGATATGTTTAAGAGTCAAGAGGTGCGAAGTGCACTAACTATTATATAAAGACATCACACATGTCTTAAGAATTCCGAGGAATAAATATGATAACTGGAACGGTGACCCAGCCTGTACATGGCAAGCAGATGCCTAATGTGGACACATTAATGTGCAATGAACGCGATGAAACTCCCAGAAGGTTGATCTTCACAAAAGAAGATAATAAGCCATTTAAGAATGCAAACGGCGTGGCTAATGGAATGTACCAATAAGTGTGAAACAAATGTAAGGCATAACGTAGCAACACCCAGGAGCAATCCTTGAGGGGTGTTTGCATCAACGATAATTGAATAAGATAACGTGACAGAAACACAAGGGTTGAAATGAAATACCCCAAACCTTGATAGGTGGTTTAAATAGCAAACCATGGTATGTAAAGGCTAAAAAGTGCCTTAGTAACATCAGTGAACAATTTAAACCATAATAAATGCAATAAAGCATTAAGACACAGTTTGAGCAAAAACATGCTCTAAGCTATGAGTGAACTTGGTTAGGACCCAAAGAGCCTACCAAGACTAAATAATATTCAATTATGATTTAATAAGGCTAAATAAGTCCTTAGGAAACCTTGGTGGACAGTTAAACCAAATAAAACACAAAAAAATACCTTAAAGTCAATGTGAGCGAAAATGTGCTCTAAGCTTGGGATGAATTTGTATAAGACCTAATGGTCATGCCTATACCTTATTTATATGTTAATGAACATATTAAATCAATTACTAAAGAAAAACCAAGCTTGAAAACAAGTTAAAACACAAAATGTGCTTTAAGGAGTCTTAAAGCACGTTTTTGAAAAATTGTCTTGTAAATGAGTTTTGAATGGCTAAATGTCCATCATTACTCTTTAATTAACATGTGTACTATATAGTATCACATTTGGGTGGCCATATTAGTGGGAAATCAAAAATTTCACTTCTATGTGCCTTGGTTTGTGAATAGTAACTTTTATAAGCTAGTTTGTAACATATAATGTTATAAGTAATTAAATTGGTCAACAAAGACTAGTATACCCTCCTAGGCATAATGGTGGCCGGTTTTTGTAGTAGTGAGTCACCAAGTTGTAAAAGAAATCAAATAAGTAAAGTTAAGCTTAAAGTAAAGTACTATTTGCTTTATAAGTTACAAATATCTTCAAAAAGCAAAGGTTATCTTCATTCTCTCATTCCTTCCTTCATTTCCCACGGTGGTCTTCTTCTTCCTCCTCTCTCCATCGGTTTCCAACAGACCACACTCATTCTTCACCTTCCTTCACTTGTAACTTGTGATTCCCTTGGCCAAATCAAATTCCAAGACCATATTTGTCTTAGTTAGGTCAAGCTCTACACTTCCCTCTTTTTAAATCTTCAAGAACTCAATTTTGGTGCCATGGAGATTCACCATTGAAGGAGCTTGAGCCCATCTTTTCACATATTCTTGTTCTCCTTTGCTTCAAGGTAAGGAAACTCTAAGAAAAATCAAGTTTCCTCCATGTTTTGTGTGTGACCGAAAATATTCATTAATGGAGCTCCTTGTGTTGCCTTGTTTTAGCTCCATTTGAATCTTTCAAGGACTAGGTGGAGTCCTCTCTTCATAGATATTCAAACACCCTCCAAAGATTAAGGTAAAACAACTACATTAATGCTTTGAAATAATGTAAACCTAGGGTTTACAATGAGATGGAGCTTAAAGCTTGAATACTCATTATGTTGTTTGTATAATGTTTAGAAGTTGACAAACAACCAAATACCCCACCGGTTTTACAAGGAAACAAGAAAGAAGTTTGTGAGGAAAAAGAGGTAAACAAACTATCTCAATGTAGTTTAAATGCCTTAGGAAAATGAGCTTGATTTGCTTGATAAAATACCTAAGGAGCCAATGGTGAGTGACCTAGTAAAGTGTTCTCAAGGAGACTAGTAAAAGAACATATGTTTTGGTGTATGTATTTGCAGGTCAAAGGCATTATTTATGTGGGAAATTCAGTGTTTAAGGTTATGCAATTTAAGGGCCTAAGAGCCATGTTATTTAAGGGCCTAAGTGCCAAGCAATTTAAGTTATGCACTATATTGTGATGTAGTGCTTAATGTGTGAAGTTTGTGTATAAAAATGTGTTGATGGATTTTAGGTGTTTTGAATGAAATAAGGTAAAAACCTAAGTGTTTGGATGTGAGTATATACAAGGGAAGCTATGGCCAAATTTGGGAAAATGTGTAAGAAGATCTAAGTGTTTTAAATGGTCTTGGTGAACTAGGAAGTGTTAAAGGTGAATAAATGTTTACTTGAGAAGAAAACATGTGTTAAGGTGATTTAAAGTGATGCAAGGATTTAGGTGTTATCTTGGAAGTTCTAGGAATTCAATGTGTGTTTTGAGGATGTATTTAAGTCTTGGAGAAGTTTGTTTAAGGTTTAGGAATGTTGATGTACAAGGAAGAAATGATGCTTAGGTGAGGTTAGAGGAAGGAATTCAAGAAGTTGTGAAAAGAAGATTTGGTTAGTAAGAGAAGATGCTTGGGAGATGATGTTATGATGGTGAGGAAACACTTTGGTATAAAGGTTATTAAGGATGAAACACCACATGTAAAACTAGGAGAAAACATTGTAAGTGTTAGAAACTTTGTGAAGATATAAGTAAAGGTTTAAGGAATTAGAAAAGAGTTTTGTGAGTGTTCAAGGATATCTTAAGTTGTGTTTAAAGTGCCCAAATGAGGTTGGGGAGTACTAGGTTATATGGGGTGAAGTTTGGAGTTGAATGTGAAAAGGAAAACATAGATTTGGGGCCGACCGGACTTGCGACCGGACTTGCAAGCTCGGTCGGGACCTGTTTACCCTGCGAGAATTAGTTTCTGGAATGGACCGGGCATAGGACCGGACATGGACAAGTCCGGTCGGGCTAAATTTACAAAGGAAATAAACTCTCTGGAATGGACCGGACATAGGACCGGACTTACAAGTCCGGTCGGAGTAGAAAATTTTGTACGGATTGAGTTACTGGAATCGACCGGACATGGACAAGTCCGGTCGGCAAGTCCGGTCGGACCAAAAACATGGTTTAAGGTTATGATATGATATGTAATGATGGGGATTGGTAGGTAATGATGTTATAAGGTTGTTATGGACATGTTAGGTGAGTTTAAATGGCAATTAAGTGGGTGAAAAATTGTATCAAAATGTAAAAGTAAAACAAGTTAAAATGTAAAGTTATGTAACTAAGTTAACGGGGAAAGTTAAGCATTAGACATTAAATAATCAAGCAAACCCCGATGTTAATAAAAACACATGTGATGTTAACAGTTGTTCGAGAGTTGCTCGAGGAACATAAGTGGACGTGGTAAAGTGGACTCCGGTGACAGGTATGGTTTTCTTGCAACCTGTGTCCTACCGGATTACACCGGCTTGTATGCCAATGTGTTTTTCTGTGTGTTTGCCACGTTGTAAGATTAAACATGTAATGAGTTTACAGTAATTCATTTATGTGGCGTGTACAACTCCGATACCATTTAACCTCGGAAGTGTTAACCTTAGTTAACTGAGTATAGGATCACATGAGAGTTCGGTATTCGGAGTAAACGACCCGTACCATGGGACGTACTAACCACGGCTATGCGTGTGTTAATTGGGATATGTGTATGTGAATGTAAGGATCTCCCTTGTGTGTTTAAACCCAGTTGTAATACTGTATGGTGTGTAGTCATGATAGACTCCATAGTGGGGTTCTAACTAATATCTAAAGTAAGTATGTACTAACAGTGGTGAGGAATCGGTTAGGCCGGTCGCGCGTTGTTTGGAGAGGGTATCCTTCCTAGCCTTACCCTTCTCTTGTTATGGTTGTTTCCCTCACGGGTTATGATCTCCCATTAGCTTACTCCAAAGCTTAGCTATTCGACTTATGATCGGTTTAGGGGGAACATGTGTTGTGTGGTGTGTTAGGGCCTCCAAACCCGAACCGCCTTAACTTAAGTTACTCGTCCAACTATTAGGACGGTAATGAGTGTTGTTGTTATTGTAACGAGCTTGTCATGAGACTGGCAACATTCTCTAGGCTCACCAGTGTGTAAACAATGTTGGGTCGGTTCCTAAGCGAACCATTCCCGTTGTGTTATGTGTTTGTTTGTGATGCAATATCCATTGCGGATTATGTTGTGTACGTGGAATCGTGCAAAGTGTTGTTAAGTGTTGTTATGTAGTGTATGTTGTATGTTGTAAAATGCGGAGTATGTGGATCATGGATATGACTCCCAGTTGTGATAAGAGGCGTTTAAGGATAACCCGATTTAAGGGTATGTGTCGTCTATTAAGGAAGTAGCTCCATTAGAGGAGGAACACTCTAGGGATAATGAATACCAAGAGTGACTTAAAGTAAGGATATTATCCGTTGTTGAGCCCATTGAGGCGAAATGTTATGTGATGTGTGTTTACTGTTACATGCATGATTTAAATATAATCAACCGCATGTTAAGACGACAATAGTTGTGCGTGGCCCGGTAGCATGTGGGCTGCGGGATTACCATACCAGCAAAGGTGCTGAGCCTTGGGGGCCACCCTTTCTTTCTTTTCCTATTTCAGGTACGAAGTGCTGGAAGCCGTTCGAGAGTAGGACGGGTAGTCATTGTACATGGGTAAACTTTTAAGTGTATGTATACAGTAGGTGTAGTAAGACCGATATTGTTGTCGGCGCCAGTTATAATACTCGGTATAGTTGATAAGGTGTATGTTGTTGTTGTTGTGTAATGTAAAGGAATAACAATGTATAGTCGCTCGGGAATTTAGCCCATCAGACCGGTACAATGTTTATGTATTAGCCTTGTTAGCCACGTGGGTGGCTAACGGCGTGTAACACCAACGATTTAAGTTATGTAATGAGGTGTGTATTCCGCTGCAGATTGTTGTTATGTGTTTGTTGTTGGATGGGGTGTTACAAAAAGTGGTATCAGAGCGAAGTATCGCTCTGATGACTGAGTTACCGAGCTTAGGAAGTACCGAGCTAGGATTTAAGTACTTTGGGTTAAGGGTTGAGTGATAGCGTGAGAGATACGCTAGTTAGGAACTACCAGTGACTACTGGAAACCTACAATATCCATCCCACCCTCCACAATCCCTGTTTGATAACTTGGGAAAGAACGCCAGAGAGATGGAAGTCCTCTCTTACTCGGGAATACCCGATCTGGCTGTTATTAAATACCTTTAGGGTATGGAGAACCTGTCACACGGTAGATCCCGAAAACTGGGAATCCCGGAGACGGTCTCCATCTAAACAATGTTAACCGCATTCCATAGCGACGAATGAAGGATTTTGTGTATAGAGGAATAGAATTTCCGGCAACCTGGGTCGACATGCAAAGCAGTCGAGAGTAACCAGCTTGCAACGCACCGACCGTGCAACAGGCAAGAAGTGGATTAGTGAAACCCGAGACGAGTGTCTACGGGACCACAGTTGATAAATAGTACACCAACGGTATACCAACCGACAAGGGAACTGCAACGTAGTGCCCAAGCAAGAGACAAGCCTCAGTAACCACGACAAATACGTGGGACGGGCTACGAAGAGGAAACATACAAAAGGAAAGGGAACTCCAAGAATGGGAGACACCCCAGGTGATATTATTATGTGAAGACAATGAGAAGTCACCTAGGAGAGTTATTATCAAGCAGTGAGATCGGTGAGGGCCAACAAGGCCACTGATGACAGTATGGGTAAAAACAATACCATAACCCAGTATGTGTAAAAGGACAGCCAGTTAGCATGGCGCACTTGCCATGGCAAGTGCTGCTCTAACAGGGCCGTTCGGGAAATTTATAACCACTACAAGTACTTAGTAAAGTACCACGAAGTTAAGTGTGAACATTATAACCATGGAAGGGCTTAACAGCCTGACCTTTGTAATTGGAAGTACACCAGTCAGCAAAAGCTAGACTTGGCTAAGGTAAGAAGATGTTGTGAAACCATGAAAATTTTCTTTCAAACCCAGATTTATTCAAACCCTTTTCCTTCAAAACCAGATTTCTTTCAAACCAACACTCTTTCCAACCTCTTTTAAACCAAACAGTAAAAACCAAGGACAGTTGACAAGGATACAACAATGGATAAACTTCCCCTCGATTAAGTTCGGGAAGCAAGGAATGAATATTGTCACGGGACAAATAAGGGAGTTGACAACAGAATACTTCACCTAGGCGTGTGACGGACACTACAAGTGTACCAACTGGTGTGTGGGACGACCGCACTCCGATAGGAGCATGTGGGCCTGACAGACCTACTTATGGGTTAGTTGGGGTAAGTAGCAATGTATCAGTAAGATACCCATATATGTATACGAGTAGAGTCCGAAACACGGGAAGTAGTCGACTCCGTCTACGGTCAGCAGTATAAATCAACAAGAGCTAAGGATTACAAGGAATAGTTGAAGCTAAGGAACTCAGTTAAGTTAACGAGACTAAAAGGATTGTGAATTCCTCTCAAGGAAATGTTTAAGAGTTAGAAAGTGCGAAGGGCACAAACTGTTATATAAAGACATCACACATGTCTTAAGAATTCCTCAGGGATAAACATGATAGCTGGAACGGAGACCCAGCCTGTGCGTGGCAAGCAAATGCCTAATGTGGACACATTAATGTGCAATGAACGGGATGAAACTCCCAGAATAAGTACCTACACTATCAGGAAATGTTGATCTTCACAAAAGGAGATAATAAGCTATTTAAGAACGCAAACGGCGTGGCTAACGGAATGTACCAATAAGTGTGAACTAGATGTAAAGGCATAACTTAATAACACCCAGGAGCAATCCTTAAAGGGTGTTCGCATCAACAATTGTTGAACGAAAGGCATGACAGAAGCACAAGGGTTGAAACTAACACCCAGTTTAGACATAAGTTGTCAGGAGACGGACTAACAAACCTAAGGGGGCATCCCATGAAAGGAAACGGAATACAACGACCTTGTCATAGAGCTCAATATAATATCCAAGCATGTAATGTTGTACAGAGAAGTACATTGTGTGGACTGCCTACAACGAGCGCAGCTCAAGGCAGTAAGGCTTATAAGCCACAAATAAAATGTGTTATGAAAATTAGATTGATTGCAAAAGTTCATGTTATATAAGTAAATAGAGTGGTAAACGAACCACTGCAGTAAGAGGGGATACCTCTCGATATTGTGACACCGCAGGAGCGGTAGTTATGTGAATCAAGTTCAAGAAATATGTTAAGGATGGACGATGTTATTAATGAAGAGGTAATTAGCTAGTAGTATGTGTATAAGTGAAGCACCTGGCTGAATAGCGCCGGCTTGTGACTCGAATGATCGATGCTCAAGGAGCATTCGGTGGTCATCCAAATGAGGGATGAACCAATGTGAATAATGTAAATTTATGTGTGGAAGTTAATGTGACAGTAAATACTATGCGAGTTAGTGTATACATAAGTGAGAGCACGGTGCGCAGTAAGCGACCGTTGTATAAGTGTTTGTTGAATGATAATATGGTAGGTCGAACCAGTTACGAGTAAGAGTCTCAGTGAAGGACAGTGTGAATTCCATGGCAGTCGCATAAGGGATTTACTGTCGAGAGTTTACGCCTCTGCACTCTGTATGACTGAGTGTTTTGGTATTGCACTTGCGCAGTAATGATCGAGTGGGATAGCTAGGAATTGGAGACATGTTAATTATAGAGGAATAATGTTATAAAGGCCGATGCATAGGAAATGCAAGGCCGCACCAATAAAAGAGTACTTGTACAAAACCGAATGTGAAGACATGATTAACAGTAAGTGACTACAGTAGCACTAACTGCCAAATATCGGTATGGAATATACCCCAAATGTTGTAAATAGTTGAGAGAGCACTACACACTAGGTAGAAGCTCAATCTCAACCGACAGTAAGTCGGAAGGGAACAAGTCAATTAGTGTGAAATACATAGCTGTGTACACAGTAAATCATGGAAGGATGGAAAATTGTGAAATCACCGAATCCGCTCAGGGTAAAAGATACCGTGAGTCGGTTGAGAAACCATTGTTACCAAGATGAAGGTGACAATTGGGGATGTACAATACAGTAAGAATAACAAAAGGGAGCAATTAAGCTCTACAGTTATTAGAGTTTCGCAGCAGAAACTAGTGAACCAGTGATTCAAATGTACAGCGTGAATAACGAATATGAGTGGATGGCTAATTATTAACGCCTAGAAGCCTAACAGGCCAGAATCGAAACCAACTAAGAGTTTAACAAACTCCAATGAGAATTCTTGGTTTAGGAACTAAACCGCTAATATGGTTAAGATCCTCTAATCAGAATCCATTGTGTAATAGACCGCGTGGAAGTTAAAACACTTCACGACGACAGAACATTTTAAGCCAATGATTAATGATTGATTACGTGGGCGTAATCCCTTTTAAGGGGGGTAGAGCGCAAAACACTTGGTGTATATTACCGTACAAGTGTACGTAGTGTATGTGACTCATATTGTGCATAGCACAAAATTATTGTTGTTTTTTGATGATTGGTGTGTGTGTTACGTAAACATACACATTCATTCACGGATTAATTGTGGTAATTGCGCACAGATGATGCGAATCCATTGTAAAGTGTGCGTGTTTGTTAACAGTTGTGTGTGATTGTACAAGTGTGGGGAGTAGATAAACTCCCGGGGGAACAAAAGCCCCGACAGTGATAAATGTAAAACCAGGTGTAGTAGTTTGGATAAAATATATGTGTATATATATATACTTTATAGTGATGCATGAAAGGGCATGATACCGACATAGAACCTAGTGAGAATAAGATTCCCTAGGCAACAGGAGAAAAGTGAATGGAGGTAACTGATAGATGGGTTCTATCCTTTGGAGATGTTGTGATCATGACTAGAATGATTCGAAAGATAGAAAATTGGAAATGAGTGACTTACTTGATGCTTGAAAATGAGTGGAGGTGGAACTTGATTTGCATGTGATCAAGGGAAGCCGAACACAAATTGGGGTGGAAGGATAATTCAACACTGATGCTGATCACATCAGGGTTGGATGACTCTTGGAACTCCCTATAAGTGTCACGAATAACCACGCTAATAAAAGAAGCAAAGAGCTTAAGTTGGACTTGGAGTTGTGTGTGTTTTCAAAGGATTTTAAATTGGTATTTATAAAACGTTGATGGATACTTTACGTAATTAAAGTTCTCTTACTTAACCTCACAAAGAAATTTTAAATTTAAGTGATTGTTTTAAACTCCCAAAGGCACGGGGACGGAAGGTGTCCATCGCGACCGGGTTCTGCGGGATCACAGTGTGTATCAAGGATATTTTTGATTGCTATACATGCTCTGACATGTAGTGTGGTTTGTGTAATGAATGTTGTTTTGACTTGGATTTCCTAAAGTGTATACTATCAAGGCCTATGAGTCTAAATGTGTGGTGTTACTAGGACCTATGTGTCCAAATGTTGTTATGTTACCCAAGACCAGTGAGTCAAAGGGGTTGTTATGTATGTGTAAGTGTTGTTAAGATACCCGGACCATAGAGTCCGAGGTTACCATGTGGATATGTTATGTTATGTGTGGATGTGAATGTGTTGCCCGGACCATTAAGTCCGAGGTTGTGATGTAAAGTGTGTTTGGTTATGGAAGTTTATTTCCAAGTGATTCCTGTGTTCAAATCTAATGATGTGTGGAAAGTGTGAACTTCGAGGACGAAGTTCTTTTAAGGGGGGTAGATTGAAATACCCCAAACCTTGATAGGTGGTTTAAATAGCAAACCATGGTATGTAAAGGCTAAAAAGTGCCTTAGTAACATCAGTGAACAATTTAAACCATAATAAATGCAATAAAGCATTAAGACACAGTTTGAGCAAAAACATGCGCTAAGCTATGAGTGAACTGGTTAGGACCCAAAGAGCCTACCAAACTAAATAATATTCAATTATGATTTAAAAGGCTAAATAAGTCCTTAGGAACCGGTGGACAGTTAAACCAAATAACAACACAAAAAAATACTTAAAGTCAATGGTGAGCGAAAATGTGCTTAAGCTTGGGATGAATTTGTATAAGACCTAATGGTCATGCCTATACCTTATTTATATGTTAATGAACATATTAAATCAATTACTAAAGAAAAACCAAGCTTGAAAACAAGTTAAAACACAAAAATGTGCTTTAAGGAGTCTTAAAGCACGTTTTTGAAAAATTGTCTTGTAAATGAGTTTTGAATGGCTTAAATGTCCATCATTACTCTTTAATTAACATGTGTACTATATAGTATCACATTTGGGTGGCCATATTAGTGGGAAATCAAAAATTTCACTTCTATGTGCCTTGGTTTGTGAATAGTAACTTTTATAAGCTAGTTTGTAACATATAATGTGTTATAAGTAATTAAATTGGTCAACAAAGACTATATACCATCCTAGGCATAATGGTGGCCGGTTTTTTGTAGTAGTGAGTCACCAAGTTGTAAAAGAAATCAAATAAGTAAAGTTAAGCTTAAAGTAAAGTACTATTTGCTTTATAAGTTACAAATATCTTCAAAAAGCAAGGTTATCTTCATTCTCTCATTCCTTCCTCATTTCCCACGGTGTCTTCTTCTTCTCCTCTCTCCCTCGGTTTCCAACAGACCACACTCATTCTTCATCTTCTTTCACTTGTAACTTGTGATTCCTTGGCCAAATCAAATTCCAAGACCATATTTGTCTTAGTTAGGTCAACTCTACACTTCCCCTCTTTTTAAATCTTCAAGAACTCAATTTTGGTGCCATGGAGATTCACACATTGAAGGAGCTTGAGCCCATCTTTCACATATTCTTGTTCTCCTTTGCTTCAAGGTAAGGAAAACTCAAAGAAAAATCAAGTTTCCTTCATGTTTTTGTGTGACCGAAAATTTCATTAATGGAGCTCCTTGTGTTGCCTTGTTCTAGCTCCATTTGAATCTTTCAAGGACTAGGTGGAGTCCTCTCTTCATAGATATTCAAACACCCTCCAAAGATTAAGGTAAAACAACTACATTAATGCTTTGGAAATAATTAAACCTAGGGTTTACAATGAGAGGAGCTTAAAGCTTGAATATCATTATGTTGTTTGTATAATGTTTTGAAGTTGACAAACAACCAATACCCCACCGGTTTTACAAGGAAACAAGAAGAAGTTGTGAGGAAAAAGAGTGTAAACAAACTATCTCAATGTAGTTTAAATGCCTTAGGAAAATGAGCTTATTTGCTTGATAAAATACCTAAGGAGCCAATGGTGAGTGACCTAGTAAAGTGTTCTCAAGGAGACTAGTAAAAGAACATATGTTTTGGTGTATGTATTTGCAGGTCAAATGCATTATTTATGTGGGAAATATGTTAAGGTTATGCAATTTAAGGGCCTAAGAGCCATGTTATTTAAGGGCTAGTGCCAAGCAATTTAAGTTATGCACTATATGTGATGTAGTGCTTAATGTGTGGAAGTTTGTGTATAAAAATGTGTTGATGGATTTAGGTGTTTTGAATGAAATAAGGTAAAAACCTAAGTGTTTGGATGTGAGTATATACAAGGGAAGCTATGGCCAAATTTGGGAAAATGTGTAAGAAGATCTAAGTGTTTTAAATGGTCTTGGTGAACTAGGAAGTGTTAAAGGTGAATAAATGTTTACTTGAGAAGAAAACATGTGTTAAGGTGATTTAAAGTTGCAAGGATTTAGGTGTTATCTTGGAAGTTCTAGGAATTCAATGTGTGTTTTGAGGATGTATTTAAGTCTTGGAGAAGTTTGTTAAGGTTTAGGAATGTTGATGTACAAGGAAGAAATGATGCTTAGGTGAGGTTAGAGGAAGGAATCAAGAAGTTGTGAAAAGAAGATTTGGTTAGTAAGAGAAGATGCTTGGAGATGATTTATGATGTGAGGAAACACTTGGTATAAAGGTTATTAATGATGAAACACCACATGTTAACCAGGAGAAAACCTTGTAAGTGTTCAGACACTTTGTGAAGATATAAGAAAGTTTAAGGAATTAAAAGTTTTGTGAGTGTTTCAAGATATCTTAATTTTGTTTAAAGTGCCCAAAATGAGGTTTGGGAGTACTAGGTTTATGGGTGAAGTTTGGAGTTGAATGTGAAAAGGAAAACATAGATTTGGGCCGACCGGACTTGCGACCGGACTTGGCAAGCTCGGTCGGGACCTGTTTACCCCTGCGAGAATTTAGTTTCTGTAATGGACCGGGCCTAGACCGGACATGGACAAGTCCGGTCTGGGCTAAAATTTACAAAGGAAATAACTCTCTGGAATGGACCGGACATAGTACCGGACCTTACAATTCCGGTCGAGTAGAAAATTTTGTACGGATTGAGTTACTGGAATCGACCGGACATGGACAAGTCCGGTCGGCAAGTCCGGTCGGACCAAAAACATGGTTTAAGGTTGATATGATATGTAATGATGGGGATTGGTAGGTAATGATGTTATAAGGTTGTTATGGACATGTTAGGTGAGTTTAAATGGCAATTAAGTGGGTGAAAAATTGTATCAAACAAAATGTAAAAGTAAACAGTTAAAATGTAAAGTTATGTAACTAAGTTAACGGGGAAAGTTAAGCATTATACATTAAATAATCAAGCAAACCCCGATGTTAATAAAAACACATGTGATGTTAACAGTTGTTCGAGAGTTGCTCGAGGAACTAAGTGGACGTGGTAAAGTGGACTCCGTGACAGGTATGGTTTTCTTGCAACCTGTGTCCTACCGGATTACACCGGCTTGTATGCCAATGTGTTTTTTCTGTCTGTGTTTTCCACGTTGTAAGATTAAACATGTAATGAGTTTACAGTAATTCATTTATGGCTGTACAACTCCGATACCATTTAACCTCGGAAGTGTTAACCTTAGTTACTGAGTCTAGATCACATGAGAGTTCGGTATTCGGAGTAAACGACCCGTACCATGGGACGTACTAACCACGGCTATGCGTGTGTTAATTGTGTGATATGTGTATGTGAAGTGTAAGGATCTCCCTTGTGTGTTTAACCCAGTTGTAATACTGTATGGTGTGTAGTCATGATAGACTCCATAGTGGGGTTCTAACTAATATCTAAAGTAAGTATGTACTAACAGTGGTGAGGAATCCGGTTGGGCCGGTCGCGCGTTGTTTGGGAGAGGTATCCTTCCTAGCCTTACCCTTCTCTTTGTTATGGTTGTTTCCCTCACGGGTTATGATCTCCATTAGCTTACTCCAAAGCTTAGCTATTCTGACTTATGATCGTTTAGGGGGAACATGTGTTTGTGTGTGTGTTAGGGCCTCCAAACCCGAACCGCCTTAACTTAAGTTACTCGTCCAACTATTAGGACGGTAATGAGTGTTGTTGTTATTGTATAACGAGCTTGTCATGAGACTGGCAACATTCTCTAGGCTCACCAGTGTGTAAACAATGTTTGGGTCGGTTCCTAAGCGAACCATTCCCGTTGTGTTATGTGTTTTGTTGTGATGCAATATCCATTGCGGTATTATGTTGTGTACGTGGAATCGTGCAAAGTGTTGTTAAGTGTTGTTATGTAGTGTATGTTGTATGTTGTAAAATGCGGAGTATGTGGATCATGGATATGACTCCCAGTTTGTGATAAGAGGCGTTTAAGGATAACCCGATTTAAGGGTATGTGTCGTCTATTAAGGAAGTAGCTCCATTAGAGGAGGAACCTCTAGGGATAATGAATACCAAGTGACTTATTAAGTAAGGATATATTATCCGTTGTTGAGCCCATTGAGGCGAATGTTATGTGATTGTGTTTACTGTTACATGCATGATTTAAATATAATCAAACCGCATGTTAAGACGACAATTAGTTGTGCGTGGCCCGGTAGCATGTGGGCTGCGGGATTACCATACCAGCAAGGTGCTGAGCCCCTTGGGGGCCACCCTTTCTCTTCTTTCCTATTTCAGGTACGAAGTGCTGGAAGCCGTTCGAGAGTAGGACGGGTAGTCATTGTACATGGGTAAACTTTTAAGTGTATGTATACAGTAGGTGTAGTAAGACCGATATTGTTGTCGGCACCAGTTTATAATACTCGGTATAGTTGATAAGGTGTATGTTGTTGTTGTTGTTGTTAATGTAAAGGAATAACAATGTATAGTCGCTCGGGAATTTAGCCCATCAGACCGGTACAATGTTTATGTAATAGCCTTGTTAGCCACGTGGGTGGTTAACGGCGTGTAACACCAATTTAAGTTATGTGTATGAGTGTGTATTCCGCTTCAATTGTTGTTATGTGTTTTTGTTGTGGATGGGTGTTACAGTTGAAATTAACACCCAGTCTAGACATAAGTTGTCAGGAGACGGACTGACAAACCTAAGGGGCATCCCGTGAAAGGAAACGTGATGCAACGACCTTGTAATATTGTACAGAGAAGTACATGTGTGTGGACAGCCTACAATGAGCGCAGCTCAAGGCAAATAAGGCTTATAAGCCACAAATAAAATGTGTTATGAAAATTAGATTGACTGCAAAAGTTTATGTTATATAAGTGAATAGAGTGGAAAACGAACCACTGCATTAAGAGTGGGGATACCTCTCAATATTGTGAGACCGCAGGAGCGGTAGTTATGTGAATCAAGTTCAAGAAATATGTTAAGGATGGACGATGTTATTACTGAAAAGGAGCAGTTAGCTTAATAGTATGTGTGTATAAAGTGAAACACCGAGCTGAATAATGCCGGCTTGTGATTCGAATGATCGATGCTCAAGGAGCATTTAGTAGTCATCCAAAGGAGGGATGAACCGTAATGTGAATAAGTAAGTATATGTGTGGAAGTTAATGTGACGGTAAACACGATATAAGCTGATGTTATACAGGGAGTAGGAGCACGGTGCGCAACAAGCGACTGTTGTATAAGTGTTGTTAAACGATAATGTAACAGATAAGACCAGTTATGAGTTAAACTTAGTAGAGATGCAAGATAAGCGATGTTAAACAGACTGGGCAATAAGCCAGTAGCCAGTATTACGGGATCAGAATTTCAGTGAAACCAGTGTGAATTCCATGGCGAATCACATAAGGGATTTACTGTCGAGAGTTTACGCCTCTGCACTCTGTATGACTGAGTGTTTTGGTATTGCACTTGCGCAGTAATGAACGAGTGGGATAGCTAGGAATTGGAAACATGTTAATTGTGGAGCAATAATGTTCTAATGGCCGATGCATAGGAAATGCAAGGCCGCATCAATAAAAAAAAAAGTACTTGTACAAAAACCAAATGTGGAGGCATGATTGGCAGTAAGTGACTACAGTAGCACTAACTGCCAATATCGGTATGGAATATACCCCAAATGTTATAAATAGCTGAGAGAGCACTACACACTAGGTAGTAGCTCAATCTCAACCGATAGTAAGTCGGAAGAGAACAAGTCAATCATTGTGAAATACATAGCTGTATACACAGTAAATTGTTATGGAAGTGGATAGAAAGTTTATAACTCACCGAATTCGCTAACGGTAAGAGATACCACGCGTCGGTTGAGAAACCATTGTTACCAAGATGAAGGTGACACTTGGGGATGTACAATACAGTAAGAATAACAAATGGGGCAATTAAGCTCTACATTTACTAGAGTTTCGCAGCAGAAACTAGTGAGCCAGTGATTCAAGTGTTGAATGTACATGGTGAATACGAGTGAATGGCTAATTATTAACGCCTAGAAGCCTAACAGGCCAGAATCGAAACCAACTGAGAGTTTAAACAAACTCCAATGAGAATTCTTGGTTTAGGAACTAAACCGCCAATATGGTTAAGATCCTCTAATCAGAATCCATTGTGAAATAGACCGCGTGGAAGTTAAAACACTTCACGACGGCAGAACATTATACGCCAATGTTTAGTGATTGATTACGTGGGCGTAATCCCTTTTAAGGGGGGTAGAGCGCAAAACCACTTAGTGTATATTACCGTACAAGTGTACGTAGTGTATGTGACTTATATTGTGCATAGCACAAAATTATATTATTGTTTTGATGATTGGTGTGTGTTACGTAACATACACATTCATTCATGGTTTAATTGTGGTAATTGCGCACAGAAGATGCGAATACCATTGTGATAAGTGTGTGTATTTGTTAACAGTTGTGTGTGATAGTACAAGTGTGGGGAGTAGAGAAACTCCCGGGGGAACAAAAGCCCCGACAGTGTATAAAGGTGAAATGGTGTGTTGTATTTTGATAATATATATATGTATATATATACTATATAGTGATTCAAGAAAAGGCATGATACCGACATAGAACCTAGTGAGAATAAGATTCCCTAGGCAACAGCATTAAAGTGAATGGAGATAACTGATAGATGGAGTTCTATCCCTTGGAGATGTTATGATCATGATTAGAATGATTTAAAAGATAGAAAATTGGAAATGAGTGATTTATTTGATGCTTGAAAATGAAGTGGGAGGTGGAACTAGATTTGCATGTGATCAAGGGAAGCCGAACACAAATTGGAGTAGAAGGATAGTTCAACACTGATGCTGATCACATCAGGGTTGGATAACTCTTGAAACTCCCTATAAGTGGTCACAAATAACCACGCTAAGAAAAGAAGCAAAGAGCTTAAGTTGGACTTGGAGTTGTGTGTGTTTTCAAAAGGATTTTCAATTGGTATTTATAAAACGTTGATAGATACTTACATAATTAAAGTTCTCTTATTTAACCTCACAAGGAAATTTTAAATTTAAGTGATTGTTTTGACCTCCCAAAGGCACGGGGACGGAAGGTGTCCATCGCGACCGGGTTGTGCGGGATCACAGTGTATATCAAGGATATTTTTGATTGCTATACATGCTCTGACATGTTGTGTGGTATGTGTAATGAATGTTGTTTTGACTTGGATTTCCTAAAGTGTATACTATCAAGACCTATGAGTCTAAATGTGTGGTGTTACATTGACCTATGTGTCTAAAGACTGTTATGTTACCGGGACCTATGTGTCCAAATGTTGTTATGTTACCCAAGACCAGTGAGTCAAAGGGGTTGTTATGTATGTGTAAGTGTTGTTAAGATACCCGGACCATAGAGTCCGAGGTTATCATGTGGATATGTTATGTTATGTGTGGATGTGAATGTGTTGCCCGGACCATTAAGTCCGAGGTTGTGATGTAAAGTGTGTTTGGTTTTGGAAGTTTATTTCCAAGTGATTCCTGTGTTCAAATCTAATGATGTGTGGAAAGTGTGAACTTCGGGGACGAAGTTCTTTTAAGGGGGAGATTGAAATACCCCAAACATTGATATGTGGTTTAAACATCAAACTATGTTATATAAAGGCAAAAAAGTGCCGTAGAAACATCAGTGGACAATTTAAAATATAGTAAAGTGCAATAAGCACTAAGACACAGTATGAGCAAAAACATGCTCTAAGCTATGAGTGAACTTGGTTAGGACCCAAAAAGCCTACCAAGACTTAATAATTTAATTATGATTTTATAAGGCTAATTAAGTCCTTAGGAAACTTTGTTAGACAATGAAACCAAACAAAACACAAATAAATACCTTAAAGTTAATAAGAGCAAAAATGTGCTCTAAGCTTGGGATAAATTTTAAAAGACCTAATGGTCATACCTATACCTTATAAATATGTTAAGGAACATATTAAATCAAGTACCAAAGAAAACCAAGCTTGAAAACAAGTTAAAACACAAAATGTGCTTTAAGGAGTCTTAAAGCACGTTTTTGAAATTGTCTTGTAAATGAGTTTTGAATGGCTAAATGTCCATCATTACTCTTTAATTAACATGTGTACTATATAGTATCACATTTGGGTGGCTATATTGATGGGAAATCAAAAATTTCACTTCTATGTGCCTTAGTTTGTGAATAGTAACTTTTATAAGCTAGTTTGTAACATATAATGTTATAAGTAATTAAATTGGTCAACAAAGACTATTATACCCTTTTTACTAAATGGGGGCCGGTTTTTCAAGGAGTGAGTCACCAAGTTGTAAAGAAATCAAATAAGTAAAGTAAAACTTAAAGTAAAGTACTATTTTGCTTTATAACATAAATATCTCCAAAAGCAAACTCATCTTCTCATTTCCTTCTCTTCTTTCATTTCACACGGTTCTTCACCTTCTCCTTTCCTCCATTTACGATTTGCAACAGCCCTCTCTTCTCCATCTTCATTTCCTTGCCAAATCCAACTCCATGCTCCAAATCAAATTCTAAGACCATATTTGTCTTAGTTAGGTCAAGCTCTACACTTCTACCTTTTCAAATCTTTAAGAGCTCAATTTTGGTGCAATGGAGAATCACCATTGATGGAGCTTGAGCTTGTGTTTCTACACATTATTACTCTCCTTTGCTTCTAGGTAAGGAATCTCAAAGAAAAATCAAGTTTCCTCTCCTTTTAGTACATGACCGAAAATTCACCTCACCATGGTGTATTTATCTTGCTTGTTTTAGCTTCATTTGAATCTTCCAAGGGCTAGGAGGAGTCCTCTCTTGATACTTGTTCAAGTTCTCTTCCAATTCCAAGGTAAAACAATTACCTTAATGTGTTAAAACATATGTGTAACTAGGGTTTACAATGAGATGAAGCATAATGCTTGAATACTCATTCTATTATTTGTACATTGTTTAGAAGTTGACAAACAACCAAGCACCCTACCGGTTTTACAAGGAAACAAGAAAGAAATTTGTGAGGAAAAGAGGTAAATATGCTATCTTAATGTGGTTTAATGCCTTAGGAGAAATAAGCTTATAATGCTTGTTAAAACTACCTAAAGAGCAAATGGTGAATGACCTAGTGAAATGCTCTCAAGGAGTTTATTAAGGGCATATGTATTGTTGGGTGTATTTGCAGGTCAAAGGCATTACTTATGTGGGAAATTCAGTGTTTAAGGTTTATGCAATTTAAGGGCCTAAGAGCCATGTTATTTAAGGGCCTAAGTGCCAAGCAATTTAAGTTATGCACTATATTGTGATGTAGTGCTTAATGTGTGAAGTTTGTGTATAAAAATGTGTTCGATGGATTTTAGGTGTTTTGAATGAAATAAGGTAAAAACCTAAGTGTTTGGATGTGAGTATATACAAGAGAAGCTATGGCCAAATTTGGGAAAATGTGTGAGAAGTTCTAAGTGTTTTAAATGGTCTTGGCGAACTAGGATGTGTTAAAGGTGAATAAATGTTTACTTGAGAAGAAAACATGTGTTAAGGTGATTTAGAGTGATGCAAGGATTTAGGTGTTATCTAGGAAGTTCTAGGAATTCAAGTTGTGTTTTGAGAGTGTATTGAAAAGTCTTGAAGAAGTTTGTTTAAGGTTTAGGTAATGTTGATATCCAAGGAATAAGTGTTGATTAAGTAAGATGTGAAAAAGGAGATTTAGTTAGTAAGAAAAGAAGTTTGAGAGATGATGTTAAGGTGTAGAGGAAACACCTTGGTGTAGTGGTCATTATTGGTGAACTACCACTTAGAAATCTTAAGGAGAAAACATCCCAAGTGCTAGGAATTTTGTAAGAAATTTGTGGATGATAAGATGGTTTTGGTGAGTGATTTAAAGAGTTTAGCACATGGCTAAAGGTGTGTTTGATGTGCCAAATGATGTTAGGAAACATTATAAGGCTTTAGGAGAAGTTTGGTGAAATTGGTTAAGTGTTTAAAGACTTGGAAATTGAATGTTTTGCCGTGTCCGAACTTCCTCGTCCGGACATGGAAGTTCGGACAGGCTCTGTTGGGTAAGGATTTTCTCATTCTCGAACTGTGTCCGAACTTGGGAAGTCCGGACACAAGTTCGGACGTGACTGTTTCTATCTAGGATTTACTCTCGAACTGTGTCCGAACTTGGGAAGTTCGGACACAAGTTCGGACGTGTGTATAGTTTTCAGTATTAGGTCGCGGCTTGCGTCCGAACTTGGAAGTTCGACACAAGTTCGGACAGGCCACTGTATGGACCAAAATTGTTGTTTTAAGGTATAGAAATGGTGTAATGATGGGGATTGATAGGTAATGATGTTATAAGGTTGTTAAGGACATGATAAGTGAGTTTTAATGGTAATTAAGTGGGTGAAAAGTTGTATCAAAATGTAAAAGTAAAACAAGTTAAAATATAAAGTTATGTAACTAAGTTAACGGGGAAAGTTAAGCATTAGACATTAAATAATCAAGCAAACCCCAATGTTAATAAAACACATGTGATGTTAACAGTTGTTCGAGAATCGCTCGAGGAACATAAGTGGACGTGGTAATGTGGACTCCGGTGACAGGTATGGTTTTCTTGCAACCTGTGTCCTACCGGATTACACCGGCTTGTATGCCAATGTGTTTTTTTTTTGTATGTTTGCCACGTTATGAGATAAATCATGAAACGAGTTTACAGTCGTTATTGTTATTGTATGTTTACGTGCCGATACCGGTAACCTCGAATGCGCTTGAAGGGCTAGTTAACCATTATTAGGTAAACGTAGGAGAACGGTATCCGGTAACAACGTTTCCGACTTAAGGAACGTTCTAACCACGGCTATACGTGAGTTGGTTATGTGATGTTTGTGCGTGATGTTTGTATGTGAATGTATGACTCTCTCTTCCCTTGTGTATGTCTAACAAGACTTAACCCAATGTTTGTGATTGTTTAATAAAGTTCAAAGTTGAACTTCTAACAAGTGCTAACGGGGGAGTGAGGAGTCCGGTCTGTTCCGGCCACGCGTGTGAGTATGGGGGTCGTTGTCATAGCAGGTTCGATCCTCTCTGTATGTTATGGTTGTTTTCCAATTTGGTTCTCAACCTTCCCTTTAGCTTAACCAAGGCTATTACTGACTCACGTCGGGCCACAGGGGCATACTATTGTTATGTTTGTTTCGGTGTGCTTGGATCACTATATCCGAGACACCTTGTGTTAAGTTAACCGTTCATTTAACGAGACGGTAACGAGTTATGTAACGAGCTTATCATGAGACTGGCAACATTCTCTAGGCTCACCAGTGTGTAAACAATGTTTGGGTCGGTTTCTCAGGGGACCATTCCCGTTATGTTATGTGTCTTTGTTGTGATGCAATACCTATTGCGGTGTTATGTTGTGCACGTGGAAACGTGCAATGTGTTGTTAAGTGTTGTTATGTAGTGTATGTTATATGTTGTAAAATGTGGAGTGTGTGGATCATGGATATGATTCCCAGTTTGTGATAAGAGGCATTTAAGGAAAACCCGATTTAAGGGTATGTGCCGTCTATTAAGGAAGTAGCTCCATTAGAGGAGGAATACTCTAGGGATGATGAATACCATGAGTGACTTATTAAGTAAGGATATATTATCCGCTTGTTGAGCCCGTTGAGGCGAAATGATTATGTGTTGTGTGTTTACAGTTGCATGCATGATTTAAAAATAATCAACCGCATGCTAAGACGACAATTAGTTGTGCGTGGCCCGGTAGCATGTGGGCTGCGGGATTACCATACCAGCAAAGGTGCTGAGCCCCTTGGGGGCCACCCTTTCTCTTCTTTTCCTATTTCAGGTACGAAGTGCTGGAAGCCGTTCGAGAGTAGGACGGGTAGTCGTTGTACATGGGTAATCATTTAAGTATATATATACAGTAGGTGTAGTAAGACCGATATTGTTGTCGGCACCAGTTTATAAATACTCGGTATAGTTGATAAGGTGTATGTTGTTGTTGTGATTAATGGAAAGGGATAGTATTGTGTAGTCGCTCGGGAATTTAGCCCATCAGACCGGTACAATGTGTATGTATTAGCCTTGTTAGCCACGTGGGTGGCTAACGGCGTGTAACACCAACGAGATAAGTAATGTGATGAGGTTGTTTTCCGCTGCAGTTTATTGTAAGTGTGTTATTGTTGGCTGGGGTGTTACAGTAATTATACAACATAAAATGTTACTCATGTTAGGATAATAATCTTAATATAAGTCGTACAATATGATACAACTAATGGGAATAATCATCTAATAAAAGATGATAAAAAGTAACATAAAATATAAGAGTTTATTAAACTCATGGGAATTACCTACGTGGTAAATATATACATACACAAGAATAATGTATATAAGGTGGATATATATATTTTGGTTGGAAACCATATGATTTAATGGTGGTGGTTATTTAAAAAAATATATAGTTACGAACTATAAGTTATGAGTTTTGGAAGCAAGTATTATTTGCTAAAGATAAAGGGATTATATAATACATTGTATTATAATGGATGGTGGGAAAAATAAATAATATAATATAATAAATGATACAATACGAAAAAGAGTATAATGTAATACAATCATGCATGCATACATGCAACTATAGGTTACGTACCTAAACTGGAAGTGGATAAGATTAAAAGAAATATAAGGAATTAAACTTAACAGTTGGAATAGTTTTGACGTACGCGTTTTAAGTAACAAACCGACTGTTTTAAAGAAACCCGTAACAACTGTAGAAAACAGAGGTGAACTGTCGGGGTTGCTTATTCGGAAATACCGGATGTAGTTAGTCATGGAGACTGACGTATAGTTTTAATACCGTTTAGATTATACTTCTGACAAGGACGCTTGACAAGCTAGCGGACTACTCGGAGCATAGGATCTTGAAGATTCATACTCCACCGTAATACAATCAGGGTGAACGGTATGTAAAGGGGTTTGCCGAGTTGACCTAAGGTTGCTCCTTGGGCTCGGATTTGGTTGATATAACTTGTGTGTTATATGTGTGGATACATGTATGTGATTGTGTGCTACTGCATTAATTATTTGTGCACGAGCGTCCTACGGACTAACACTACGTCGACTATAGATCGACTTATATAAACATACATATACGTTGTGATGACATGACGGTAACTTGATATAATACCATGATATTAATATTAAGTATATGGTAACCTAAGTAAAACACTTAGGGACGAGTCACGACATTGTCGGTCTCTAGAGCATGGATCTCTAACATAAAGATAACCTAGATGACTTCTAGGTATGCGAACCCATTGGGCCGCTGGTTAATAAATATTCTCCATAAGACTAAGAGCAGATCTTAAACATTATGAGAGAGTGATGGTATGAGATTGAGGTGAGGAATCCCGGTAGTTTACGAACTACTTGGTTGCGCATTTGTGATCACTGAGGGGTTTCCTATTGGATTCCGCTCCAGGTTATATCCAACGAGCCCAAATAGGTTCGTGGATCAGGTGGCTACGGCCTTTTTATGGACGTCTTACGAGACATAAGTGAGTCAGGGGCCTCCGGACCTCTGGCGAAATGAGCACCTTTGTGTGTACGGGGGACTACTGTCCATGGTGAGGTTATCGGGTTGTCCTAACATGACGCCCTACTGACATTAATTAAACATGGTTGGATGGAGCCTACAAGGCTAAGGTAAATTAACTATGGGAACTGTACGCTACGGCGAATGTACATTGTACATATGGATGGGGCTTGAAAGCCAAACTAAAATAAATTGACAGTGGATGGTGAACACTACGGCGATTGTACATTGTACAAAATATTGTTGTTATTGCTCGATACGTTCGATATACAAATGTTGTTTGAAATATTCTATGAATGTTTGGTTTGGATGGATGATTAATGTTTATGAATATTTGGATGGTTGATTATGTATATTATACATTTATGCTTCAGTTTTGATTATAACTGTAAAAAGGAAAAGCATGAAACCAATCTAATAATAAGATGGTTAAAATGACAAGTGACCATTAGGGTCCAGGCCCGGCATACTCAGCGTCTATCGCTGATACTACACACATTTTTCAGGTTGTTGATCATTGTCGGAGCTGAAGAGCAGGAACAGGGTAATTGGAGATGTTGTATGTAATGAAGATGGTGTATGGTCTTATGGTAAGGTTATGTATTTTTCAGGATTGGGTAGACGCTCACTTGTCAATGTTTATGGTTATGGACTTAGTTGATGTATAGGAGTTTCTCGTTATCACTGCGGTTAGCAGTTTGTTTATTTGGAAGTTGGATGTGGTTTGGCTACGTTGCTCGCATGGGCGAGTAATGGCCGGTGACACCCGTGTGAGTTTTAATTGTTATTTATTTTTCCGCTGCGAGACGTTTTATTTATTGCTACGTGAGAGATTATATCGTGATTATGAGAGGGGTGTTACAAAAGTGGTATCAGAGCGGAGCACCGCTCTGATGACGAGAAAGTAGGTTAAGACAGTGAGCTTAGGACTTGGGAAACATTTGGGAGATACGAGACGATTCGTCTTAGAAAGATATTGTGTCTAGTAACGCAAATTGCGCGACAGGTTAGCCTTAAGGCAATTTAATATCTATTGGTTGTGTACGGTAATTTACCGAGTATTTATGTGACATACTGTACTACAGATGTCTGGTGGTACTAGAGGGCGTGGTACTGGAAGAGGTAGAGGCGGTGACCCCGGCATTCCAGGAGTTGCTGAGACGGTTGCAGCCGTTCTTGCACAGCTGGGTACTCAGATAGGAGGAGCACCAGCCCACCCGCCACAGCCCAGGGAAACAAACTGGCTGAAGTCAGTTAGCGAGACCCGACCACCCATATATTCAGGGGAACCAGACCCCGTAGCTTTGGAGCGTTACATTGTTGAACACGAGAAAGCATTTGAAGCTTTACAAGTACCTGACGACAAGAGGGTCGCTATTGCTGCTTTCCATCTGAAGGATGCAGCCAGCACTTGGTGGAGGTTGGTCAAGGACCAGCACCTGGCTACGCCCGACTTTTCGTGGGCTGCCTTTGTTGAATTACTAAGAGGGAAGTACTACCCGGCGCACCTCAAACAGAAGAAGCGCCATGAGTTTGAAACATTGACCCAGGGAGGTCTGACCGTGGACGAGTATTACGCTCGATTCATTGGTCTACTGGACTTCATCCCCGGTGTGGATTACTCAGAAACCGTAAAGATCGAGAAGTTCCGGGGAGGACTATTATTTCGCATCCAGATGGCGATGGGTGCTACCCTCTACACTACCATACAGGTATTAACATGAATGCCATAAATTCTTTACTTACTACAGTACCGTATAACCTTGTGAGAACTTACCAATGAGATTCCAGGAGTGTTATGATGCTGCCTCGAGGACGGAGCTAATGCTCCAGACTCGGGAAGAGACTCTAGGGGCAAAGAAAAGGAAGAACCCTGAAGGAGAGTCTGAGGTTGGAGGAGCATCTTCAGGCGATGGCCAGAAAAAGGGAAAGTAAGGACTTATCCCATGCTTAAATACTTATCATACTAAATACCTTACGAATGCTGACCCGAAACCTTAAACAGGAAATTCTTTCCAAAGAAAGGGCAGCAGGGTCACCAGGGAAAGAAAGGGAAAGAGCCCGTCCTGCAGTTGACCGGCCCAGCTATTGATGCTAAGCCTCTGAGATCTGCACCTCCTAAGGGTGAGAACACCTACCTCTTAAATACAAATATAACCTTAACCCCTATATCAACAGATTTTAACTTAAACTTAAATACTATCATCAGGCACCGGACAGCCCCAGCGCCATTTTTACTGTAAGCGTTGTGGGAAGGACCATCCAGGGGTCGACTGCGAAGGTCGCAAAGTCGAGTGTCGGTGCTGCCACAAAGAGGGCCATAGGGAATTTGAATGTTGGATGAACCCAGAGAGCCGTAATTATAGGCCACTAAAGAATACTCAGAAGACCTCAGCTGGAGGATCTGGAGTACCACGAGGCGGTCAGGATGGCTAGACATCTGCTGATGCTGGAGCCCAGAAGGACAAGGGAGTAGATAGGCATGAGTACCCATACTCCATGAGACCGCTAGTGGAAGACTTTTACTTACTATGTTGTGTGCTTACTTTGAATGTTAGAAGGAACTATGTTATAAGTATGTGGGAGTGTGTCATTGACCACTCGCCTTTTGTGTAAGACTTTGGGATTAGTTGTGTGTACTCAGTACCAAAAGCTTTAAACCTTGACGGATATATATATGAACAGGATGTTAATGCTTACATTACCATGTAGCCTATACTCTACAACACAGAGTCAATGAGACCGGGAATTACTGAACCAGAATTTCCACCTGCATGGCGCACTTGCTATTGCAAGCGCTATGACAGTAAACCACTGAAAATTCCATCTGCCTTGCGCACTTGCTACAGCAAGTGCAGCGACAGCAACAGCAACAGTAACAGCTACTGCAAATGCAACTGCAACAACTACTACTTTTTAACCTTTTATATAAAAAAAACTGTTGTTCAAACCTTTTCATTGAAACCTGGAGATTAGAAACCTATGCAATTTTGGAAGGACCGATAGTCCAACCACTGCAACTGGACACATTATACAGCCACTATGACTGTAAAAAAAAAAAACAACGCACACAAGTTTAAACGTTCGAGGAAGTTTCAGACAGGGCTATTAGCCAAATACCATCAGAGTATACTTGCATTTGGTGCTAATCACTACTAGTGATACATGTTTAGTCCTTATGGACAAGCATACCCTTTGTAGATGCACCACCGTCAGGGAGGATGGTTGGGAAGTGAAGAGCCAAGTTGCTCAAACCATCATGCAATCTGCAATACATCCAATTACATGGATGAGGGGACGAATATGAACTATGAATGAGAAATGATCAAAAAAACAACAGGGAGAAAAAGGAAAAATGTGTTGTACTCAATGAGATCAAAAAAGAAAGGAGAAACAAGTTTACTAATATAGCACGGATTTTACTTACACCGAGTTGAATAATACTAGTCTATGATACAAGTTACCACGGTTGCCACAAAGGCAACATCACTTATTACAGGATAACTGATAACATGAACTATTACAAAAAAAAGAACAAGCAAAAGAAAAAAAATGAAGAAAGAAGAAGAAGAAAAAAAAATAGAAGAACAAAAAAAAAGGATATCCATCAAAAGGGAGGTTGACAATAGAATACTTCATTATAACCGTGTGACAGACATTACCAGTTTACTAAACGAGTCATGGGACGACCGCACTCCGTTAGGAGCATGTGGGCCTGACAGACTTATTTATAAGTTAGTCGGGTAAGTAGTAATGTATCAGTACGGTACCCCATGCAAGTAGACAAGTAGTGTTAGGAACACGAGAAGTAGTCAACTCCATTCTACGGACAGTAAGACGGATTACCTCGAAGATGGACGAGAAGAGCCGCAGTTAAAACAACGGACTAGAGGAAAAAAAGGGTGAGAATCTTCGACAGAGAACAGTGGACAGTATACAGTAAAGACAGGGAAACAATTCAAGGACAAGAACCCCAAAAAAAAAATATACAGGAAAACCCATTATGGACGAAAAATATGTAGAACCCTCATAAGGATCAAGCAAATGCTTGCAATCCAGAGGAAATCTACCAGGCGATATGGACATAAACGCGTGACTACGCAAGGAGAAAAGATAAATCTATATGATAGTAGATACCTTAAGCAAAGAACAATGGATTTGGAATGTACCACTCATAGGATAATTCGCACATCTTATCTGTTTGACTCATGAGATATTAGCTGTTGAGCGTTTACGTCTCTGCACTCTATATGACTGAGTGTTTTGGTATTGCACTCGTGCCGTTACTGATCTAGTGGGAACGCAGAAAGATAAAGTGGATATCAACACGAGTGTGTAAAAAAAAAGAAGAAAAAAAAGAACTATAACAGTGTGTTACTCCGGAACAAAACCACCAGGAGACATGGATAACAAACATCATCTTTGTGGACATATAGGCTGGTACGTCTTAGTATTACAAGACAAGTGCAAAGAGCACTAAGTACTAACAGTAGCCAATGTCATAGAATACCTCACTGAATATCAGTGAGAAAAGGCACACGCATGTATGCTAGTGATCCAAACAAGTGAATTCACAGCAATGGAAAAAAAAGGAAAGGCAAATTGAGCCTGTGTTCATGGGTCTGCACCTCATACGGAGCGAGTGGGCCCATTAGAATGAATTTGGGAAAGAGCACAAATTGTTTAGTGCCACATCCCTTACGAATTGTGGAGCCCAGAAGGGCTAGAGTCATACCCGTCTCTCTGATATGAGGATAATCCACGAGTTGGTAAACTCTTTGAGAGCCAAGTATCCAGCGCTCCTTGTTGAGCGGCTGTTGTATACTTGTGGGGTACGGGGCGTAACCCTTTTTAAGGGGGGTAGAGCCTCTTGGCTGTGCACATGTGTGCACTAAGTTTTGGCTGTTTGATATGCATTGCATACAAAAAAAAAGAGAATTGGTGGTGTGCGGGGCATACGAGGTTTGTTTTGGTTAGTATGTGAATTATTTAGTATGCATGGCATACAGTGAATTGGTTTTGTTGGTTATGGTTGGTACGCGGGGCGTGCGTTGTTTGGTTTGTTTTGTGTGAATATACACTTGTATGTACGTATCTTACGAGATACCTGTATGAATGTTGTGTCTACACCATGTGTGTAACACTTTTCTTATGCTATTTGTGATATGTATTCATATTGCTTTATAGAATGATTACATATGGTATCGCCTAGATACGAAATGAATCATTAGATATGGAATGTGGAACAATGGAATGTTATGGACACCTCAGAAGGTTGTCAGGACTTGTAGAACTGATAGGAAATGGTGGTGCTGATGGATCACCTATATCCATATATGATTGAACTAACGCCACAACGTGATGGCTATGTGCTGTATAAGCGCAACACGATGTATGTAAATGATATATCACATAGATATACATTATGGGAACAATGGGTAGTTATACATTTATATATACGTACCTATTTGATTAAGAGACTTCGGGACGAAGTCTTTTTAAGGGGGGTAGATTGAAATACCCCAAATTAATAAAACATGAATTAAATATTTAATCACATTAATTAAGGCCTAAACATGCCTTAAAAGTCAACTGAGAACAACAGTGGTCAACACAAAACAAGATGTTGCACCCTTTGACTGTTAAGGGTAAATAAATACCCAAATGAACTTCTTAGGACCTAAAAATTTGTCCTAAGTATATTGACATAATATTAAACATATTATAACCGTTGGACAACACTCCAACACAAAGAAAAAGCATTTACATGCTTCAAGGTCAAAAAGGGCAAAAAGGTGCTCTAGGAAAACCTTAAAAATCAAATGACCTCTAAATGATATAAAATTGAATTACATGATCAAATATCATGTAAGGAACACAACAAGACTGTTGTCAAAGAAAACAGAGCTCAGAAACACCAGGCAACACAAAATGTGCGCTAAAACTCCTTAAAGCACGTTTTTGTGTAATCGCCTTCTAAATTGGTTTTAAATGAGCTAAAAGGTTATAAATACCTTTAAATATAATAAAATATCATATTATATGATATTAGGAATTTAATTCCAGAAATTTATGAATTTTTACAAATTTAATATTAAAATATTAATAAAACCCCGAAGTGGGGCCCGCATGAGTCAACATTGACCAAGCATGGTCAATGGTCAATTAATTGACTAATTTGGACCATGGAGGCCGGCTGCAATAAGTGAGGGGACAGCATACAATGATTTTGGAGACAAATCACTACCTAATGTTCAATTTGCAATAGTAACTTTACTTTTTTCAAATTAATCAAGCTTTCCCACCTTCTCCTTCCTTACTTGTCCGATCCTCTCCTTCCCAGCCGAGTTATCCCCTTCCTTAGAAGCTCTCAAGTGTGTTCTTGAGCATGGAAGGCAAGCCTAGCTCCTAAGCTCCTAATGTAAGTGTTTTAATGTCATTTTTAGCTCTTTTTCTTCATCTTCTCACCACCAACACCTAGATTTCGTGGCTCATCAATTCCTATGGATTATTCTCAGTGTTCTAAGGTTAGAACAAGAGCTAAACTCGGTTGAGACCAGTAGAGGGACCAAGGTTGTTCAAATCTACATTTTAAGGTAAAAATGTGCTTTAAGCTCATAACTTTTGATTCCCTTCGAGTTTAGCTGTGAAACTTTGGTCATAGCCTCATCTTCTTCTCCTTTTCATGTGGGATCTGTTGGTTAGCCATTTGAGCAATGGTGGCCGAGATCCAAAGGAAATACCCCCTTTTAAGGCATTTTTCCAAGGTAAAACCTAATAACAAGGTAGCATTTCGAGATCTAACTATTTCCTATGTCAATATGGTGGATCTAACACCTTGTGGTGTGTTTGGTTCAGGTCGAAACCACTTAGAACTTCCCTTGCATTTTTAAGGTGATTTTTGCCTTAAATCTTACATTAATTATTCCTTATGGTTAAGCTCAAGCTTGGAGTGTAACCATATCTTGTTTTTGTGTATTAAACATGTCTAAATCAAGTGGTGGATTTTCCTACAAGTGACCGAGCTCATACAAGGAATAATCAAGGTATAAACACCTTAAACTTATGAAGTTTACAATTTCTAAGCATATATATATATATATGTGGCCGAGAGTGAAACTTTAAATATGGGTCATATTGACCTAAAAATGGAAAAAATGACTAAGATAAATTAAGCTAGTCATTTAAGAGATTTAATTAACATAATTGTCAAATTTAAGACATTATGTGGAAGTTTGGTAATTAAATAAAAATTATATGGTGAGGCCGAAAGTTTATGTGTATTTTGGGACACTTATGTGTAATTTATTTTGTGAGCAAATGTTTGTAATAAGGCCATGTATTTTAGGCCATTTTATTTATGCATTTACAAGCTTTTAATTAAGTTTAAGTAGTATAAAATGCATTACCGAAAATAAATGGGGTATTAGGTGTAATTAAATTAAATTTGGGGGCTTTAGAATAATAAGGCCGAAAATTAGAGTTAAAAAGGAGTTAAAATAAAGTTTATAAGATTTTATAAAGTTTTGGGGTTAAATGGTGAATTTTAGAAAGTTTGGGTACTAAACCGTAATTATAAGGAATTGTTGGTCAAAGAAATATTAAGGAGGTCAATCTTGACCATATGCTAGGTTTTGACCAAAATAAATAAGTTAGATAACTTATTTAAGGTTTTATAATAAGTTATGCATTTTATGGTAATATTTTTATAACATATGTGGTAAATATGTTATTACCAAAAATAAAGGGGTGTACAATGGTATTTTAAACACCCATGGACTATTAGGAATCTTTAGGAATTTATTTGGTGAGTTTTGGAATTAAAATGAACTATATAAGTATAATATATAGTTATTATGTCATTATGACACTTTGGAGAAAAATAGATGGTGGAATGGTAAATACCAAGAGTATATGGGTTAATAAGGATATTTATAACCCTTTGGTGGAATTTGGTGATTTTTAGAGTTATATAAGAGTATTTGTTGAGATATATGTATAATATATAGTTTTAATGATATTATCAAACTATATGTTATAAATTGGGCCTAATGACAATATAAAATGTATATTGAGGTCTGTTCGGAATTTACAAAAAATAACCATAGGTCATGCTCTTTTATAAGTTAGAAATGTTATATTAAATGGGATATATAACATGGTAAAAGAAAGGGGTGATTTGGTAAATAAAGGAAATTATGGTTTAAGGAAAAGTATAAGGTTTAATATGTGCCTATGAGGCAATACACAATAGTTTTGTATAAAAACTATAGATTATAAGTTAAAGGAAATAAAAATATCATAGCAAATGATATTAGTATTTTGGTATAACATTACATAATGTTATGTGGTCAAAAAGGGAATTTAAATAAATTCAAGGGCTATACCGAAAATATAAAGGTTGGAAAATGAATTTTAGACTAAGGTCTATAATGTTATAACAATTATTTGGTATTAAGGTGGTTTAATGAAATTAATACAAATAAGGTATTCACATTAAATGGTGACAAACTATAAGTGAATGGATTTATAAACTAAGGTATTTATGGAATAAACCTTAGGAGTTGTAAATGTACAACATAAAATGTTACATAATATTAGGATAACAATCTTAATATAAGTTGTATAATTGATGCAACTAATGGGAATAATCATCTAATAAAAGATGATGAAATGTAACACAAAATATAAGAGTTTATGAAACTCATGAGAATTACCTACGTGGTAAAAAATACATACACAAGAATAATGTATATAAGGTGGATAAATATATTTTGGTTGAACACCTTATGAGTTAATGGTGGTTTATTAAAAAAATATAGTTACGAACTATAAGTCATGAGTTTTGGAAGCAAATATTATTTGCTAAAGATAAAGGGATTATACAACATGTCGAATTATGAAGGATGGTGGGAAAATAAAACAATATGAAAGAGAATACAATAAAATAAATGATACAATAAGAAAAAGGATATAATATAATATAATCATGCATGCATACATGAAACTATGGGTTACGCACCTAAACTGGAGGGTGGATAAGATTAAAAAGGAAATAGTGAATTAAACTTAACATTTGGGATAGTTTTGACGTACGCGTTTTAAGTAACAAAACCGACTGTTTTAGAGAAACCCGTAACAACAACTGTAGAAAACGGAGGTGAACTGTCGGGGTTACTTATTATTCGGATATACCGGATGTAGTTAGTCATGGAGACTGACGTATAGTTTTAATACCGTTTAGATTATACTTCTGAGAAGGACGCTTGACAAGCTAGCGGACTACACGGAGCATGGGATCTTGAAGATTCATACTCCACCGTAATACAATCAGGGTGAACGGTATGTAAAGGGGTTTGCCGAGTTGACCTAAGGTTGCTCCTTGGGCTCGGATTTGGTTGATATAACTTGTGTGTTATATGTGTGTGGTTACATGTATGTGTTTAAGTGTTGATGCATTAATTATTTATGCACGGGCGTCCTACGGGACTAACACTACGTCGACTATAGATCGACTTATATAAACATACATATGCGTTGTGATGACATGACGGTTACTTGATATAATACCATGATATTAATATTAAGGATATGGTAACCTAAGTAAAACACTTAGGAACGAGTCACGACATTGTCGGTCTCTAGAGCATGGATCTCTAACATAAATATCACCTAGATGACTTCTAGATATGCGTGACCCATTGGGCCGCTGGTTAATAAATATTCTCCATAAGACTAAGAGCAGATCTTAAACATTATGAGAGAGTGATGGTATGAGATTGAGGTGAGGAATCCCGGTAGTTCACGAACTACTTGGTTGCGCATTTGTGATCACTGAGGGGTTTCCTATTTGGATTCCGCTCCAGGTTATATCCAACGAGCCCAAATAGGTTCGTGGATCAGGTGGCTACGGCCTTTTTATGGACGTCTTACGAGACATAAGTGAGTCAGGGGCCTCCGGACCTCTGGCGAAATGAGCACCTTTGTGTACGGGGGACTACTGTCCATGGTGAGGTTATCGGGTTGTCCTAACATGACGCCCTACTGACATTAATTAAACATGGTTGGATGGAGCCTACAAGGCTAAGGTAAATTAACTATGGGAACTGTACGCTACGGCGAGTGTACATTGTACATATGGATGGGGCTTGAAAGCCAAACTAAAATAAATTGACAGTGGATGGTGAACACTACGGCGATTGTACATTGTACAAAATATTGTTGTTATTGCTCGATACGTTCGATATACAAATGTTGTTTTGAAATATTCTATAAATGTTTGGTTTGGATGGATGATTAATGTTTATGAATATTTGGATGGTTGATTATGTATATTATACATTTATGCTTCAGTTTTGATTATAACTGTAAAAAGGAAAAGCATGAAACCAATCTAATAATAAGATGGTTAAAATGACAAGTGACCATTAGGGTCCAGGCCCGGCATACTCAGCGTCTATCGCTGATACTACACCATTTCAGGTTGTTGATCGTTGTCGGATCTGAAGAGCAGGAACAGGGTAATTGGAGATGTTGTATAGTAATGAAGATGGTGTATGGTCTTATGGTAAGGTTATGTATTTTTCAGGATTGGGTAGACGCTCACTTGTCGACGTTTATGGTTTATGGACTTAGTATAATGTATAGAAGTTTCTCGTTATCACTGCGGTTAGCAGTTTATTTGTATTAGAAGTTGGATGTGGTTTGGCTACGTTGCTCGCATGGGCGAGTAATGGCCGGTGACACCCGAGTGAGTATTGTAATGGTTATTTGTTTTTCCGCTACGAGACGTTTTATTTATTGCTACGTGAGAGATTATATCGTGATTATGAGAGGGGTGTTACACCTCTGCTCTGTCCAGGACATAGGAGAGACCCTGAGTTTAGCCCAGATGTGCCGGTTGTGTCGGAGTTTCCTGATGTCTTTCCTAAGGAGCTCCAGCATGCCGCCTACACGGGAAGTTGAGTTTGAGATTGACTTGGTGCCGGGCACCGACCGTAGCGAAGGCGCCCTACCGTATAGCTCCAGCTGAGATGACAGAGCTCAAAGAGCAGCTGAGAACCTACTTGACAAGGGATTTATTCGCCCGAGCGTTTCACCATGGGAGCACCAGTCCTTTTTGTGAAGAAAAGGATGGTAGTCTCCGCCTCTGCATCGACTACAGAGAGCTGAATGCAGTTACGGTAAATAACCGTTACCCATTGCCACGTATCGATGATTTGTTTGACCAGCTGAAAGGTGCATCCGTGTTCTCTAAGATCGATCTGCGATCGGGTTACCATCAGATTGCTATCAGGGACAGTGACATTGAGAAGACCGCATTCCGAACTAGATATGGACACTATGAATTCACGGTCATGCCGTTTGGTTTATCTAATGCACCGGCGAAGTTTATGGACTTGACGAATCATTTGTTTCGAGATCAGTTGGACAAATCAGTGGTTGTCTTCATCGATGATATTCTTATTTATTCTAAGTCCAAGATTGAGCATGAGGGTCACTTGAGGAGTGTATTGCGGACATTGAGAGAGAACCAGCTGTATGCGAAGTTCTCGAAATGTGAATTTTGGCTAGACCAAGTCTCTTTTCTTGGTCATGTTATTTCTGAGGCCTGGATCACTGTGGATCCGGCCAAGATTGATGCTGTGCGCACCTGGCCTAGACCGAAGACGGTTACCGACATTAGGAGCTTCCTCGGTCTGGCAGGGTATTATAGGAGGTTTGTAAAGAAATTTTCCAGTGTTTCGAAACCGATGACATCCTTAATGAAGAAGGATGCACCATTTGAGTGGACAGTAGACTGTGAGAGTTCATTTCAGAGTCTCAAGGATGCTTTGACTTCTGCACCAGTTCTGACTATACCAGATGGTACCGATGGTTTTGAGGTGTATTGCGACACGTCAGGTAAAGGTATGGGCTGTGTTTTGATGTAACACGGGAAGGTCGTGGCTTACACCTCCCGACAGTTGAAACGACATGAAGAAAACTATCCTACACATGATCTAGAATTGGGTGCCATTGTCTTCGCCTTGAAGATATGGCGACACCATTTGTATGGAGTGAATGTGACGATTTATTCAGATCACAAGAGTTTGAAATACCTGTTCACTTAGAAGGAGTTGAACATGAGTCAAAGAAGATGGGTTGAATTCCTTACTGATTACGTTATTAACCTTCAGTACAAGGAAGGTAAGGCAAACGTTGTAGCTGATGCATTGAGTCACCGAGCACACTCTCTCTATTCGCTAATCTCTCACTCTAGCTTGGTTGATGAGGTGCGGAGTGCTCAGATGTCCGATCAGTACATGCAAGAGATCAGACAGAAGCTTGTTGACGGCACATTCAAAAGCCAGAAGTATGATTTCCGACTTCATGATGATGACTTGATCAGGCTGAATGGCCGACTTTGTATTCCACGAAGTAGCGCTGAGCTGAAGGAGCGCATACTGAGTGAATCACACCGTTCCTCTACTTCGATTCACCCCGGAGCTTCAAAGATGTACAAGAGTATGAAGAGATATTTCTGGTGGACCGGTATGAAGAAAGATGTGACAGACTATGTTGTTAGGTGTCTCACTTATCAGAAGGTCAAGTTTGAGCACCGACGGCCTGGTGGTATGGTGCAGCCAATGCCACTGCCTGAGTGGAAGTTCCATGATATTTCCATGGACTTTGTTGTTGGGCTTCTGCCTACTCGGGGAGGCTTGAATATGATATGGGTCGTTGTTGACCGACTGACCAAGGTGGCCCGATTCATTCCGATGAAGGACACTTGGAAAGTGGCGAAGCTAGCAGAGCTCTTCGACCAGATATACGACATCATGGGGTACCGAAGACTATCGTGTCTGATAGGGATACTAGATTCCTCTTGAGGTATTGGAGATCTACACGGGAAACGCTTGGTACCGAGCTGAAGCTGAGTACAGCGTTCCATCCTCAGACAGATGGTCAGAGTGAGCGCACTATCCAGACGCTTGAGGATATGTTACGTGCATGTGCACTTGACTTTCAGACCAGCTGGATTGATAAGTTACATCTGATCGAGTTTAGCTACAACAACAGTTACCATGCTTCGATCAAGATGTCTCCCTTCCAGGCTTTGTACGGTAGACCATGCCGCAGCCATTATGCTGGGATGAGTCGAGTGAGACGGTCATTATAGGGCCTGAGTATTTAGAGCAAGTACAAGCAGAGGTACGCCAGATCCGGGCTAACATGAAGGCAGCTCAGGATAGGCAGAAAGCATACGCCGATGTGCGCAGACGTGACCTGGAGTTCGCCGTGGGCGATCAGGTATTTCTTAGAGTATCCCCCATGAAGGGTGTGTTTCGTTTTGGCCAGAAAGGCAAGTTGAGCCCGAAATATGTGGGGCCTTATGTTGTGACGGAGCGGATAGGCCCGGTAGCCTACAAGCTTGATTTACCTGCTGAGCTGGGTAAGGTACATGATGTATTTCATGTGTCCCAGTTGAAGAAACATATGTCTCATCCGTCTCATGTGCTTCAGCCCGAAAGGCTAACCTTAGAGCCGACCATGCGATCAGTGGAGAGTCCCGTACGGATCCTGGATACTAAGACTCGAGACACTCGCCACAAGTCTGTTCGACTGGTGAAGGTTCTCTGGTCTAACCAGGAGGTCGAGGAGGCCACCTGGGAGCTGGAAGATGATATGAGGGTGAAGTACCCGTCATTGTTTACTTCTTAGTATCAGTATGTATAGGGTACGGGGTGTACCCCTATTTTAAGGGGGTAGAGCCATTTCGGTTATGTATGTACGGCATGTATTGAAATACATGTCTATGTTGTTATGTTATAGACCTTGAGTCTAAGTGATGTTTTGTTATGGGGACCTTGAGTCCGATGTTATGTAAAGTATGTTTGGTATGAAAGTGTTGTTTTAAAAGTAATCTCCGTGTTCTAGTATTTAAGACGCGTGGGAAGTGTGAACTTTGGGGACAAAGTTCTTTTAAGGGGGGTAGATTGAAATACCCCAAACCTTAATATGTTAATTAATTATGTAATTATGATATTCTAAGGCTAATTAAGTCCTTAAGATCATTAGTGAAGAAATAAAAACCAAAATGAAAAAGAAAACGCGTAAAAGTCACAAAAGGCAAAAACGTGTGTTAAATGATTATAGTAAGTATATAACCTTAACTAGGGTCCTAAATGGATTCCTAGGATCTATGTAGTCACTAAGAACATGTGGGAAAAATTCCCGAAGGAAACGGATTCAAATAGTGAATTAAAAACGCAAAACGAGCTTTAAAGCACATTTTTCGAGAAACCCGGGAAATGCGATTTTAAACGGGTTTAACGGACTAATAAAAATTTATAGTCAATCATATGACTATAATTAAATTAGTCAAGGTCTAGGACCAATAAAATTATTTAAACGAGAAAAATCCGAAAACCGGACCCGGACTGCTAAATACTGACAGTTCGGGACTTACGGGTGTTATCTGCTAAATGACCATGTGCCACCTCCTCTCTACCTTATCAAAATCAGATTTTCCCTTATGTGAGAAGCAGCCCACGTTTTGCCCCCTCTCCCTCTCATTTTATTTATTCTACTCTATTTGCTAAAGTAAAAAGCATAAAAGTAAAGTACAAAAGTGCTTTATTTCCTCTCTCTCACACTCTCTTTCCTCTATTCTTTTGTGTCTTCCGATTTTTCCATCTACCCAGCCCCCTCTCTTGCTGTGATTACTCTATTATATTAGCTAAAGACAAAAATAATAAAACACAATGTTACTTTACCTTCCTCTCACACACATACTCACTCTCTCACATTTCTCTCTCTTCTATTCCCTTCTTCCTTCACGTTTTTTCTGCCCCTTCCCAGACTCTTCTCCTTCATTTGGCTCTTCAATGGCGATTTGCTAAGTCCCAAACAGCACCACCTTGTCCTTGCTCATTCTACCTCCATACAAGCTCCAAATCAAGAAATTTTTACACCAAAATACTCACCTTGCTTTGGAGATCATTTTCCACCTTTCAAAATATTCAAACTCCACATTTGACTTCCATGGGTGTAGCTCATTTTGAAGAGGAAAACACCCATTCTTGAAGCTAATCAACCCTTTGATGGTTTAAGGTAAGAAATAACTCAAAAACTCATTTATTTCTCCATCTCTTCTTGGCTGATTTTGCCTCTGTTTTGAACTCTGTTTTTTGCTCTTCATTTTAGCTTGTTTAAATCCTCATTAAGTGCTGGAGCTTGCCACCCTTAATTCCAAACACTCCATTGTGAAGTAGAAGGTAAAATCTCTTCATTTTCATGCTTAAACACCCTCTTGTTTTAGGGTTGTTGCAAGAGCTTTATTTTATCCTTGGTGCTCATTACCATTCATGGTATTTGGTCATTAGTGTAGCAAATAACCCCATTGGAAATCGGTTGTGGAACAAGAGTGAAGGAGGAGGAAAAGATTTGAAAGAAATCCAAGGTAAATAACTTACCTTAAGCTTATGTGGTGTTTTAAGGACTTTGTGTTTTATTTTGGTACAAATATAAATGTTGAGTGAAATGCTGGTGTTGCGAATAATATGAGGAAATTCAGTGTTTAATTTGATGTTGGTTAAGGGCCTAAGAGCAAAGCTTTTAAGGTTTATGTACATTGGGTGCTATTGTTGTTGAAATGGTGAAATTAAGTGTGGTTTAGTGTTTTTGGATGAGTTTGTGGGTTGGAGTATTTTTGAGGGCTAAATAATGTGTGGGAACATGTTAAAATTTTGGGGAGATCATGTCAAAATTTGTGTAGAAATTTAATGGTTTAAATGCATTTCTAGGTGGGAGCAAACTAGAGAACTACAAGTATTTTGAGAGGGAAAAATTTAGTATGAAAATCGGTTGGTAACTAGATAGATGGAGATGGGTAAATGAGTGAATTCTAAGGTGAGAATGTTGCATTATTAGTGGACTAGTAAGTGGGTGAGAGTGGTGAGAAAAATCTGTAGCACAACACTTAACAAAACTAAGTTTTAGTTCTTGTAAGAGGAGAGTGGGAAATTGGGTGAAGTTGATTAAGAATTGGTTAGCAAGATTAGATGATGATTTAGACAAGTTTTAAAAGGTTATATTAGTGTTATAAAATACCTTAATACATGTAAGAACCTTGGGGCAACAAAGGGTGAAGAGATCAAGTAGAACAAGAAAGGAAAATGCTCTAAGTGTTAAAGATTTAGAAAAAGTTGGGTAAATGTTTAAGGAGTGTGTGGGATGCTTAGAGAGGGTTTAAGGGTGCCAAGAAGGTGTTAAAACATGTGGGAAAACATGTGAAATGATTAGAAAAAATTGGGTTCAATTTGGAGTTCAAAATGAGAAGAAAAACACTTTGAAAATTGCCCTCTATTGTGGACCGCCCCTAGGGACCGCGCTGTGGGGAGGTCCGTACCAGAAACAAAAAAAATTTCGTCGGAGCCTCTGTTGTGGACCGCCCCTAGGACCGCCCCTGTGGGGAGGTCCGGGCCAGAAAAAAAAATTCGTCGGAGCCTCTGTTGTGGACCTCCCCTAGGGACCGCCCCTGTGGGGAGGTCCGGGCCAGAAGGAAAAAAAAAAATTTCGTCGGAGCCTCTGTTGTGGACCGCCCCTAGGGACCGCCCCTGTGGGGAGGTCCGGACCAGAAACAAAAAAAAAAAATTTAAGGAAGGTAATGAGGCTTATGTAGTAAACCCTAGCGTGTATTATGAGATAATTAAATGTAAGTTTTAGTGTGAAAACTCGTTGTGTAAACATGTAAAACACTTAGTAAACCGAGAGTTCATGAAAGGTAATTAACCGACGTTATTAATTATGTATAGGAACTACCTTCGTTGGAACTCGAACTCGACAAGGACCGAGGTATGGTTTTCTTGCAGTCTGTTGCCTACCGGTTTACACCGACTTGTGTGTTGTTTGTTTTCTGTGTGTTTATGACCTTGTAAGATTAAATCATGAAATGAGTTTACGGTCATTGTTATTATTGTGGCATATGTGTACTGGTACTGTTAACCTTGAACACGTACTAACCGTTAGTTGACCAAGCTAGGATACGTAAGAGAGCGGTACCCGGTTTAACGTTTCAACTTAAGGAACGTTCTAACCTCGGCTATGTATGAGCTAGTTGTGGTGTGTGTTGCTAATGTGTATCCCATTTCCCTTGGGTGTCTAACTGGACTTAAATATTTATGTGTGATTGATTGTGTTAAGTTCCAACAATGGGACTTCTAACAAGTGCTAACCGGGGAGTGAGGAATCCGGTCGTTCCGGTCACGTGTATGTATGGGGGTCGACATCTGCATCAGATTCAGCTCTCTCCTTATGTTAAGGTTGTTTTCCTTTTTGGATTCTGACTTCCCACTAGCTTAGCCAAAGCTTACCTACCGACTTCCAATCGGGCTAGGGGGAAATTATGTGTTCGGTGTGCTCGGATCACTATATCCGACTCATCTTTTAGGTTAAGTTACTCGTTCGACTAACAGAGCGGTAATGAGTTATGTAACAAGCTTAACATGAGGATGGAAACATTCTCTAGGCTTACTATGTTGACTAACTATGTTGGTTGCTTACTAAAGTGAAGTTTCCACTATGTATGTGTTGTTATTGATATGCAATATTTCTTGCTATGTATATATATGTTGTATGTTAAAATCAATGCCATGTTATCATGACAAATAGTTGCGTGTATCCCGGTAGTCAGCGGGCTGCACGTTAACCATGCCAGCCAAGGGTTGCTGACCCCCTTTGGGGGCACATATTATTTCAGGAGAGTGATCGAGGAAGCAGAGTGGTTATAGCATGGAGCTCAGGGAATACTTTTGTTATTTTTGGATATTGAACCCGAGTAGTGCTTGTACACTCGAGGTCGTATATTTTGGTGAATGTAGGATTAGATTGGTGATTTTTGTACATTAACACTCGGTATATTGTGATTCTTTTTGGATAGTAATTTTGAAGGTTGTAGTTATGCTCAGGATTCTTGTAATCAGACCGATACATTTGTATGTAACAGCTTTGTTAGCCATGTGAGTGGCTAACGACGTGTAACACCGCCCTTTTTGGTTAATGTTTAAGTTGTGTTTTCCGTTGCGATTATTGGTTAAGTGTGGAGATTACGGTTGGGGTGTTACAGTCTCTTTGTCTACTTTGTTCCTACCTTGGTTTTTCCTCATGTTTTAACCAATAAATTTGTGAGATAACCAATAAAACATAAACTAGAGGAAAAACATACGATAAGTGAGAAATGAGCAAGAAAAGTGCTGATATAATATATGAAATACACCTATAAAATATGCTCATTTGGACACTTATCAATGGGTAATGGGCCGAATTTGGGTAATGGGCCGATGTGGGTAAGGGGCCGAATTTGGGCTTGGGTCTGGGCCGAGTTTGGGCTTTGGGCCGTGGGCTTTGGACTGGGGTCGTGGGCTTTGGGTTTTGGTTTTGGGCCTTGGGCAGGATCATGGGTAATGGGCTGAATTTGGGTAATGGGCCGATGTGGGTAATGGGCCGAATTTGGTCTTGGGTCTGGGCCGAGTTTGGGCCGTGGGCTTTGGGCTTCAAGTTTGGGCCTTGGGTTTCGGTTTTGGGCCTTGGGCAGGATCATGGGTAATGGGCCGAATTGGGTCTGGGCTGAGTTTGGGCTTTGGACTGGGGCCGTGGGCTTCAAGTTTGGGCCTTGGGTTTCGGTTTTGGGCCTTCGGCCGGATCATGGGTAATGGGCCGAATTTGGGTAATGGGCCAAATTTGGGTAATGGGCCAAATTTGGGTAATGGGCCAAATTTGGGTAATGGGCCGAATTTGGGCTTGGGTCTGGGCCGAGTTTGGGCTTTGGGCCGTGTTGAGTAGTGGGCCAGGTTGAGAGTTGGATTTGGGTCGAGGTTGGACTTGGGCCGAGAAGTGGGCATTATGTAGTCGAGCCAAAATGAGACATGGGTGTAGCCTAAGTCAGAATTGGATTTAGAGGTTAAGTTGGGTTATGGGCTGATTATGAAATTGGGCCAAGTTTGCTTTGGGCTTCGAGAGTGGATTTCCAATAATGGGCTGACTAAGAGTTTATTAGAAACTATTGGCTAATGGGCTTAAGTCATATCTGAATTAAAATTATTTGTATTTACAAATGGATTGGACTTTGTTGATTGTATATTTTATGCTGAAATTAAGGGATGATTTGGAAAGTTTTAGGGAATATGGGTATTCCTCACATGGACCGTGTCTAGGACCCGTATGCATTGAGGATACCCCAAACCTAAGGCTTTTCTATAGTGGGCCTCAAGGGTCCACAAGAAGGATCATCCTATTGGGTTGTCTAAGGCCACCTGTCCCAGCCCGTTTGGCTGTGTATGAGCTGGGCCTGCAGCAAAATTAAATTTGGGCCGAGGGTTACCTAGGCCCAAACAGGTCCAGCCCACCAAGATGAGCAAAATATATACATGAATTTTAGAAGAAAAGAGACTGCATAAATAACTCGTATATAAACATGAACTTCAAAGTGATTCGAATGAATTGTATACATGGATTTCAAAAGCCACCTAAATAAATTATGTACATGTAAAAGGAAAATCAGAAGCTGTCCAGGTAATGAACGCATGGAAATAAATCCTCAAGGTTGTCTAGGTGACAGGTTTAAACCTCATAATTCTGATTCACTATAATACAAGTTAAAAGCAACAAAAAAGGGTCCTAATGTGGGGTTGCTAATTTGTTCTTACCTCTCCCTATTGTTTATCTTTCAATGACCGTACAAAGGTAACAAGCAAGGAAAAGAACAAGGAAAAAGCATGCAGAAATGAAAGCCGTATACAAACGACCTAAATGAATTCTGAAAAAACAAGTAGCCAACACTTCTTCTCGTGAATCTTAAACGGGGGGTTTCTAGTCAGTTTTCAAACCTTATCAAAGTTGCCATGGTCATCACTTTCCTCTCGGCCTTACACCCATTATTCCCCCTTGTTACCAGACCAAGAAGTTTCACTAACTGGTTACCCACATATGACACTTCTAATCTCAAGATAGTCAAGCAATCAGATTAAACCAGAACCTAACATTTCATTCATGAAACATTAAACTAATCACTCGTTATCTCGACCTGCCAAAAAGGAGCAGAATACCAAAACCCAAAAGCTCATAAACCTGCCTTCTCGATTATTCTAACCGTTCAAACAGGAACAAATTTCAAGTTCTTAGTTGCTTCCCTTTTTAACCACTCTCAGTCGAATTAAGCATGGCTGTAATGAAAGAAAAGATCCTATACAGATACATTCAACCTATACACATAAAGGACTGAAGATTAACATATGGCAGGCATATAGAACAGATAGTGCTTCCTAGGAGGAGCAATCAGACATACATACAGTGAGCAAGAGAGAGTTCGTGAATATGAGTACCAGGAAAGAGACAAACACAAGTTCTCCTGTAAGAGAGACAGAGCAATAGATACCAAAACAAAAAAAATGAACACAAGTTAGTGACTCGAAGTAAGCATTGAAACCAGTCGAAATAAATGAGAATATGAAACTGCTAAGGGATAGAAGGAGTCTAAGCTTCCACAAAGCTGGTCTCAATCGGTGGTGGGGGGTAATCGCCGTTAGCAGGGGATGCGAGAATTTTTCAACAGCCTAGAACTCGAAACCAGTCAAGCTTAATGGATCAGTTGACAAAAATGCACTGATATTCGGGAGTCAGTAGCTCACGAAGATGATCTCGTGGATAACATGACGAGATATAAAACGGCAGGACCGACAATCAAAAGGATAATCGACAACCATAGAGTATATTTTTCGGAATGAAAACCATCAGTCAGATGTTCAAAAAAAACTTTGAGCTCTCCAAATCAAGCCAAGAAACATTACGAGCAGTAATGAGATACCGAGAAAACTCAAAATAGGAAATCAGAGAAGTTACGAAAGACCGAGGCGGTAAACCATGGAACATGAAACTACAGATCTTCGGTCGTTGCACCCATTCGTATTCATGAACCCGTAGACCCACTTTGGGTTCGGCATTCAATCATGACATGTACCGACAATAATGGAAATGGCAAGCATAAACAAAATGGAACGCATGCAGATAACTAATACTGAGAAGCGATGATACTAGCATCAGGTACTATCCTGACGAAATCGCGTTTACATGGCCATCCCCCCTTTCTCTCGAGGTTCATACGGCAGGATTAAAGAGATAAGACAGGGAGAAGAGCAACGGGAAATCGGAAAAGCAATGCCTAGTATCATAGATCGCAAGGAAATAGAAACGTAAATAGCTTCGCAAAACTGGGGCGAGATTAGGAAAAGTTTTTAGAGGAAAAACCGACACCACAACTTACTCTTCTTTGTCGACTATGGGACCAGAGATACTTAAGCGAAAGAGAAGGAAAATCCCCGGTGACTAGAGGTAAGCTTCAGGTAAAACAATGGCGGACCTCGAAATGGGTTTTGGAACGAGAGGATTTGAGTGTAAAGACAATGTCGGGATTTTTCAAAATCGGGACAGACAAAAGAGAATGTTCCAGAGCCAGAGGAGAAGAACCTGTCTCACTCTAGGGTTTTAAAGTTGTAGTTTTATAATGGGGGTTGACAGATGGCACATTAGGGTTTTATTTGAGGCATGGGCTCACTAATTGACTCTTATTTGGGCTAGCTGACATATATGGACCTTGTTTGGAAGCAAAACCGGACTGGACTGAGACCTGGGCCGCGTTTGGGTTAATTTCCGGCGCCAAAACATAAAAAAGACTGATATGCTCTTACCTGGATTTGAACTCGGGGTTTTCTCCTCGCCTAAGTGTGTGCTGACCAGCTCTGCTACTGCAGAATTTGTTGAAAGTACAGAAAACGCATAATCTAACTCGTAGTACGAGTTAGAAGAAAGAAAAAGAACAAATGGAAAGCAAAACGTTCAACCTGGGATTCGAACTCAGGACAGAAGGCATCTTCAAGGAATACTCTAACCAGTTGTGCTAATTCAGAACTCAATATACAAATGACGGAAATAGTACAAAAGCCCTAATTGGAACTAGATACTCTCTCTAAAATGCTATTATCTTTAAGGAAAAGTAAACAATAAAATGCTGGGATAAATCTAATGGAATGTAACTAAAAAAATGAAGTTCAAGGCATAATGAGGTGTAAATAAACGGAATAGCATATGTACGTGAAATAATAAAAATAATGCCTTGTAATGGAGATACAACACATGAAATAAATAAATAAATACATACATAAATAAAATAAAATAAAATAAAATAAAATAATAGTAGTAAAAAGGACACATAAAATAATAGAAATAGCGACGATAAAACAACGGGCAAATTAAAAGGAAATAATAAATAATACAAAAAAGTATGAAGCAATCGAGTATATATAAAATAATACAAGGTAATAACAAAATAGTGCAATATTTTAAAACAAAAGTAGCAAAATAAGTATACAAAATGGAGTAGGTTAAAACGGATTACAATAAAAAAGCTCGTGCTCCTTTTCCATAGGAACGTGAGATTTAAATGTCAGGAAAAAGAAATTCCTTTGGTTGAAAACGGGGACAACCGTCTTGTTTCTAGAAGCATGTTTATTTTTGTATTTTTGTTTCAATTATAAAACAGGTGAGAATTTTTGGTGTCTACGCTTACATCATTTATGCACAGGTGGATATGGCCTTGATCCTCCAGGTGTAGACCAAAGTTTGATGGCTCCTCCTTCTCCTTAGTTTTGATGATGTAAGCATCCTTATCTTCTTGGCGAGGCTCGTATGAAGAGCCTTGATGAAGGTCAACTTTAGAGAGAAGCAAAGGCTCCTTGAAGTCGATGAGGGTACTCTCCTCTAATGACTCAGAGGGAGGTGATGGCTCCTCCTTCTCAAAGGTGAGGATGTAAGCATCCTCAATGTCTTGGTAGTGCAGAAAGGGGAGCCTCTACGATAATTGACTTTAGAGGGAGAAAAGGGAGCTTTCCTCTTATTACTCATCTTCATACTCAGGCAAGGGGTGAAGTGATGGGGTATCTTTTACTCAAACAATGGAGGATAGGTAGGGTAGCTCAAGTTCTTAATAGGTTTCTCCATCCCATGAATCGCTTCACTCTCAAGTTGCTACTTTGTTCAAGCTATTTGAACTTTCATCCTTGCATTGAGTTCTTACATTTTTGCATTATGATGGTCCATGTTGAAGGTCTATAGTTCGGCAGTCCTTGCGTTGGTCGTTGAGCTCTGCCATGAGATCCATCAAGCTGGGGTTGCAACCGAACATTGATAACTCTCATGGTCTCCTCCACATTCTTCGCTTACAATCCATTGGTTGTAGTTCTCTGCGCCATGAGAATATTCATACCAGCCTCCTACTTGATTATAGTGACCAACCATCATATTAAAGTACCTAAAAAGAAAAGAAACAAAGTCATACACAAAGGGAAAATAAGAAAAATAAATGATATGCACAAAGACTAAAATGGTCAGTTGGATCGAAGTCCCAGGAAACAGCACCAAAAACTTGTTCTGCAAAATATATAAATATACTTTGCAAACTATGGACAAGTGCACCTAATCGAAGTAGTACAACAAGTGTCATGTCCACAAGGACTTGGAAATATTTAGCTAATTACAAGTTTAGGAAATGTACATAAATATATACATAATGATAAGTGCAATAAATTGGGGTTTTGTGGTTTTGTGGTATAAGTGGAAATATAAGATAGCAATAAAACTAAACACTAAGATAGATGTACGACGATTGATCTTTGCCCATTCACCCTTATCCACCAACTGTCGATTCATGAACTCAAGGATAACAATGGGAACACTTAATTAATTATTAGGCAAATCATGATATACTAATCCTAACCAATTGAGTCGGAACACGAAGGATCATTCAAGTGCCAGATTCAATTGATAGCATTAAACAGAAGTTCCCCCTAAGTTGTAATGAAATCTATCTCAAAATTCTTAGGATTTGATTACATTGATTTAGTTCCCTTGGTTTAGGTTTCTATCTCAGAATCACATGTTTATAAAAACTCACACTAGTGCTTATAATCGGCAACCTAGAGTCTATATCAAGGCCTAATATCGGCAGATTCAGAGCAAAACCAACCAATCCGACACATAGATAATAAATTAAGCCAAACCCTAAGAAAATCTCAAAATAATATATTAAAAAGATTAGAAGTCACAAAAACTCAATAACATCATCCCTTAACATACAAGAACTAAAATAAAGCACTAAAAGAGTTCAAGAATCAACAATGAGGTTTTAGGGTTTTGGGGGCAAAATCCCAACCCTAGGTATAAGGAGGATATTCCTTCATTAGAGCACAAATAATAAAGAGATAGATAGAGAGAGAGAAAGAGAGGTTGAAGAAGAGCTTCAATATCTTCATTGGTGGGGAAGCTTCTCCACTTCTTCTCCTTCTTCTTCTAGCTCCAAAAGATCTCTTTCCTCCCTCTTTTCTCTTTAATTCTCGGCCATCACAAGTTGGGAATAAGAACGGCCAAGATTTGACTTTTAAAACACAAATTATGAGCTAAATGTCCATTCGACCGACTCATTGGCGGTCCTATGGATCGGTCTAAAGTCAAATTGAAATTCGACCAGAATTTTGACCGACCCAATGGGTCGATCCAAAGTTAAAGTGAAATTTTGGTGGAATTTAAGCCTGGCCGACCTGTCGGTCCTGTGGGGAGGTTGGTCTCAACATCATTGTTTTCGCTATGTCTTCTTCATTTTAGCTATAATTACAATTTCGTTTGTTCCCACACGCTCCTCTTCTTTTTATGTCCTAGATAAGTTACCCTTTTGTTTAAACAAAAAATGTGTAAGAACACCAATAAAACACAAAACAAAAGGGAAAATAGCTAAAGTGAAGAAATGGGCATGATAAACATTGATAAAACACATAAAATAAACCCCTAATACATGATCATTTATACACTGTCACTTTCTCTCTCAAAGACATGGCTCTAGACCCAATCATTTTGGAGGATACTTAGCTCTTTTGAGTAAATCCCCTCTTATCACCTCTGCTACTTTGACCTTGATCCTCATCTAGCTGAAGGTTCCCGCTCTAAGGATGTCCATATAGGATCTTGTGCAACAACAAAAGGGTATGTGTGTCCAAGGACTATATAAGATGAAAAACTACAAGATTTCTTTAACAATGGCTTATGATCTGAAGAAGTATATTTCTTCTGATAGATACAATCAAATGGAACACAAGTGATGATTCTCCACCAAAAATGGGCATTGAAGTTGATATCGCACTCTAAACCTTTACTCTTAGCCCAAGAGATCTAGAATGAGTGTCAACAACCTCTCCCTAAGAATCTTCACGTGCAGCAAGATGGTCAACCCAGTTCGTTTCAATGAAGACGTCCTAACTATTCTCTTGGCAAACCCTCGACTCAAAACAAGGTTTCCTTGACAAATGAAGCATAATGTATGACAGGTATGAGGTTGGGCTCCCACGCTTAGTTTATGACCTTGGGATCCCGGGGTCAAGTTCATCTCATCCCCATCCAGTGTTGTCCTGCCTTGTTGAATCTCTATTAATAGTACTAGCTTTCATCATTATGTAATTTTAATCAATGTTATGTTAATGTTGCATGACTATGGTTGGAGTTTTATTTTATCCACTAGTAGTGAGGATGAGGATATTCATGACTATTTAGATGGGTTCAGCATCTAGAAGCTTATATTAGGAGATGATTGGCTCAATATGTGGTATTTGTAGTTTTAATTTTCTTTCTTACTCCAAGGTAAAGGAATAGTCACCATGTTTAGGGTTTCTTTAGAAGTAGGAGCATTGTCAACCTCTCCTTTGTGTAGTGGTTGTTTTAGTGGATATGTATGTTTGCTTATATGTTTTATGATGCTATGTAAGTTTTTTTTATAATTGATGCTATGTAAGTTATTGAAGGTTTCCCTTGTTTTAAAGGTTACCATATGTCCTTTTTTGATAGGTTTCCCCATCCTTCTCCTTTCATTTTGAAGGATGAGTATGTTTCTACCTTTCCGTCCTTCTTAAGTTGTTATTAATTCATGATCTTTCTTTAACTCTCAATCCATCGACATTGTAATCCACTATTTCTCCATCTTAAATAAGAAACTAAACTGAAGAAAGAAACAAAAAAAAGTATACATCAGAAAGATTTAGTGTAATTTGGAATATCTCGAAAGGGATAATCTTTTCATTATAATTTAATTTGTAAGATGGTAGCATTTACAACAACATAACCACAACATTGTAGTAAGAACCAATTAAAGCCATAATAATATCTAGACACGGAATCCTAAAACTTTTATTTCCTCCACCGATTACACATTTGTTAACACTCCCCTTCCTCAAAGAATGGGGAAATTCCTTAGAAAACAGGACCAGCTTCAACAATCTCTTGAGTTAGCTTCCCACCTTCCCCAATCTTATGGTTAGTGAAGATCTCAAAGTTGTTCTTGAACAGTCCAGCCAACTTCAGAAGTGTCTCGTCGTAAGCTGTCTTGTCTGGCCACTACAGAAAACATATCAAACAATAGACATAGTAAAGCGTGAGAGTTACATATATATATAATATGTGGTTTTATGTTTGATATTGTTTTATGAAGGATGTGCATGGTAAAGAGAACTTACAGTGTTGATTGGGTCTAGAATTTCGGATGGTACACCCTCCACTTGATCAGGGATCTGAAGCCCAAACACCTTAGTCTTTGTGTAGTTTGCCTCCAAGAGGCTACCTGAGTGAATCGCATCAATGATCTTACGAGTGTACTTCAACTTGATCCGGTTTCCTGATCCATAACTGGAACAATAACACAACTCAAAAACCAGCACTACTAAAACAATGACAAATATTAATTATTGGTAAAATTAAAAATTCATTTGTAATGAGTTTTACTAACTAATTATTAAACTTGTTAACAGATTTTAATCCATTGTTAATTTTTCGTTACAAATGGAGAGTTTTTAGTAGTGCAAGACGAAAACCGGAGCCATCAGCCATTAAAATTATAAAACTAAACTCAAATGGTAGCCAGTCGTTCGTAAGCTAGTGAGTAACAACAATAGAGCAGAGCTTAACAGAAAGATTGATATAACTCCCTTAAATTATTTACCTTCCACCAGACCATCCAGTGTTAACAAGCCACGCAGTAGCTCCATATCTCTGCATCTTTTCAGCAAGCATGGCAGCATACTTGGTAGGATGTAGCATGATGAAAGCTGCTCCAAAGCAAGCTGAGAATGTTGCTTGTGGCTCCTTAATACCTTCTTCAGTTCCAGCAACGAGAGCAGTGTAACCACTAATGAAATGGTACATGGTTTGTGCCAAGTTAAGCTTACTGACAGGTGGTAGTACTCCAAATGCATCACAAGCTAGTAGGATTACGTTTTTTGGATGTGGGCCGATACAGGGTAGTTTGGCATTAGGGATGTACTCGATTGGATAAGCGGCTCTGGTATTCTCTGAAAGTAAAGATGAAAATGGAATTGATAACCAAAATTTAGAATCAAATTGAAACGGACCTTTAGGTTTGCTTGATTATTATATATACCTGTGACAGACTTGTCAGTGTAATCTACTTCTCTGGTGTGCTCATCAAACACAACATTCTCAAGAACTGCAAATACAAATGTATGTACAAGGAAGGGATACAAATCTCAATTTAGACATGTTCATCATCAACTGTCAGATTATTCAAGCAAATATAAGAAGTTGTAGTTAGTTAATTACCAGTCCCGAATTTGATGGCATTGAAGATATCAGGCTCTTTTTCTCCTGAAAGGTCAATGCACTTAGCATAACAACCACCTTCAATATTGGACACACCAGTGTCACTCCAACAATGTTCATCATCCCCAATCAGATACCGATTGTGATCAGTAGATAGAGTTGTTTCCCAGTACCTATTACAACATGATTAAGTTATTTATACTCACTCTTCTCCAATTGTACGCTAGCAATATATATATATATATATATATATATATATATCTAACCATCATCAATCAGAACTGAAAAAAAAGGGAAAGAAAGAAACACACAAAAAAAAAGAAAGAAGGAATAACAAAAACAGTACCTGATAATCCAAAGAAGAGCGCGACATCTCCATCTTTACCCATATTACAACCAGAATGAAGAGACAGTATCTGTCTCTGCGGCATAAGATAATGCATCACACTAAAGAGTCCCTTCTTCATCTCACCCGTATTGTGTACCAAGATCACCATTTCTCTTCTCGCGAGATTGATGTCAACACTAGTGGATGATGTCATGTAGTGTGTGAAACGATTGCAAGGGAATTGACCAGCATTGTATATTGTAAAATCAGGTGTGCCAAAATCCTCCAATTCTTCAAACGTTGGACGATGCACCTGTAATGATAAAAAGTATATATGAGGATCGATGAGATGTAATTCTGATGTGATGTATATCTTAAAGAAGGATGGGTTACATGTTGTGCATGAAGAGTGAGTGATAAGCCCGAGCTGAAACGATCCTGACTTTGATCCGGTTTTCTGGATCCCAGTTAAGAAATTGATCATTCACGAACACCTAATAATAGATTGAATTGAAAGAGAGATTAATGTATGGAAGATCGGATGCTAGCTAGGCAGGACGAGTGTAGTAGTGTAGTGTAGCAGCACTCATTTTGAAGATAAATAGACGATGAAATTGATGGAAACAAACCTAGCTAGCCACTTTACCACGACCTTGCGAAAGGAGAAAGAAGAAGTGACAAGACAAACCTTTTCTAAAGAATTCAAGTAATCCACAGCTCGTTCCCTATTAACAAGGAAAGTCTGTTCATCCATTTCAATATTCGGTGATCCCCTGCGACAATTTCAATCATTTGAATATTATAAAGAAGTTCAAAATCATTATTACATCAAATTAAACTCAAATCAATTTAATTTGCATATATTACAAATCATCATGTGAGTGTGTGAGACAAGACAAACTTACTTTCCCCACCAAAGCTCGCTATCAGTGGTGTCATCCTTAACCACACGCTTATCTCTAGGAGCACGACCTGTTTTCGCACCTGATAAAGTTGCGAGTGCTCCCGTCGACGTTACGTATGATCCCTTCTCATACTTAATCGCTTGTTCGTACAGTTCTGCAATAACAACACATTACAAGCTGGATAACATAAGTTTTCATTTTCCTTATCCAGTTTTAATTTGTTGGTCAGTTGGTGCAAAAAAATCAATAATTGATTGCACGACCTACGCGTTTAACGTACTAGTCTCTTCTCCAGTGGAATTAAATTAATCCATTTCTAATTACAATGATTAATTATTCGTCACGGTTCGGTTCACATGGTTCTCTGTTTTTTTTTTTCGCATTTACTAGGTGCAGTAGACTTCAGATATATAAATTATCAACACCCAACCAGTTTTGAAAAGACAAAAAGAAGGATTCATATTTTACCTGCAGGAGAAAGGTTGTAGAGAACATGGGTGAACTTGAGAGCGCTATCACTAACGCTGATAGTCGGTGCGGGAACATGGTGATGGTGGTGAACCACATTCTGTGGAATGGATTTATGAGCCGGGTCACCACGTACCACTCTTGGTCCAGTCTCTCTTGTCAACGAAGCTAACGATGCACTGAAAAGTAAATTTGGGATCCAGATTATAGTTCCACGTGTAATAAAATCTCCTCAAAAGTCAACTTGACTACTTATTCAAGATCAGTAAAAATAATATTCCCTCCATCCTTAATATTTAAATAATAGTTAAAGTAATTTTAAAATTTAATTTTTTGAAATTTGATCTATTAAATATATATTATAAAATTTAATTTTATAATACATATTTAAAAAAAATAGAAAAAAATATCATAAAATACAATACACACAATTCAGGAACTAGGGAGTAATAGTACTGCATAAAGTCATAGTTTGTCTTTCTTCAATCCTTATAGGAGTATTAGGTTACTTAAATAAAGTAGTTCTCTAGTTGTCGAAGAATGAAAAAAGAAAAGTTCAAAAAAAACAAAATAGAATGAAAATAAACCAAGTAAAAAGATTAAACATAAAAAGTACTCTATGTGTATTAATTCACCTAATGGATTGGAGTTGTTGCTTGTCACGCTCTTCATCCGTGACGAGGAAAGCAGTAGAACCAGCAGCGATGGCACCTTTGGGGGTGACTGGAGCAGAAGCTCTCTTCTTCCGTTGTAGAGAGTGTAGTTCATCAATTGTCTTCACCCTAACCGGAGCCGAACTATCGTCATGACAAACACCGCCGTTTTCCTTAACATTTCCGGCTGCCGTCGTCGTCGTCACTATCTTCGGAAGTCCGTTACCGTTGATCATCATTTCTGCCATTGATTGGGTCGGGAGGTTTCTGAACCTGCACGCAGTGAATCAACATAGTGTAAAGTAAACGCAAATTAGTAAAACTGGACGGATTCAAAATTCATAAATGGTGCTAGCTTGTTGTTTTAGGGGATGTGATCGAACTTGATAATATATATAAATTGCTCTCTCTCTCTCTCTCTCTCTGTATCTCGATCGGATTTTGCGCGCATTGAGCAACTTGTGTTGATTAATTTGTTTAGCTAAACACAATTGATCAGCGACACGCGGATCAATGGTAAGAGAGATATTAATTTGAAATTCAAGAGATCGAGATGCTAATTAACTATGGAATAATGAAGGTGATGAATATATATGATCGATGATTACCGTGAAGAACGATATGTAGATCAGAAGTCAAAACGAAACCGTGGAATGGATAGCAGATAGTGCGAGAAACAATACAAATTGCGACCATGCAAAAGAATAGGACAGATAGGGATAGGGATGAATGAATCAATGTGAAGCTGTTGACACCAGCTAGCTTCTGTATGAACTTATATAGGAGTTTGTGAAGAGAAGTCTGCGTTGTCAATAGTTGGATGGATGGATAACGTTTTTTCAAATGAGAGGGGAGGGGGCCCACTTCTTGATCAAACTTTGTTACAGTGACCATGGTCGTACCTAACCTTAGTTAGTTTGATGTAGTAGTCGTAAATAATTACGTTTGACGTTATTTAACTTTCTTTTTCCACCGCGCGCGCCTGCCCAAAACCCACAAGTGTAAATCGATGATCCATATTGTCATGTCCGTGTCTGAATGACAGACTGGATCAATGATGGGTGGGTGAAGGCCGACTGAAGAAGTGAAAAAAAGTACAACAATCTGAGGAAATCTATCGGAGATCAATCTTTTACAGAGTAGAACAGATTCGGTGTCAGCATTTCCTCTGATCGACGCCAATTCTTGTATTCGACTGTCTGTTGCGAAAAGAAAAGCAAAATCTCAATGAAGATGACATTGTTTCGATTTAATTCTGCATGGAGATCTACATTATGTTACGGGGTCTATTATATTTGGATGCAAACGTAATGATGTGTGATCTTCCAAAATGAAGTGATAAGGGGTAGAAACGGTGGTTTCCCAAACAAAACTTGGAATCTGGCGATGGACTAAGACATGGTGGGTAGGTTCCCTCTGTCATGTAATATCTTTCTTGATCTAGTGGCCTTAAAAGACTATTTACAAGGATAATTGTGGTACTCGGGTATTGTAAGAATCCCCTTTCCATTAGTTGATGTCTAGAGCTGTAATAGGACATGGTGGATACTTTTTCCTTCTCCAGCTTTTTTCCCACTGGGTTTTGCTTGAGGAGGTTTTTTAATAGGCCCGTTATAAACCGGTCCGAAAATTTATCAGTCAGTTCTGTTCCTCCTACTTTTACAAGCCTTCCCCGAATATAGACTAGTTGGGGTGATCGTTCTCCACCAAAAGAACATTGATGTTAATCAATCACTCGAACCGGTAGTATATATTCAAATGTAAATGGTTTGCGTAACAGATCTTTTATTCCAGTTCCAAAATACCAAGCATCTTAGGCCTGTTGATTTCAGCTTTTTGGGGGTTTTTGAGCATTATGCATGGGGTGATCAAACCCCCAGTTGACCGAAATAAACATGTTCCATGAATGTCACAACCCACACTTATCATAAATGTTGTTTTATTTGCTTTTTGGGAGCTTGTGTAAGAGAAATTAAGTAGAACTGCTATTTGTGAGGTCAAAAATGATAAAACTACCCTCACACAAAAGAAACGCTGAACAAAGGGAATACTCAAGGGCAACTAGTAATTCTTCGTTTATGGTTATTATTAGTACAAGTCATTATCGAATGGGAGGCCGGGATCATTGGACTTCTCATCAATATAAAACCCAAACTAAAGTTGCATAACTAAAAAAAACAAAACTGTTTTACAGCACCTTAAACTCTATTTGATCTTACTCTTGTAGGTTTGCAGTCAGTTTTTTAGTTTATAAGTCGGTTTAGAATACGCAGTCATCATATACAAAGAATATTTTTGAGCGTGAAAAAAAATATGTAGTCATTTTTTAGAATACGCAGTCAAAAACAAAAATTTAGGGTGTGACTCTATTATCCGTTCGAAGCGGACAGAAAAAAGGACGATTCAATGTCTGGTCCGTTTTTTACACAGTCGTTTTAGACGGCTCAAAAATGGACGGAAGTTGAACGTCCTTTTATTTTTGTCTACACAGGATAGGGCTTCAAACTGTTCGTTTTTTACTTGTCCGTTTCGGGCAGGTGCAAAACGGACGTATAGCACTGGAGTGTCCATTTTTCCCGTCCGCACAAGAACAGTTTTAGAGTTGTCCAGTATTTTTTTTTGTTCCGAACGAGTTCAAAACAGACGTGGAGCTAGAACATGTGCTTTTTATGATGGATAGAGTGTCACCAGTGACCACTTTTGTTTTCATTTTTTAAAACCAAATTCACTTTCGTGTGAATGAAAAAAAATTAAAAAAATTCAACCAAGTACGCTACAAATTTAACTGCAATATATTTATGACTAAATTCGAAAAATCATATTGTATATTTTTCATAACAATTACATCAACTAAAATTTGACATTAAACAGCAGCTAGTTGTTAGAGATATGGTCGTTGACACTGTCAACATTATTGTCCAGAGACCTTACCTGCTAATAGATTTAACTTTGTTAAAACTACCTCTCTTACTGAAGAGAGATTTAATGTTGTGTAGGTGAATAAGAAATTCAACGCTGCATAACATGAGCATAGCATTGTAAGTTACTAGCTAGCTTGAATCTCATATGATACTACTCTTCCTCCTGGGGATTCTCCTGATAGCTAGCATGCAAAAACCAACTTGTTGATCGTAGTACTAGCTAGTAGTAATAATACCCACTTGATAAGCGTATAGTTACACTTCAATTGTTGGAGAACCATAATTTTGTTTTAGAAAAAAAGCACACACATAAGAGATGCACTATTAGTGTAGCTTAAGTAAGTTCATCGAAAGTTTCCTTATCTACATATACCCGGTGGCTAGTAGTGCTACTGCTAGCGTGTGCTATAGTATCCATTACTTAAAAGTCTTTCTTTTTTAATCAGCTTCTGATCCATAAACATTTAAAGGACGTCCATCGAAATTGTTGGATCAAAGACTTTAATCCTGTAGTTTAGCTGTTGATTCTCAAATGCAAATAATTGAACTTGGATTGCTTATAATGGCGATCGATGAAGTTCAACAAATTTCTTCTCATTCTACAGTGTGATGAACTGATGATGATATCATTACGTAACTATCACCAAATTGCGCATATGATACCTTTTTTTAACTGTCCCGTATACATAAGATACTAATTACCTTGCGTGTGGGATCCTTCTCTTATATATAAAATTTATTAATTCGTACAGTGAGCATGAATGCATTAAGACATAATATTGTTAAATGTCACTACTGGTAAATACTACAAAATCCACTTATCTCCCAACTACAAAGAGATTGTCAGTAGTAAATACTAGAAAACCCACTTATCTCCCCGTACAACGAGATTCGAAACTCTAATAATCTCTCTTAGGAAAACGAAACATAACTAGTGAATAGTAGGGTTTGATTAATAAAGAGTGCCTGACGTTTGTATTGAATAAGATCATATATTTATATATTTTTTTTGATAGTTAGATCATATATATATTTATATGAGAACCGATTTGTACATAGGTAGATAGCTAAAAAGAAAGGCGTTTGGGCTTTACAGCATATATGAGCCAGAGCCAACTAACCTATTTCTATCGGTGGTACGTTTGCGAGTTTTAAATCAATTATTATGCGGAAGTAGACTCTCAAGCTGGCTCGACCTTAGCTGGTAAGGGTATTAAAAGCCTCTCTAAACCCTATCCTTACTCTTCTTCCTGAGGTTAATTAGAGCACCCACAATAGAGTGGATTCCACTCTATAATATGTAAAAGAAAAGATAAATGATTATGTGGAGGAGAGAGACATGAGAGAGGGTTTCTTAGCTAAAGATTGAGGAGAGAGGGGTTTCTTAGCTAATGTTGTGAGAGATGAGAATAAAATAATATTACTTTATGGGTGGATTCCACTCTTATTGTTGTGGTTGCTCTTAGGCCTCATTCTTTTGCGTTTTGAAAGTTGATAACTGATACGGGCTGATATGGGCTGATGACTGTGACTGATTTCAAAACTAGCTAGATGATTGTGTAAAAACTCATATAAATTGTTCTTTTTATATTAGATTTTTTTAACTGATTAATATAATGCGTAAAAACTATCAAGATTGTTTGAGCCATACACAACCTTGATAAACAAAAAAAATTAAAAGAAATAACATCACATAACATCAAGCATCATTAGTGTACCCTGGTGAATATACATGAGGGATGATACCTTTCCCACCCAAACCCCTAAACAAAACCATAAAGAAACTGTGTAAATATCCTAATTAAAGAGGATTAAGATTACGGTTTGATCTCCACATCAGATAGAACCATTTTAGCTCCAGAAGATTAGGCAAACCACCCACAAGACTAATCTGAAACAAAAGATTGGGCAATTGAAAAGCATTCATACTGAGGAATAAGGTTGCACAAAGCCTGCCCCAACTCTAACAACTCTTGACAACAAATTCATTCTAAATGACGATCCTCGGAATTGTTAAGGATTGCCTTGTTTGCAGCAGCATCCCCCTTACATACATGTCACACTCTTGCTAAACCAAATCAACAACTAAAGTAGTACTAAGCTGAAGAGGATTAACTTTACCTTCTTATATAAGGCATCCATTTTTTATATCCTCCATACTTCTTCAAGAGTACCATCCTTAATGATTCAATCAAAGTTATGCTTTTTCCTACCTGCAACAAGTGGACCTTCCTCTACTTTCATAAGAACTAAAATTTCACCATCGTTAGCCTCTATCGAGATTGTTGAAGATGAAGCCCCGACCGGAACATGATTGTCAATGTCCACTTGAAGACCTTTATCATAAGCACCCAGTGAAACTCGGGAGCAACCCTGGGTTATGGACCAACCAATACGCAGATATAACACCACACCTCATCACTTTCGTCTAAGGATGACTTCTTACCGAATCGAACACCACTAGCTCGCAACCATGTGTCATAATGGAAGGTTCCTTCCTCAAACTTTATTTGATATGGGTAGTTCTTCATTGCATGAAGAAATAAGCCACATTTAAAATAGATTGTTCATTCATTTGTATGTAATCCTTAGGCCTCTATCAAAACCACATAAGGAAATAGTAATACAACACATACTGGCTTATAAATATCAATCATAACCTTAATTCTCATGTATTCACTACCTAACCTCCCATCATCTTCGACAAACTCAACAAAACATCCAACTTAGATCCCCCAAAAAGTCGAGCACAATAAGTTTTTGTGGTAGAAAAGAAACAGAACGTCATGGAAGTTGAACCCATATGGGTATCCACCTGAAGGTATGGCTCTTAGGTGCCTTATGCTTTTCTACCCTTTGAAACACAAGGAGAGACCTGTCAAAAGACCATGACCATCTACTAAGCACTATATGCAAAAGATCAGCTTTCTTAAACTAAAAGAAGAAACAACTCCTTACCTACCACTATAACTTTGAGTTCCCTCTCCATCTGTCAAACCTGTCCAAGAGTGTTCTTCATTATGGCACGAACATCTAGGTTCTTTGGGGAATATAACTTTTCCAAAAGAATCCTATCAAAAGGCAAATCATGGCCTTTGTCAACAAGGTCATCGAAGCTCATGACTTCACCTTCTTCCATTGTAAGTGAAAGAATAGCACACCACTCAGCCAAGTCATCAATTGGTGCATGTAGGTGCACCATTTTGTTCATAATAGAGGAGCGCAAAACAACAAGAAAAAAGAAAATGAAGGGACATAGTGGGAAAAAGGGGAGTGCAAGATGATGAAAAGAAAGACAACTTGAAGGCACCAAGAAAGAACATATGTGCCCTTTGAGTTAATCCTGAGGTCGCACACAAACATAATCATTACAGTAGATCCCATCAACTCAAGATTATTTAAAATCATACATAATCCAAGTGGAAGTGTGAGAATCAAAGTGCAAAGGAGGATCAGACTATGGTTAACAGGAAAAGAAGAAGTACGAAGCAAAGAGAAAATGAAGAGCCACTAAACCTCTCATCTACGAGATAAGAGCTAGGTAGTGGTTCTTTATTTTATTAGCCCTATATATATATTCAATTTGTATTAATTAACTGAAATATATACTTCAAAAATAAGTTAGGTTTAGGCTTGGTTTGACATGGCTGTTTTGCAGCATATTTGGGTGGTTGTCTTGTCTGGCAGTTTTGCAGCATAAATTGATTGTTGTTTTGTGCTAACATATTTGTAGTTGTTTTGAAAATTGTTGTTTGACAGTGTGACTGTTTGTAGCATAGGTTAGTTAAATTAGTTACTTGTAGTGCGTTTACTGTTTTTTGTACTAATAAAAATTATAATTTGCAACTTAAAAAATATTTTGTGAAGAAATAAATAAAGTAACTAATAACAAATATTATAAGTTAATTAATTTGTTACCAAATCCTAACAATATTAAATAATATTTTTATAAAATGAGAAAATTCACAAAATACCCCTTTTCAAAACATATACGGTGAATTACGAAAGTTTTTAGGGGTATATTGTGAATTTTTCCTTAAATATTAATATGTAAATTTCAAAATTCTAAGTATCGTAAGTTTTAAAATAATGTAATTATAATAATAATTTAAAAGTTCAAATTAGATATTAGATTCCACATAAATTAAATCTAAATATATAGACTAATAAAGTATTTTAATTACATATATATAAAGTAATATTATAAAAAACTATTTTTGTTACTATTTAGACTATTACATTTTACACTTTTTATAATTACATATGTATGTAGCTTTTTGTAAAATTTTAACTAATATATTTATAATAAACTTAAGTTTTTATTACTTTTACCGATGAATAACAACAATTATAATTCAACAACATTTTATTACACTCAATATCTATTAACATTTACATTAAGATCTATACAAATAATTTCACTATTATTAACTACAGTATTATCATTGGATAACAGTAATGGTAACTGTACACTCAATACTTGTCGACGTTTGCATAATTGCATCAGTACAAGTAATTGTACTTCTAATAACTGTAACTTATTAATATACTGCACAATTCTCGTTCTCGACTTCTCCGCCATTGTAGTTCATTCTCGTCAGGATGTCACAAGTCTCCTGATTTCATTATTTTGTATATGTTCATCACAATGCATCAAGGTGACACGAATGTGTTTTCGGGACTATTCAGCTCAGAGTAAGTTTGCCCTCGTCATCTTTGTGTGGATATTTTCAGTACTATTCAGCTCAGAGTAAGTTTTCCCTCATCATTGTTGTGTGGATATTGTCGAGACTATTCAGCTCAGAGTAAGTTTTCCTGCATCATCGTTGTGTGGATATTTTTGGGACTATTCAGCTCAGAGTATGTTTTCCCTTATCATTGTTGAGTGGACTTAGGTAGAAAGACAACTATGGTGAAGTCATACGCATCACTAATTAAAACTACCAAACCTACCATAGTAGGACTACCCTTCCATTGTGTAATTTGTTCTTATCTTATTGTTCACTAAGGGGCCAAGATCATTGAGGGTAGTCCTAAAATGTAGGTGGTCGTAAAAGTTTGTGAATTGCGGACTAACACTTACATAGGTTTTCTAATCCTAATCCACAAGCAATGGGAAATTTTCAATATGTCAACATGGATCATTTAGTTCTTGAGCAACACCAACACGTAGGGGTAAGAAATCTAGCTCTAAAGCAACGACATAACACGATAACTCATCAGAAGCACAAACTCACTTCCATAAAGGGTAACCACTAATCATAACCAACAATTTGTCTCAATACGAAGCATTGGTAATTCGACCAAACAAGGCAATAAAGAGAACTCAAATCCAACAGAAGAGTTAGTCAATCAACCAAAAACAAGGCAGCAGATGAAACTCCAATTGATCACAGTAGTTGGTCAATAGACCGTAACAAGGTAAAATATCCAACTCAAATCCAACAAGAGTATTGGTCTATCAACCAAACACAAAAGGCAACATAGAATTCTCAGATCCAACAGAAGCAGTTGGTCAATCAACCAAAAACAAGGCAACAGATGAAACTCCAATCGATCACAACAGTTGGTCAATCGACCATAACAAGGCAAAATATCCAACTCAAATCCAATGGGAGAGTTGGTCAATCGACCAAACATAGAAAGAGAAGACAATTCAAATCAACCATAAAATGGGCACAAACCCTAGAAATCATGAAACAGGTGGTCAATCGATCGAAAGTTTCCCTTACCAGATGCAGGAGATCTGGAACGAAGCTCGACAGAAACGGGGAGAAGAGGAGCAACATATGTCCTCCAAAGCTTGAACAAAAATTGTAGGGAGAAGGAGCTTAGAGAATGAGCAAGAGAAAGAAGAGATTGGAAAAGAAAAAAACAAACCTGCACTTACCTGTTCGACGACGTTGGTTTGAGAACGAAGATTAAGGGAGAACGAAGAACCACGGTCATCATGATTTTCAGTGCTCGTGCTAAAATCTAAAGTGGGATTTGTAGAATTAAATTATATAAAGATAAAAAAAACTAAATTAAATGAGGTCCTTATAGCATTCCAATGAAGAGAAATTTGACATTTATATAATTTTCTCATGATAAAATCTAAAGGATGAAATAAAAATTGAGCCCTAAATATAGAGGGTCCTGGTCCATCGCTTAGCTTGCACGGGCTAGAGTCGGCCCTACGAAGAACAACAGAGAGAATTGTACAATGCGGGCAGCTACAAGTTTCCCTAACAAGATGAGGCGAGCTTAGAAACAGAGCAAAATCAACATCAAATGTAACACCCCTCTCGATAAACACGTAATAATCCCTCACGTAGCATAATTAAAAGACGTCTCACCGCGGAAGCATAAACAACATTAACTCTCACATGGGTGTCACCTGCCATTACCCGCCCATGCGAGTAACAAAGCAGAAACTAAATCCAACAACCAATATAAACAGCACTACCATACCGCTGTGACAACGAGATAAATCCTATACATCATATTAAGTCCAAAAACCACAACCGTCGACAAGTGAGCATCTACCCTGATCCCGTACTTCAGCTTCAATGATGAACAACAACCTGCAACAAGCCATAAAGGCTCAGCGATAAACGCTGAGTATGCGGGCCTGGACCCTATTGGTCACTTGTCATTTTAACCATCTTGATATTAGATTGATTTCATGCTTTACCATTTTACAGTTATAATCAATACTGTAACAACCATTCATAAACATATAATCATCCATCCAATCCAACAGTCATTACATATCACAAACAACAGTCGCATAAGCAAACGTATCGAATAATAACAGTACTGTGTATAATTGCCTTAGCAAACGGTTTCCATAATTAATATTATTTGGCCTTCAAGGCCCCATCCTTCCAAACCATGTTTAATTAATTACCAGATGGGCGTCATGTTAGGACAACCCGGTTAACCTTACCAATGGACAGTAGTCCTCCCGTACACACAAAGGTGCTCATTTCGCCAGAGGTCCGGAGGCCCCTGACTATTCACTTTGCCTCGTAAGGCGTCCATTTAAAGGCAGTAGCCATGTACCAACAGTAGGTACCACCTGACCCACGATCCAATTAGGGCTCATTGGGTAATTTCCTAGAGCGGGACCCAATTGGGTACCACTCAGTGATCACAAATGCGCAACCAGGTAGTTCGTAAACTACCGGGATTCCTCCCCTCAACTCATACCAACTCTCTCATAATGTTTAAGATATACTCTTAGTTTTATGGAGGTTACATTATACCAATTAGCCGCCCAAAGGGTCTTACGCATGCCTAGAAGTAATCTAGGTTATATTCATGTTCAAGATCCATGCTCTAGAGATCGACATTGTCATATCCCGTACCTAAGTGTTTTACTTAGGTTATTCATATACTTAATATTAATACTAAAGGTATTATATCAAGTAACCATCGTGTCATCACATCAACGCATATGTATTTTTATATAAGTCGACGTAGTGTTAGTCTCGTAGGACGCTCGCGCATAATTTAAATAACGCATTTAATACACATCATCATATGCACATATCCACACACATAACATACAAGTTATCAAACAGTTTCTGGGCCCTTTCTTAGGTCAACCCGGATCAAACCCTTCTTCACATACCGTACACCTTAGACCAAGGATGCGCAGTGTAGTCCACTAAGCTTCTCGAGCACGCACGTCTGAAAGGTGATCTAAAAAAATACGAGGAACGCTAGGTGTCAATCCACATGACAAATTGACTCGGTATTTCCGAATAATGTCACTAACCCCAGTACTACATCCCTGTATAACAACTTGTTATTAGTTAAGTTACCGTTATCCTTTAACCTCCTTACTCAATGTTTGTATAAATACTTTGGTTTAACAGTGGAGTTGGTTTTATAAGAACGTTGTAGTTAACGTTTTCGAACGTAAGAGTTTATATCTTTCCAACTCGTAGTAGTTTATAAGCGTTACGCTTTTACATAAGTTCATTCGTTCTCGTACGTTTAATTCAACTGTTTCACCGCATGTATAGGCACGTATTGTAACCTACAGTTGCATGCATAATATATTTTATGGCCTATGGTTGCATGTATAATGCATTATTTATCGTATATTATTATTATCCCACCATTCATTATAATACATTGTATTATATAATCTATTAATCTTGTAATATCTACATTTGAATTCAAAAACCCATAACTTACAGTTTATAAACTATTTTCACATAGTAACCTTCACCATTATATTATATGGTTTCCAACCAAAATATATATCCATCCTTATATACATAATTCTCGTATATGTATATATTTACCAATGTAGGTAAGTTTCATGAGTTAATAAACTCTTATACCCTATGTCACATTTTATCATCTTATGTGAGATGATTATTCCCATTAGTTGTGTTATTGTCACAACCTATATATTAAGATCATTATCTTAATAATATATAACATTTTATGTTGTTAATTTCAACTCCTAAGGGTTATTCAATATTTACCTTAGTTTATAAATCTCATTTATTTATAGTTTGTCACATTATTTAATGTGAATACCCTTGTTTATGTTAATTCCATTCAAACCACATTAATACCATATAATTGTCATAACATTTATAACAATGTAGACCATAGTCTAAAATTCATTTTCCAACCTTTATAAATTCGGTACAGCACTATGCTTAATTTTAATTTCATTTGACCACATAACATCATGTAATGTTATACCATATACTAATATCATATAATATGATATCTTTATCTTTTGTAATTTACAACATATAGTTTTTATTCAAAACTATTGTTAATTACCGAAAAGGTATTTCCATTTTAAACCAATCTCATTAACTTACCATATCTTTATGTTTATTACCAAAATCACTCCTTAATTTATACCATGTTATATATTCCGTATAATATAACATTTTAAACCTTAATTTAAATATAACCTATAGTTATATATACTCCAAATTTCCGAATAACACTTATATTTTATTCTAAATTATTTTTCCACCCACCAACTTCTTATAATTTCAATTTGACCCAATTTATAACATATAGTTTTATAATATCATCAAAACTATATATTATACACTTATCCTTTTAAAACACCTTATATTATTCTAAAAATCACCAAACTATACCCAAAGGTTATAAATATCATTCCTAGCCCATTAACTTTCGGTTATTTACATTCCCACCCCTTTTACTTTTCCAAAATGTAACAATGACATAATAACCATATATTATACATATATAGCTTATTTTAATTCCAAATTCAACCCAATAAAATCCTAAAAATTCCTAATAGCCCATGGGTGTTTAAAATACCATTGTACACCCTTTAATTTTGGTAATCACCATAAACACCCCATATATTTTAAAAATGTTACAATTAAATACTTATCTTATTATATAACCTTAAATAAATTATTTAAGTTATCTAATTTGGTCAAAACCTACCCAATGGTCAAAGTTGACCTCCTTAATACTTCCTTGACCATTACTTTCTTTATTTTCGGTTTTTAACCCCTAAGTTTCCAAAATTTACCAATTAACCCCAAAACTTTATAAAATCTTATAAACTTTATTTTAAACCCTTTTAACACCTAATTTTCGGCCTTATTACTATTTAGCCCCCAAATTTGATTTAATTATGGTTTAACCCCTTATTCAATGCGGTAATATACATATACCACCTAAAACCTATTTTAAACTAAATATAAATAAATAAAATGGCCTAAAGTACATGGCCTTATTACAAACATTTGCTCACAAAATAAATTACTATAAATGTCCCAAAAATACTTATAAATCTCGGCCTCACCAAGTATTTTTCATTATTTACCAATCTTCCACATAAAGTCTTAATTTTGACATTTATGTTACTTAATTACTTAGATAAATTTACTAAGTCATATCCTTAATTAATTTATGGTCAAACATGACCCCTTTGGCTGTTTCACTCACGACAATTGTATATAAATTGCTTTAGAACATATTAACATGACAAAGTTAATGTTTGAGTGATTTATACCTTGATTTATCAAGGTTAAGACCTTGTTTGGTCTCGCCACCTTAAGGAGAATTTCTCCACAGCTTGATTTACTTGTCTTCATGTAGAAAACAAGACATGATTAAACTCCAAGCATGAGCTAACCATGTGAAGTAATTTAAGTCATGAAAATCATGAATTTTTACCTTAAATCTTCAAGTTTGTTGGAGTGGGATCTCAGCCCTATTTTTCCAGAAAGAAAGAGTATCAAAACACTCTTAAAAACAAGGTACAAAACCGTGGGTAACTAGCTTGGAAGATGGCTAAGATTTACCTTGTTTAAAATGCCAAAAATGGTGTTTTTGGCATGGATCTAGCTACTCCTTGTAGATATTGGTACACCAACTGAATCCACATGAAAATGAGAAGAAAATAAGGCTAGGGAACCAAGGTTTACAACCGAAATTTACAAGGATGAAGAGATATGTGCTTAAAGCACATTTTTACCTTAAATGGTCAAGACTTGAACTTTACTCCTTATACCTTGTTTCAGCCGAGTTTTCCTCTTGTTTTAACCTCCAAGACACACTACATACATGTATAGAAATGGTTGGAGTCTAGATCAATGGAAAAAGGAAAGAAAGGTGAAGAAAATGGACATTTTTATGCCTTAGAAGCTTACCTAGAGCAAGAGCTCTCACCAATGGAGTTTTTCTGCTTACCTACGGTCAAGGAGGATCCAAAGAGAGCATATGGCAGGTGCACTCTCGGCTGGAATGGAGCAAATGAAGGAGGTAAGTCAATTTTGTCTTTAAAGTCATTTTTTGCTTATTTTATGTTCTTAATGATTTGATGACTCACCAAGGACTGATTGGTGTCGATTATTGGAGGGTAATCAATCAGCTAGGCAGCCGACAATGAAGGGGAAAGGTGGGTGTGATTGATATTTAATTATTGCAATTATGGAGCATAATTGCCATTTTAGTCAATTAATCAAAGATGAGTCATCATCCATTGTCTTGGCTAGCTTGGAATCAGCCGTATAACAAGGGGGGAGGCAGCTCACAAATCGGCAGCCTCACATGGTCTAGGTAGACAAGCTTTAATGTTTAATATGTTAAAGTGTATTTTTTTGTATTTTAGTTAAAAGTAAGGATCCTTATTTAATAGCACATGGGAATGGTCACATGGCATGTTTAGGAACCTTATTAATCGGCTGTATATGGTCCATTTCGTGGTCAATGGTCAACATTGTCCAATTTAGTCAATGGAGACTTAATTTTACATATATATTATTATATTATATTTTATTTAATGTAAAAATTGTAAATCTCTGGATTTAGAGTTTCAATGTGATATGATGAGTATTTATATTTATTAGAGTATTTATAGGTGTTTCATTGGGTTATTTAGACCCCAAACACATTCCCGAGACACTACCGGGACTTTCGGGACCTTTTGTGCTTTAAGCGTTTCTCCCGGGCATTTTTGTGTTTTCTTGTAAATCTAACTTGAGCATTCCCTTTAGAATGTTAATTAATGGTGTTAGGAACTCCAAGAATGATTTATTTAGGATTTCATGCCACTTCGGCATTCCCGGGCCTTTTCTAGGGTTTGTGGGGCCCACATGGGTTCCTCCGGGCACTTTTTGTTTAATTGAAAATTTACTCCGAGCATTTAGTTTAAAATGATAATTAATGACTATCGGGTCATGTTATGATCATTAGTTGACTTGTATGACTTGGTTAACTCAAGGTCCGGCTTAACGCACGTTTTAACCTTAAGAGTTTAGGTGCGTTTTTAACGCCTAAGTGTTTTTGTGCTTCTTTATGGTTTCATAATCCCATAAATCAACCTTTAATTTCCATTATTTAATTATTTAATGATTAGGGGTATTTCAGTCTACCCCCTTAAAGAGACTTCGTCCCAAAGTCGCTTTACTTAAATAGGTGTATTAATAACTACCCATATAACCCATAATGTATATCTGTGTGATATATCATTTACACATAACATATTGTGCTTATATAGCATGTAGCCATCATTTGTGGCATTAGTTCAATCATATATGGATATAGGCGATCCATCAGCGCCATAATTCCTATCAGTTCTACCAACCCTGACAACCTCCCCGAGGTGTCCACACCATTCCATCACTCCATGTTTGTTACGATTACATAGCTTATATCTGTTATATCCCCTATGTTAGTTACTTCCCTAGCCACTATGTTAACAAGTCCGCATCTGTATGCTAAAGAGGTTTTATTACCGTTGGTCAGTGGTCTTATATAAAGACCGAGTTTAGCTTGTAAAGTGGTGCGGTAGTCCCTTGTATTAATCTGTATTGATGAGCTTGTAATGATATCAAGATTTCCTCTCGATAATAAAGAAGAAGTTTTCCCTTCTCAAGATTTTAGCTACCGCTCAAACTGTTTCATGGTATCAGAGCAGAGTCTTTCCTGCCCTAATTGATTTCGTCTTTGCAACTTCAAAAATCTCAAACCTGAGATACGAAAATGAGTGACGGAGAAAACACCGAGAGCAGTGACAAGAACAAAGAGAAGAATACTGAAACCAGCGGCAAGAATAAAGGGAAAGGTATCGATGAAGGCTTGACAGAGGAAAAGGAGAATGACCCTCTGCGAGTATTAAATTCCGACACCCCCGGGACGATCTTGACCGGTAGCAAATATGGTGGAGGTCCTGGCTTCACCACCTGGAAACGAAGTATGCTCATCTCCCTCTCAGCGAAAAACAAGATTGGTTTCGTCGACGGTACACTAGAAAGGCCGACAGATTCTGCAGTCCGTGCACGCGTGGAAGAGATGCAACGACATGGTGATTTCGTGGATCCTATCCAGCCTAGAGAAAGACATTACAAAATCCGTGGTCTTCTGCGAAACCGCGGCGCAAATCTGGAACGAGCTTCACGCGAGGTTTGAAGAGGGAAATGCGGCCCGTTTCTACGCTTTGGAGCAAGATCTGGCTAATACCAGACAAGGAGAGGACACCGTCAGCGCATACTACACCAAGATGAAAAGGTTTTGGGACGAGCTTGATTCTTCGAACCCTATCCCTAGTTGCTCTTGCGGGAGCAGTAAGAAGCTACGCGAGTACATCCAGACCCAAAGGTCAGTGAAGTTTCTCATGGGGGCACATCCACGGTACTCAAACGTACGCGGAAACATCCTTATGATCAAACCACTGCCCTCAATCGAGCAAATATACTCAATTCTTGTCCAAGAAGAACGACAGAAGGGAGCAGCGCGAGAGGGAACGTCAGAACAAGACAAGGGTCATATCTCCTTTGCCACAGAGACGGTAGCTTCGACTTCGCCCAATTTCAGGAGGCAAACCAAAAACCCTAGACGCCAAAACCTTCTTTGCACCCATTGCCAGAAGACAGGACATACGGAGGAACGATGCTTCGAAAAGGTCGGATACCCACAGAATTGGAGAACTGGGAAAGGGAAGAAACTCGCCGCCACCGCGAATTGTCAAGATGATGCGCAGAACCCTAAAGAGCAGAAAGTTGCAAGGACTTACACGACAGAGGAGTTAAACCAGATTCTCGCTCACTTTGCCAAGGAGAGGGAATCTGCCAACGCAATATCTGATCCGGCAAATGCATCCTACGGTTTTGTCGGTAAACAAATTTCTGAACCTTGGAACCATCACTGTCTAACTGCGTTTACTGATGAGATTAATACTTACCTGCACTCTGATCTGTCTTTCGATGATAACACAATTTTAAAACCTTGGGATAACTGCTATTGCTTGCCTGCTTTTGCTGGTACGACCGATTCATGCCCTATTGCTGATTTAACTTTGAGGCAAGACAAGATGCATTCATGCCTACAATCTGGAAATATTAAAAGAAATAGGAAAACAGAATGGATTTTAGATACTGGAGCCTCGCAACATATGTGTTCTGAAATTGAGCTATTTTCTGAGATTAGGAAACTTGAGAGTGAACAACAAGTGTCTATGCCCGATGGGCACCCACAAACTGTTAAATGTGTAGGAACTGTGAAAATTCATGATCAGTTAATTCTAAATGACGTTCTACATGTTCCAGCTTTTAAGTTCAATCTAATCTCCATAGGCAGACTTGCGCAGAGTATGCAAGGAAAATTCTTGTTTGATAACTCTTGCTGCCTGTTTCAGGATTTTAGGAATCAACTTGAGGAACAAATAGGCGTGTACAAATCAGGAGTATACCTTCTTGATCTAGACTGGGGTCAGAGAAATGAGAATGTTTCTGCTTCTGCTTGTGTCAAGAGCAACAATCTTGTTAGTGGTTTTGACTGTGATGACATTCTAGCCTTATGGCATCATAGATTAGGGCATTTGCCAGTAAGGAAGCTAGAAAAATTGAGGCTGTTAGACAAGAAAAATTGTAAGAAACAATTCATTTGTGAGTCTTGTAATAGGGGAAAGAGCCATAGATTACCTTTCCCAAATAAGAGTTCCACAAGTACAAATGTCTTTGACCTTGTACATATAGATGTATGGGGCCCGTACAAAATAAAAACGCATGATGGTTTCTCTTACTTTGTTACTTTTGTTGATGATTCCTCTAGGGCCACATGGGTCCATCTCATCTCAGCAAAATCTGATGCTTTCTCTGTCATTGTAAATTTTCTTAACATGGTTCAATTGTAGTTTAGAAAGGATGTTAAAATCATTCGTACTGATAATGCATATGAGCTGGGAAGCTCCAAAACCACCTCAGATTTCTTAAAAAGGAGAGGAATAATACACCAAATGTCCTGTGCTTACACCCCCAGCAGAATGGGGTGGTGGAGAGGAAGCACAGACACATTTTGGAGACAGCAAGGAGCTTGATGATCCACTCCTCCTTACCCTTGAAATACTGGGGAGAAAGCATCCTTACTGCAGTCTATACTATTAATAGGATGCCTCTGGATTCTCTAGATGGAGTTTCTCCCTACAAAATTTTATATGGCAAAGATCCCAACTACACTGAACTTAAATGCTTCGGTTGCTTAGGTTTTGCGCACATTAATCAAGATCTCCATGACAAATTCTCAACAAGATCCATGAAAACTGTTTTTCTGGGATATGCTCCTAATAAAAAAGGATACAAGCTATTAGATCTAGACAATGATAAGATTATTGTTAATCGTGATGTCAGATTTTATGAAAATATCTATCCCTTTAGGAGCAAACCCAAAGACAGAAACCTCACCAGGGAGGGAACAAACATGATAATGATAATGCTTCTCCGCCTTCTAACCTTTTCTTTGAGCATGTCAGTCCTATTCTTGATGAAGAGGAAACAGAACAACAGGAACAGACAGAGACCAGAGAAGACGCAGCAGTAGAAGTGATAGAAACAGAAGACCAAGTGCAGCTCCAAGACATCACCCCTGACCTGAGGAGATCCACAAGGAGCAGAAGCCAACCCAGCTACCTACAAGACTATGTAGTTGGAAGAACCACAACATCTCTTGGACCACAAGAACAGAAATCAGCTAAGTTCCTGGATCCTTTTACTGCATTATTAAATTGCCGCTTGAATGCCTGTGATCTCACTTGTGATGGGAAACCAGAAATAAATGCATGCTTAGATGGTAGTTTCTCTTTGTGTTCCATGCTTACTCCTGAAAGGATCATTAAAATCACCACCAGTCCTGACCACATGTGTTTCAGTAAGTCTCCCTTAGCAGCCACTGTTGCCACAGAAAAACAAAAAGAGCCTAGTGATTATTATGAAGCTATCCAAAGCAACAAATGGATAGATGCTATGAAAGAAGAGTTTAGGGCCTTAGAAAGAAACCAAACTTGGGACATAGTAGACCTTCCAAAAGGAAAGAAAACAATAGGTTGCAAGTGGGTTTACAAACTGAAATATAAGGGGGATGGAACTCTAGAGAGACACAAAGCAAGGCTGGTTGTTAAGGGATACACACAAAGGCATGGAATAGACTATGAAGAAACCTTTTCTCCTGTAATAAAGTTCACCACCATTAGAGCTTTAATTGCTGTCAGCAGCAAAAGAAACTGGAAAATAACTCAGCTTGACATCAATAACGCTTTCCTACATGGTGACTTAAAAGAGGAAGTTTACATGGAAATGCCTTTGGGATATAGAAATACTGAAACACCACAAGTATGTAAGCTTAGGAAATCCTTATATGGTTTAAAGCAGGCCTCACGGCAATGGCACGAAAAATTAAGCACTTTTCTGCATAGTTTTGGTTTTCAACAGTCCTTGAATGATTATTCCTTGTTCTCAAGAAAAAGAAATGGTCTAACTGTGTATCTAGCTGTTTATGTCGATGACATAATATTGACAGGCAGTGACACAGATATGATAGACCAAATCAAACAGGAGCTAGACAGAAAGTTTCAAATCAAGGACTTGGGAAAAATAGCTTACTTTCTTGGCATGCATTTTGTTCATACTGCACAGGGGATTGTTGTGACTCAAAAACAGTACTCAGAACATCTTGTAAAGGAGTTTGGATGCGAAAATAGCAAGATTGCAGCAGGCCCCTTAGAACTAAACAACAAACTCCTAAAGGAACAAGGAAACCTTCTCACAGACCCCTTGCTGTATAGAAAACTGATAGGAAAGATAAGTTTTTTAGCCCATACCAGACCAGATTTGTGTTTTACTATTCAACTCCTGAGCCAGTTTCTGCAGGAACCGCGCGATACACACCTGAAGGCTGCCCTGCATACAGTCCGCTACATCAAAGGCACAACAGGTTACGGGTTAATTTTCAATAAAAATAGTTCTTTGAAACTGACAGCCTTCTGTGATTCCGATTGGGCAGGTTGCCCCAACACCAGAAAGTCCATCAGTGGTTACTACATTGAGCTGGGAGGCTCACCTATTTCGTGGAAGGCCAAGAAGCAGAGCAGTGTAGCTCTATCCTCTGCCGAAGCAGAATACAGAGCGCTGCGACAGACAACAGCAGAGTTAAGCTGGCTATCCAGATTGCTTCATGAGTTGGAGATTGAAGACATACTCCCCATACCCTTGAAGTCTGATAGTCAGTCCGCTGTCTATCACTACAGAAAAAAAGGCTTTTAGCGATCAATAATATTGGTCGTTAATGATGGTATTTTTTGTCGTTAATGATAATAACGACCAAAAATAGAGTTGGTCATCAGTGGTCGCTAAAGGTCCGTCGCTAATAGTTTTTGCGACCAACCAAATATTGATGGTCGCTAGAACATTAACAACTAACTATATACGTTGTCTCTAATGCAATAGTGACCAACCAAATACCTTGGTCTTCAATGCATTAACGACTAATGTAAAGTTGATCGCTAACGCTTTAGCGACTATAATATTTTTGGTCGCTAGTGTTTTAGTGACTAACAATATAATTGGCCGTTAACATCATTTGCGACCATTATTTATATCTATTGGATAACGATGAAAATGACTACCTTAATTCAAGGTGACCAACAATTTTCATCGCTAATGTTATTAAAGATCAAATTTTTCATGGAATCTGAGCGACCAGATTTGAATGTAATATGTTTTTTCTTTTTTTAACTATTCACATATTGTCACCTTCCATATTAAAATGTTGAAATAATGTAAGTATAGAATCATAAGATTCTTTATACAAAAATGTTTAAACATCTTCATATAACTAAAATATAATAAAAATAGTTATTACACAATATCAAAGGTTTTACAATAACGCGTTTCAAAGCAACTAAGAAAAATAAATGAAATGCCATGTCATAAGACGTCATCTAATGTAACGAAACTTCAATTTACAGTTAAATGTCATTGCATTAAAAAATCCCTGATAACTAACTTCCTAATCTATTTGTCTACAATCATACTCTCACCATTCATATGAATAGATGCACCTGCAATCACAAGAAAATAGAGATATTTAGTAACACAAGGTTTGACAATACAAAATCTTTAGTAGTGTCCAATGAGACTAGGGAAATGGTAATTCCTTACAATCTTCAGTACTTCACCTTTTGAAGAGTAAAAATCATTACAGAACTTAATCATAATCCAGAATTTTAGATTTGTATAACCTGAAAAGCTGGAAAATGGCAAGTTTATAAAATAGGGGAACACTACATTCATGCAGTAAAAAACATCTACCAATGTGACCTTAAAAACTATGCATAAGACTATCAACTATTACTCTTAAAATGACCAAGACAGCTGTGCAAAAATTGTTCAGAAATAACCATTGCATCTATCCATAAACTGCTCACAAATTTTGTTCAATTACTGACATGTAACAGCAATAAAGTAATGACCAATAGACCAGAGGACAAAGCAGCAGCAAAATCAGAGGACAAAGCAGACCATATGTATCTTGTAATCATGCTCAAACTGCAACTAAAAACAACATTAAATATTGAGAGCTAACTAGATAATTGGAGCCAAAGAATTCTCACCTTGAATATCAACACTTTCAGTTTGTTGTATATCTTAGGAATAAGCAATCAGGTGGAAATGTGTTGTATTTTCAGACCACCTATGCTGCTGGATGGCTCTATGCGATTCAATGTCTAAGATGTGCAAGCAACTTCAATGCCTAAGATGATGTTCAATTGTTTTTATACAACATGGGTATATTCTATGCCCATAGGGTTGTATATCTCAGGAATAAGCAATCATACACACATAATACTACAGAACTTCAATTGTTTTCTTCACCAGAATCTAAGTCAAAAGGATCGTGGCTTTTATTAATATCTTGCTTAAAAGTCTTGATGCCAGAACTCTCATTTTCTTCCTTCAAAACTGGGTCAAATAGTCCAAGACAGCAAAACTGCTAAGCAATGTACCTCACAGGAAGATAAACTCCAAAACTGGTTAAAAAGAACCCCAATGATACCTGTTAGTATGATACATGTATGAAATTTTGAAACCCTTCCAGACAGCAGTTCAGTTTGTATCTTGGAAACTAATAGGGTGAGCATTCTGCTATTATGCAGTGTGATGGGAGTTTCTTCAATCAAGAGAAGCAGGGAAAAAACTGATAGAGAAAAATTCATAATCAGTCAATTGAATATCCTTTCTCAACTAACACAATGTAGTATATAGTGATCAAAGCAGCCAAATAACAGAACAAGTCTACAATATGACAATAATAAAAGGTGCATACGGATAGTGAAAAATCCACAAAATCATATATATACATGTACATTGCAGGAGTCTGATTAAAAAGAAAATTACTATCTGCTCGAAAAGAAAGATACACATATATGAATCTATTAGAACCATATGGATAAATGATCGATTCAGAATAAACGTGTTAAAAAACAATCAATTCATCTCAAGGCCAGAGAGACAGGAGAAATACGTGGAAAAGAACCAATAATTCATTCAGCAAAATACTTCAAAGATACATAAGGTCAGCTGCAGAAGAGTATTATCTAGCATATACATATAGATCTATCAGACACCACATGAAACATTCTGGGAATGAAAATTCCACCTGCAGCTCCCATACTTATGTCATCCATTATAGCTACATGTGGTATCAAATATGTATCCATAACATAGACAAATTTATATAGCGCGTCAAAATAGCTTTTGCATTCATCAAATTTTCCATTATTGATCAATTTGTAGAGGTTTACAGCATCAGCACCGGAAGAAAAAGCCTTTCCACTACCCTTCATCATAATAAATCAAACGTCTGCATTTTCTTCCCATGCTTCATACAATCTCTTCAGATACACATATACACCTATACCCACAAACAGGTTCAAACAGCCCAAACAAATATGTATATAGCAGTACTATTGTATATGAAATTAGAACAACTACTATGCTCTTTGCAGAGGAAGTTTTATTGTTTTGTAAACAGAGATACAAATACATATAGAGAGCATTCACTACATCTGAATTTCCACATAGAGACAGCTATACAGAGTTATACATACACAACACAATTCAAATTCGTATACATATAAAGCAGACAAGCGCTTTTAACTTCAGAACATGGCCACTTCCCTAATTTTTTGAAGGTCATGAAAAATTGCTTTGGATATTAGAATTCAGACGCAGTAGATTGCTTTAAACATCAGAACAAGGTCAATTCGTGTATATACAAATACAAAGTTACATGTATACATAATTGCTTTTGATATTAGAATGAGCAGTGAGAGGAAATTTTAGACCTAACCTTGCAATTCTCACCACTCAACCCTTCCTGGAATCTTCCCCGCATGAAAAGAAAATTTCTGCCACAAAAAATAGAGCATCTATCAGATGTTTGCTAGCAAAATGATTGAAAGACCATAAAAGAAATTCTATGGTCCCCGGAAATTCCACACCGAAGATATGCCACCTCTTTATGCACCTTAATTAACATAATTAAATTAGACTCATTATGCCGAGTCTCTTTGTATAGCACCCACATTTACTTAATTTCAAGTAAATTATTTTGAACGCACCACAAGAAGCTAGTAGATTAAATTGTTTACTTGGGAATATATTAACATATCGTTCTGGGCATATCTCCTCTCCTCCAGGAAGCTCCTCGTATTCAGCATTTTCTGTGAATTCATTCCTCAATGGGGTGTAGCCAGGGTAGGGATCCAAAGCTGGGATATATACTAATAGTATCACGCCAAACAAAACCTGAATAAGAGAATGTAGAGAAAGCATATCAGGTTACCACTGTGATAGGATCTGAAAGCTGCAAGTGATGCTACTGGCAAACAAGGTTTTTGACAGAAGAAACGTCAGAAAAGAGGAATAAATTTATGTTGCAGCGCGCACATGAAATCTGAAATGTGGCCAAAAGCAAAATGTGAACACACGCAGAGATAGACTCCTATACATCCTAGAGTCAAAAACTGAAATACAATTCCATCTAACTCCTAAATTTGGCCAGACTAGCAGTTCCCAGTCAAGACGATAGATAGTATAGCAGATAAAACTAGTGCTAATACATCAATACATCATAAAGAACTTCAAGCTTAGGATAAACACAATTTTATGAAAAACAGAACAAACCTGAGCAAGCACCTTGCTGATGTACAGATGTATAACATAACTGCAAAGATATAACATAATTGTTCAGGCGCATGAAATGCAGGACAAGATGGCTCAAATATGAAGTAACGAACCTATGTTATTGCTGTAACTATTTGGGTCGTTGTAATACCCCAACCCGAAATCCAATAAACTGAACGGCGATCACTCCCAAATAAAATACAACTGCAGCGGAAATAAATACAACAACCGGGCGGTATTACAATGCCGTTGGCCACCCTTGTGACCAACAAGGCTAAGTCCAAATACAATCCTCAAATGTCACGGTCTGGAATACAGATACAACCCGAGATACTAGGAATCAAACTCAAAAGTACAATACGAAATAAAACAATTAACTATAGTATACTCCCAAAGCTTGGTCTACCCCACCTACACTCGTGTAGTGAACTTCCCAATCTTCAGGTACCTGGAAAATGGGGGTGCCCCCAAGGGCTCAGCAAAACAACGCTGGTATGGAAAACGTGCAGCCCATCGTCTACCGGGCCACACCAAACTACTTTGTCGAATACATGCAGTTCATTTTTTTAAAGCTGTAAACAAGCATAATCTGATGATAACAAGTATCCACACAAGGACAATAATGTCACATAGAACAAGACACAGAAGGTCAAGTTAGCTGAACTGAATTTCTTAACTGATAGTCGGTCCACACAATGGGACTGACAGTTATAACTGAATTCGAAATAGTGGAGGTTATAGTGACCTCGTCATAGAGTAAGTTGGGTATAGAAACCCCAGGAGATGACGTAGTCAAACCCTGAACTGAATGGCGTGGGAAATAAACCCACTGAGGAATAAGGTCTTCCTCGAACTGAAGGGCACACGAAGTCCCGGTGGAATAGAGTCTTCCTCCCAACTGAATTTTCCGTCGCGACGTAGATAGGAGACGACCTGAGACAGGTACAGCTCCTGTAGCATGCATGGCCAGATCCAACTGGGCTCCTCATTCTCGTAGTATAGAGTTGTTAGGTGTCATATAATGATGTTGACAAGAACCCAATGTATAATGTCAATTATCACGTTTAGGATAATGACGTTTGTTATAAGTGAAGTTAGTGAGAGACTTGAGTACAAGTCCTCGATATACTGAAACGCAGGTATTTAATCCACTGGTATATAGTGTGTTGCGTGGGACATACACGTTGTAGTCAGCAACATTCACGCACATATCACAACAGTGCACAAGAGTAATGCAACGTTTTACAATAATTATCTTGGTCGTTATTCAAACAACAGATAGCACACAAGCCAGTGTAATCCGTTAGAAAACAGGTTGCAAGAATCCCATACCGTTCACCGTAGACTGTACTGTTTAATTCCCGGCCAACGTCTGGTCAACAAAGTCCTAGAACAGGATTAACTGAGAGGGTTAATTTATGTTACCCTTATATAATGATTCTATTAAATCTTTTAACAAATCTTGTATTTGTTATTCCATGTGAGGTTTATTCCTTTTAATTACCTCATGATTTATGTATAACTTATTTGTTATTCCTTTTGATTTATTTATAAATCCTTTAATGCACATAAATGTGTTTATTTATTCATGTACTTTATTTGTTGTTTATTTTAATTGTCTAGTTGTCATAACAACTTATAATTTCCTTAGCAATATTTAAATGTCTTATAATGACATAAAAATCTTATAGTTTTCATTATTCCTCCTTTAACCAAAGGTAATAATCATCGGTTATCTTTAAATTCTTTATAACTATATAAGTCATAGTTTAAACATCATACTCCTTTAGTCAAAATTCTTTCTTTCTAATTCCTCCAAAAATCCATGTAGGACCTATATTTATTTAAATCTAAATTCTTAAACTTATATTTAGGTTATTTACAAAACAACCACATTAATTCATAAACTTTACATTCAAATTCTAATCTCTTTATATAACCTAATTTTAATTCCTTGTTCAATTAAATTACAAAACTACCACCAATAATTTTGGACATAACTTATAAATATAATAACTTTCGGAAATTACATCCTAGCCCCTCAAAATTTCGGCATGTATATATACTTCTTATATTTGCAATCTAACCACAAAATCTTATAATCTTACATAAGTCTTATAAACTATAGTTTTAATTTTAATTCTCCATAAATGCTGATATAATTATATAAATTCTTAAATTACCAAACTAACCCAACTAAATCGGTTTTGGTCTAGAACTTTCCATTAATTACATTTTCACCCCAAAACTTATAATAGTCACTAAATAACTTATAAACTAAAGTTTAAATTTAATTCTTCCAAATTTCGAAAGTAACCCCAATATTCTCTTAATTATGAATTCGCCCATATTCAACTCCAAACTTTAATAACAACTTTCATAAATTACATAATAGCCCAAAACTTTATAAAAAGTTATTTTAGAGCTTGTTTAAATTATCTAGAATTCATAAACTTTAATTCCTAACCTTATATTATTTTATATTTACACCAAACAGTCCTTTTGTTCTCGGCCTTCACAATATATACACTAAATTTTGTAGAAATTACATTTAAGCCATATAACTAAATTAATTAGTCATTTAAACACTAATAGAATATTTTTAACTCACCAACTTTATGATATAAATTTATATACCTAAGTAGCTCATTAAAATCCATTTCCCATAAAGCTTTCGGCCATAATTTAAATGAGACCATATGTTATATAAAAGTGGATTTATATGTCTAAATAATTATAGATAAATTCATAGGAGTCATATAACTCATGTATAAATTATTGTAATGTCTTATATAAATTCTTAGCTCAAAATAAAGCATTTTTGCCCAAGACAATTCGGCCTAAATTGATTTGTAACATAGATAATTTTTGTGACACAAAAATGTGTCTTAAGGTAAATATTTTCTATATATGTTATAGATTATATTTTTGGCAAATAAACCATGTAGGTTCGGTATTACTTTACTTAAGAGGTGTACATAATTTTTTGTACAATTTTTAGAAGCTTAACAAAGCTTATAATATAAAGGTTTACATAGTAAACTTACTTCTTAACAAGGTGGTTAAGTGCTTGAACTTCTTCTTGAATCTCCAAGCTTTCTCCTAGGTAAACTTGATGCTCCTCTTCGGTTTTATGCAAGAGGTGAAGGTGTTTAGGAGTTAGATCTTGAATAAAGATCTTAAGTAGATTTGGAAGTAGTTTTACAAGACTTTACCTTAGACTTTCTCCTTATAATTCGCCACTCCTAAGGTAGATGAAGAACAAGTTTTCCTTCATCAAAATGAAGAAGAAAAGAGACTTAGAAGAGGTAGAACTTGGTTACACACAAAAATGTGTTTTAAGGATTTCCAAGCTTTAAAACCTACCTTAAGGTAACCTTGAGATGCTCCTTGGTTTAATGTTGGTTTGGACAATCCCCTTGGAGAACTAAATGTGGCCGAACCCACCTTGATATGCTAGGAAGAGTTTTGCTTCAAGACTTGCCAAGAAATGCTAGGAAATTACCTTAAGATGAAGATAGAAGTTAAAACTCCATTAATGGACTTAAGAGCTTCAAAGGAAGAAGATGAAGCTAGAAGAGGGAAGGGAGCTTACCTAAACCGTGCAAGAAGAGGGCAGGAAGAAAGTGAGAGCATGCTCACGTATAAATTGAAAATGCCCTTAGAATTTGATTTTCTTTTGTCAAATTTTTAATGTCATTTGACAATGCTTTTTCCTTAGTTTATTGCATGAGTTATTGGCTCAATAAATGCCTCCTTTCCAGCATTGAAATCGGCCATGATGAGGGACAAGGCAAGGTGGAGCAAAATAATGCAAACTAGAAGACAAGGTGAGAAAAGGTAAGGTATCTTCTTTTGATTTTTCTAAGTTAATGAATTGTCTTCTTCCTCATTGTCTTGCACGAATTGGAGGTCTGAATGGGGCTCAAAAACCGGCCAAGAAGAACCAAGGAAGAACATGGAAGATAGCTTAGTTTGTAAGAAAAGCAAAAGAAGGAATCTTAGATCTACTTTTGCCTTTTTGCTTTTGTTTTCTTCCTAGCTCACATGTGCTTGCTCAATGACCTAATTTCGACAGCTCTCTGGTCAAATGAGACCTACATACTTAGACATTAAGTAATATAACACATGGGATGATGAGTCATCATATTCTAAGCCTTTTATAAATTTTTAAAGCAAATTTTATACTAGTTTTTGCCCTTAAAATCGGCCCCTATAGAGAGCCTTGTTGACTAGTCACACCACTGATTTAGAAGGTCATTTTAACCCTTTTTAAGATTACCAATTCGTGGCATGTCAAAAACTACAAGGTAATTGCGTAAAACGCATTTTCGTGACACCCGAAGGTGTGTTTTTGTGCTCTAAGGAAATTTTGGGAAACCAATTGTTCTCATGAGTTCCAAGTGTTTGTAACACTTATTATAGTAAATAAACATATACTAAGATGTTACATTGAGTTATATGGGGTTATATCAACCCGTGACATAAATTACGGGCCATCGGGACACTCCCGGGCCAAAAAGGAGCGCTAAGAAATCCTCCTTTGGTTTTTGCTGAATTTTGAGAAACCACTTCGTGGGTTCTCTTTAGAATGATAAATAATGATGTTAGGAACTCTAGGAATTAATTTTATAGGAGTTCGTGCCACTTCGGCACTCCTCCGGACTTTTCGTGCTTTAAGGAGCGTGTGAGCACTCCCGAGCGTTTTGCGTATTTGACTGAATATAGCTTAGGGAATATATTTGTATATTCATATAATATTGTATGACCATTTGGTTTGAATATTAGAGGGTCATACAAGGTCATGTTTGACCATATGCTTCTAAGGCGTTTTAGCGTCTATGGTGAAACGACTGTTTTTACGTAACGTTTTCATGCATGGGTTTGCATGCGTACGTGAAATGATTTATATTTGGATTATATTCCAATAAATTGATTAAATAATATTTAGATTTGGGGTATTTCAGTCGTCGTATTGGTCCTATTGGAATAGTAAAGAACCACACAAATAGCACTTATGTGAGCCAAGGGATTTATATGCTAGTGAATTTGTGAGATTTTGTCATAACATATGCAAAAAATGGAAGTGGCACCAGCAAAGAAATTTTTATTTCTGTTTCAAACGAAAATTACTACCTGCTCGTTAAGATAGATACATGTATACTAGTACCCACAAATTGATCAGAACATCACAAGCAAATATGTATACAACAATATGATTGAATCAGAATAGCACAAACAAATAAGTATACAGCAGTACATGATTATTGTTGATCATTTTGTTTATCCTCACTTGATGGGTATAAAATAAATTGATTACTCGTAGCTAGTAACTATTTTGTTTAGTCATTCAGTATTGGGCCGTGCTTGGTTTATATAAGTTAATTTCAGTAACTTCTTACATTGATTAGTCCTACAATTACTAGTAACAGATTGATTACTCCTGCAATTACTAGTAACAGATTGATTACTCCTGCAATAACTAGTAATAGATTGATTACTCCTGCAAATACTAGTAACAAATTGATTACTCCTGAAGTGATGGTTCGTATCAGGTACTGAAATGACAAAACAATTCATTTAACATGTTTTCACATGGGTATAAAATGAATTGATTACTCGTAACATATTGATTACTCCTGAAGTGATGGTTCGTATCCCTTGTATCTTGCTCGAATGTCCACAATTTCTTACATTCTACTATAATGCAAATAGATCTTTAGACACTTCAACCTGGATTTTTCAGACACTTCAGTATATAAATATCGTATAGAAATATCGCAAGTTATGCTAGATTTCCACACACTTCAGTGTAGAAATATTTGAAGTAAGGAATTCAAGAGAATACCAAATGCTATCGGCAAAGTTCAACGGTTTCGAAATGACTGCAGCTCAAGAAGAAGAGGAAAATGAAGCCTTCTCAATCCCTGCTTAATCTTGCTCTCGTTTTCAAATTTTCAGCCCCTATTTCATCTTGTGTTGTGCAGCAGCAGTATGTGTTGCCTTGTTCGCCGCCGGCCAGGGTCTGGAAGTGAAGAGACGGGCAGAGTCGGCAGATGGCGAGAGTGAGTGAGAAGAATGGGATCTGATGGGAAGATAATTTTGAGTCGGCTATAATTCAAAGAGATATATCTCCCAAGAAAAAAAGGGGGCAGTATATTGCTTTTAACATCAGAACAAGGATAATTCGTAGATATTTACAGATACAGAGCTATACATGTATACCTAATTGATTTTGATATTAGAATGAGCAATAAATTTTTAGGTTTTAAACCTAACCTTGCGATTCTCACCACGGGGAATTGCTTCAACGATTCTCACCACTGGGAGTTGCTTTCAATTATTCTCACCATTTGTCACTTGGTGTTTCCCAGAATCTTTCGTAGCATGTAGTAGTTGAGGATATGAGAAAATGTCGGACTGAAGCGTAGTGTTATCGGTGAGAAAATGACCGAATGGATCCACTACGAATAGGTGGAAGTCATTAAATAATTTTGTTTATTATTAGATTAATCTTATTAGGTGATAGATTTAAGTAATAGTCTTTTTTTAACTTTTTGGCGCTTTTTTTTGGTTTGGTTTTTGGTTGAAGTTAGTGGCGCCATACTTATTGTGACCAAAACGTTATCATTAACGAAGAAAATAAATTTTGGTCTATAAAAAGATACTTATAGTGACAAAAATATACAGTGATCATAATTAATCATTCAATTACGACTACAACAAATATGTGGTCGTGTATTTTGTCGCAAAAGACCCATTTCCTGTAGTGTATATAGCACGTAACCCGGTCTTCCATGAGCGCACAAAGCATATAGAGGTTGATTGTCACTTCGTCAGACAAAAGATAAAAGAGGGAGTCATCAATGTTGAGTTTGTTTCCTCGCATCAGCAGCTAGCAGATATCCTCACCAAAACTTTGGCAGGGAAGGACTACCCGACAGTCACACACCAGCTAGGGATGAAGCAAGTGTGACAAGCAGCTATGACATGCAAAGTCCCCACTATATGTGTGAACTTTGAGGGAGGGTGTTACGATTACATAGCTTATATCTGTTATATCCCCTATGTTAGTTACTTCCCTAGGCACTATGTTAACAAGTCCGCATCTGTATGCTAAAGAGGTATTATTACCGTTGGTCAGTGGTCTTATATAAAGACCGAGTTTAGCTTGTAAAGTGGTGCGGTAGTCCCTTGTATTAATCTGTATTGATGAGCTTGTAATGATATCAAGATTTCCTCTCGATAATAAAGAAGAAGTTTTCCCTTCTCAAGATTTTAGCTACCGCTCAAACTGTTTCAATGTTCCACATCTAATGATCCATTTCGTATCTAGGTGATACCATATGTAATCAATATACAAGGTAATATAAATGTACATATCACAATTATCATAAAAGCATTACACACATGGGTGTATATACATCATTCAAACAGGTATCTCATAGGATACATGCATATAAGTGCACATTACACACAAACATACCAATAACGTACGCCCCGCGTACCAAACATCACACAAACAAAACTTCGTATGCCCCGTATACCACCAAAAATACCAACAAACTGTTGTATGCCCCGCATACAAAACAACAAACTTAGTGCACACACGTGCACAGCCAAGAGGCTCTACCCCCCTTAAAAAGGGTTACGCCCCCGTACCCCACAAGTATACAACATCCGCTCAACAAGGAGCGCTGGATAATTGGCTCTCATAGAGTTCTCCAACTCCTGTGTGGCATCTTCCACCTTGGAGTGGATTATCCTCCTATCAGAGAGACAGGTATGACTCTAGCCCCGCTGGGCTCTACCATACCTAAAGGTTGAGGCACTCAACTATTTGTGCTCTCTCCCAATTCATCTTAATGGGCCCACTCACTCCGTACTGAGGTGTAGACCCATGAACACAGGGCTTAGTTTGCCCCTTTTACTATCGTATTGCTATCTTTTGGATTACTAGCGTACATGCGCGTACCTTCTTTTACTGATTTTCAGTTTGAGGTTCAGTATGACATTGGCTATTGTTAGTACTTGGTGCTCTTTGCCCTTTTCTCTGTAATTCTTAGACGTACTAGCATTCATGTCCATGTAGATAAAGATTGTCATCCGTGTCTCCTGGTGGTTTTGTTCTGAAGTAACACATTGTTGTAGTTCTTTGATACTCACTTCGTGTTGATATCCATTATATCCTCCCATATTCCCCTAGACTAATAATACACAAGTGCATACCAAAACATCAGTCCTACAGAGTGCAGAGGCGTAAACCCTCAGCAGTTAATATCTAATGAGACAACAAAAGGAACCAATGGTTATGTGAGTTGTACATTCAAGGCTCAGTTAGCGTTTCCCAAAACATTCCATAAAGTCCGTTAGTTATCATAACGCTTGTTCCTTGCTTAAGGTATCTGCTAGTATATTAGCTTTGCCTCTCATCATTGCGTAGTCACGCGTTTATGTTCACATTATTTGGTAGATTCCTCTGGATTTCAAGAATTCGCTTGATCCTTATGAGGGTTCTACATATCATTTGCATAATGGGTTTTTTTCCTGTTTCGGTCATCAGCGTTAATGTCTTCTAAAAGTTTCCTTTATCTTTACTATGTATCATCTGTTATTCTATATTGGAAGTTCTTGGTTTCTCTAGCCCGTTGGTTTAAACGCGGCTCTTCTCGTCCATCTTCGAGGTAATCTACATCACTGTCCATAGCTCGGAGTTGACTACTTCTCGTGTTCCTTAAACTTTTTGTCTACTTGCATGGGGTACCGTACTGATACATTACTACTTACCTGACTATCTCATAAATAAGACTGTCAGGCCCACAAGCTCCTATCGGAGTGCGGTCGTCCCACGTCTCGTTTAGTAAACTGGTAGTGTCCGTCACACGGCTATTGTGAAGCATTCTGTTGTCAATCTCCCTTTTGATGGATGTCCTTGTTGTAATTGATGTTAATTATTTCACATTGTCGGTCATCTTGTCGTAGGTGCTATTGCCCTGGTGGCATTGATGGTAAAGTGGTTTAAGACAATATTTTTGCTCCCTTGACTCATGTCCTTTCTTTAATATACTGTATGTGGCACTCCTTCTAAAGATAGTATTTAGTTGTCAATCAGTTAAATGTTAAATATTGATTCGCCTTTACGGCTGCTGTAACACCCCTACCGTTAATCGTATGCTTACTGTCTAATCGTCCCGATAATCCTACTACGTCGCAGCGGAAATACTACTACTACTACTACTACTACGGCGGGTGATACACGCCGCTAACCGCCCATACGGCTAGCAAGGCTATTACTACTACAGTGACGGTCTGATGCCTAAGTATACCGAGCTACTACATTGCATTCCAAATACAAAAGATGTTATACTTACATTGCTGGATTACCGAGTATACCAAGTATTTAATTACATCCCTTTTCAATCTCCTCAAAAGAATGAGTTTCTACAAGCTACTCATCTACACCATCCCAATATTCTTTCACTATCCAAAAGGGTGTACCCTATGGTACACCGGCTAACAAAATCTACAGCCGTGTACAACATAGTACACCATTCACATTTCACCAATTACAGACAAAAAGAAAATAAGCTTAATCTCTTCATCATCTTCACCCGTCTCGAGGACCTGCGTGTAGTAAAAACATCGCCCCAAGGGGCTCAGCAAAAGCTGCAATAAACTCCGCATATACCGCGTGCTAACTAGGGCACACCGACTATTTACGGTCGACTGTACATGCGGTTCATTAATTTCATACATACAAGCTTTGCATACATCATACAATCATATACAGTACATTATACAATCATGCTCAGTACAATACACAATCCAAAACAACAATGCAGCAACGCACACAATACTTACCTTCACAAGTGTTAGCCAAATTACGCATCCGGGTTAATCGGAATGCAATTTACTCTTTTACTCATTACACAATACTTTCTCTTACTTATACTTGCTTACTTTTCCATACTTGTTTCTCATTCTTACTTACTTACTTGTACTCATGTTAAGTCGGTGTGACCTCCGGCCTGGGGACTACTCCGTCCCACCACCGGGATTTACTTGACTCACCAATCCAGGATGCTACCCATTTAAGGGGTTTGGGCTGTGGACCAGTTTAAGAGTAAGGAATTGGAGCCAACCTCTTGTGACTTTGCATCCTCACGCGTGGCCGAAACTATATCGGGCTTCTACTCATTCCAATTTAATTACCAATTTAAGTTAGATTGGTTAGCTTGTTAGGAATCAGTTAGAAGCCCAATCACAAACACATTCGGTCACAGTACAATACATCACACATACACACTCCCACAATCATCCATACATTTCATGAATTATACAAACTATGATTTAAAGGCAACATTCATCAAGATACAACACTACATATTCACAAGTAAGCATAATAACTCCGATTCATGCATTTATCTTATTTGGTGATCAATTAGCACACAACACACAAATCAGAGTAACCAAGGTAGCATACGGGGCATGAGGAGTTCATACCGTTCACCGTTGTACTTGTGTCCGACTTTCCTTCGGTGCTCACAAATCAAGTCCTATGACATACATGGTATGGTATGGTTAATTTTCTACAATTAACTTAACTCATACTCCTATTATGTTTCCTAACTCATACTTACTGTGTCTTTACAATTTCTTTACACTTACACCTTGTTTACTTACGTTTTCATTACTTTAAGTTTATTTCCTTACTTAACAATGGTGTACGTATATATGTGTACATATGTATATGTGGGTATATATATATATACCTATTATAATTATACATTTTTTTGTAAGTTTTGGGTCGACCGACCCACCGACCGACCCAACCCCTGGGTCGGTCCATTCCAGTAAGTTTCTCGTTCTCTGAAATTCTACCGACTGACCCAGAACTATTCCGACCAACCCATACACCTCTGGGTCGGTCCATTCCAGAAAATTTCAGTCCCGTTGTCTATGCTCCGACCAACCCACCGACCGACCCAACTCTAGGTCGGTCGAAGTCAGAGACTTCAACGTCTGGGAATTTTAGCCCGACCGAGCCACAATCGACTCACGGCTCCTGGGTCGGTCCGTTCCAGAATGTTTATTTTCGTTGTTTAAGCCCCGACCGATCCAGCCTCTGGGTCGGTCGGTAGCAGAACATGCCTACAGACCTTGTTTTTCATTTCCTTTCTTACCCATTTCTTCCCCAATCTTCCTACATACATCCTAACATGTTTTAGCACTAATTAAACCTCCTAACCCACCTTAGTTCATTCATTAACTCTTTACACATTTCTTTACTAACCTACACACAAAATTTTTCCAAGTTTCATTTCAGCACTTACACTAGTTTTTCCTAGTTGTATTTTGCTACAGATTTTAGTTCTCCCTTCCTCCTTCTATAGCTCCCTCTTATAATGTCATTCCCAAAGCCTACAATACATTTGCTACTCCTCCTCACCTACCCACTAACTATCTCAATTTAAAATCTGTTACAAAGGTGTGTTTTTACCTAGTTTCCAAGTTCATAAGTTCTCTAGTTTCTAAGTAAATTTTGACATAGTCTCCCCTATATTTTTACATTCTCACCACACGTTCTAGTTCACAATTCATCACTCATTTCACCTGTTTACACACAACAACAATATAGCAAGTTCTTCAACACAAATACTACACATTAAACACTTCTAAAATTCATGCACTCAACATCAATTCCCATCTAGGTTTCAACAAGCTTTTACATGTCTTTTAAAGGTTTAAAACATTTGTATTCTCTTACACATTCCCCTACTACTCAATACCGTTTTCATCACTCATTTCAAACTACAAAAATTTGTTACATAAAACATTCACAAGACTACACAAGTGAACATAATTACCTCGTTCTTCTTCTAGTTTTCCTTTTCTTCTTCTTTCTTTTCTCTCCCCACCGGTTTTGGTAATTCAAATCCTCTAACACTACAACCCATTGATATACACACTTCAATACACAAGGACTAACCCTAACTATCTTTAAGCTTTAAGGTAAGTTTTAGGGTTTAAGAATATATATTACCTTGCAAGGGTGTAGGTACGGCTTGGGATGGCTCAAGAACAGGATTTCCCACTCTTCAAAGAAGCCAAAATCGGCTAGAGTACAAAGAGCCAAACAAGGGTTTAGTCTAAATTTCGTTTTGCCCACAAGGGCTAGAAAAAGGTAAGCTTTCAAGACTATTTTTACCTCAAAAGGACAAGGAGAAGGAGGTGGTTCTAATGGTGGTCTTGAAGCTCCAAATGCTGCACACCCATGGAGATGAAAGTTCTTGTTTTCGACTTTTGAAAAGAGGCTAGTGTTCTCCTTGATGAGAGGAACATAATGGTATACTTTTTGTGATTTTTGGAGAAGGTTTGATGGGTTAACAAGAGGAGAGAAGTGGGTGTTGGTGTGGGTTCATGCAAATCGCCATTAGAGGCTGCTCAAGGAAGAAGAAGAAATAGAGAAAGAGAGGGAGTACGAGAGTGAGGGAATGTGAGGGTAGGAGAGAGAATGTGAGATAGAGTAGTAAAGTAGTGGGTCACTTTTTGCTTTTTAATTTATTTGTCTTTTTGTAGATGAAATGAGAGTTAAGAGTGTGAGTGGGGGGGGGGGCATAAATCGGCTGCACCCAGCACCCAATATGGGTTTTAAAATTCTATTTACAATATTGGACACACTAGTTTGAGTTATTTGTGCTTTTACCCCACAACTTCCCGTTTTTGACAGTTTTTACTATTTTCTCGTTTTATTGATTTTATTGATTCTAGAACCTCAATAATATTTATTAGTGACTATTTAGTTGACTAAAATTGTTACGAGTCTATTTGACCCGCTTAAAGTCACGTTTTCCTGGTTTCCTCGAAAAAAACGTGCTTTAAGGTTCGTTAGCGTTTTTAATCCGTTTTAAGGATCCATTTTCTTCGGGATTTGTTCCCTCATGATTATTTAGACCTAATTAAGCCTCTAAAATACTTATTAGCTTACTTAATCATTATTTTTAATTACGGGGTATTTCAATCTACCCCCCTTAAGAAACTTTGCCCTCAAAGTTGCTCAAGGTTAATAGTTTAATAATTCTACTCATTAGGCACACCAATTGCCCTAATGTGTCTTTCTACCACCTATGAGGTGTTTCCTTCCTTCCACATTGCAAGCATACACAATTCAAGTATCATACGAATTCACATACACAATCCACATTTCCATACACATCATATCCACCTTACACCATACACCACTACAATTCACAATACACATGACACCAATACACCATACATTTCACATACACATCCATACACTACACACTACACATACATACACACACATACCAAATACACTACGCACTACATGTGCCATCGAAATATATTACAATACCTACACACTATGCAACGCTTACCCCGAAGCAATGCAAAAGCAAAAAGGCTCTACCCCCCTTAAAAGGGGTACGCCCCGTACCCGTATGTACTGAACACTAGACTATCTAGTCTATGAATAACTATGGGTACTTCGCCTTCATGGCATCTTCCAACTCCCATGTCGCTTCTTCGACATCGTGGTTTGACCATAGGACCTTCACCATTCGTATAGACTTATGGCGAGTGTCTCTGGTCTTCTTATCAAGGATTCTCACAGGAGTTTCCACGTATCTCATTGTCGGCTCAATGGAAAGTCTCTCGGGCTCTAGGACATGAGAAGGATCTGAAATGTACTTCTTGAGTTGTGACACATGAAAGACATCATGGACACGCCCCAAGTCCACAGGTAATTCTAACCTATAGGCTACGGATCCAACTCTCTCGGTCATAATGTACGGCCCTACAAATTTTGGGCTCAACTTCCCCTTCTGACCCAAACGGAATACGCCCTTCATAGGTGAGACTCGCAAGAACACTTGGTCGCCCACGGCGAACTCAAGGTCGCGTCGTCTCACATCCGCATAGGATTTCTGTCTATCTTGGGCTGCCTTCATATTGGCTCGAATTTGTTGCACTTCCGGTTGGACTTGTTCTAAATACTCCGGTCCTATGATGACCGCTTCGCTTGACTCATCCCAACACAAGGGTGTACGGCAAGGTCTACCGTATAGGGCTTGGAAAGGTGACATCTTAATCGAAGCATGGTAGCTGTTATTGTACGAGAACTCGATAAGATGAAGCTTATCTAACCAACTCCCCTAAAAGTCTAAGGCGCATGCCCGAAGCATGTCCTCCAGTGTCTGGATGGTCCTTTCTGTCTGACCGTCGGTCTGAGGATGGAAGGCGGTACTCAGCTTCAATTTTGTACCCAGCGCTTCCCGTGTAGCTCTCCAGTATTGTAACACCCCGTCCTAAGCCAATCGTGGTTGTCGCAAAACTTAACACTTAATCGAATTCGTCGCAGCGGAAATAACAAACACCTGGACCTTGCCACGGTCTGATCGTTAGAACATACCGGCCTTACAATATTACAACACTTATCCAAAATGAACAACCTTCCAATCACCACCAACCAAAATACCACCAACCAACCGAGTATAAGTACTAAGTCATAATCACAACCTTACATCAGTTTCAGTATAAACAGACGGGAGCACAAGCGCAACCCGTACTCAAAATAAACAACCCATCCTAAGTCTAACCGCTCCTACTCTCGTGGTGCGTCTTCATGGTCCTCTTACCTGCAAGTGTAAAAACAGCCCCCAAAGGGGGTCAGCATGAATGCTGGTACTCCCTCTCATGGCCCCCAAGCTAACGGGGCTACGACGACTAATTGTCGATAGCATGGAAATTGATTAAGTACACAAGCATGATATGAAGTGCAATAAACAACAATCCACAGATGAGCATATATAGCTCACACACAATGAACGACACAAGCGTTCCCTTATCAAGCGGGTTAGTAACCCCCCCTTAGTCCTTATTTACTTAACCTCAGTTCCTTATCTTACCTCAGTCTTAACCTTATCTTATTCTCAGTATACAAACCTTTCCTGGAAGGGAATGGTTGTAGCTTAATCTCAAACCTAGGATTTAGGTGATCCTACCGCACCATCTTAATGCCACCTACCCTGGACGGGAGTCCAGCGTAGCTGAGCCGGCAACCGGCCCTAGGCTACAAGTCCGAAGACAAGTCCTTAAGCGGAGGGCGAATCTCATTCAGATACCGTCCCCCTTTCCTTAGCATGCATGACTGGAGTCAGTCCCGGGTTTCCTCACTCAAGTTCCAGTTAGTAGAAATCTTAAACACCTTGTGTTAGTTAAACCTTAACGGGTATTAACCAACGATCACCAATACTTAACTCTTATTCTTAACTCAGTAAGTACTAAACTCAGTTAGTAACAATCTCAAGTCTCGTGGGTTAGTGTAAAGAAAACACATACACAACGAGAACAAATATAACCGGTTGCATGCTTTATCTTGTCTTAGTCATAGCAAGTAAACAGATAGCACACAAGCCGAGGGACACCTCGTTAGCAAGCAGGTCACAAGAAAGATTATACCGTTCACTGTCGATCGTCCCGGTTGTTTAATACTCCTCCGGTTTCCAACTTTCAAGTCCTAAAATAACCATCCAACTTAGATGATTAAGTATCTATACATTGCTTAACTTATTTAACTTATTTAACCCTTAGTGGTCCCCAATTAGCACTTCTTAAGTCTTATAACTTAACCTTAAACTTATGAACTTATACTTAACTTAACTTAATCCCCTTGGGTTCTTAGGTTTCTAATCATCATTGCCCTACCAATGGCTTACCCTAATACCAATCATCATCCTTAGAATTTCAAATTTCTTTTTTTTTTGTTTTAGGCTCGACCGAACTTACCGACCGACCTTACCCAAGGTCGGTCCATCCCAGAACATATTACCGTTTGAAAATTCTACCCCGACCGACCTTGCAAGTCCGGTCCCCAAGGTCGGTCCATTCCCGAGAGTTTTCCCCGTGGGAAATTTGAGCTCGACCGAACTTGCCAAGTCCGGTCCCAAGTTCTGTCGATTCCAGAGACTTATTCCCGTACAAAATTCTAGGCATGACCGACCTTGCAAGTCCGGTCCCCAAGGTCGGTCCATTCTAGAGACTTAATTCGTACACAAAATACAAGCCCGACCGAACTTGTAAGTCCGGTCCCCAAGTTTGGTCGGTTCCAGAAACTTTCTCCGGCAGTGTAAACTGAGCTCGACCGACCCTGCAGGTCCGGTCCCTAAGGTCGGTCGGCTCCAGAACCTTGTATCTAAATTCTCATTTAACTCCAAACTTCTCCTCATATATCCTAGTATGTTCTAACCTCATTTGGGCACCTCAAATACACCTTAAGCCAACCACTAAACACTTTAATTCACTTACCAACATCCACCTTAGCCATTATGCATTTTCCCTTGTAATCATGCCAACACTTGTAATGTTTTTCACTAGGTTTCTATGTGGTGGTTCATACCTAATGTAACCACTATGCCAAATGCTTCCTCACCACTATAACATCATCTCCCAAGCATCTTTCTCCATCTAAAACTCTTTTATGCATTTACTTAAAGTTCCTTCACAAGCTTATGCTTCCATCCATCTACACATTATTTCCTTCCTAGTTGTTTACCAACATTTGCCTAAGTCCTAAATACTCAAGTACATTCTTTTGATTCCTAAATCCTTCATAGCGATGCCTAAGTCATTATAAACCATTAAACACCTTAATCCCACCCTTTTTCATCAAGACAACCTCTAGAACTTCCTAGTACTTCCTTAATCATGAAATCTCCTTAGAACATCTCAAACACTTAGGTTCTCCTCAAAATTTTGCCATGGGTTCTCTAGTATATAGTTACATCCAAACACTTGGTTTTTCACCATCAAACAACCAAGATCACTTAAATTCTCATCACAACACCTTAACACACAATTTACACTAAAACTACACCACATCATTACATAGTGTATAAACTTAAATGCTTGGCACTTAGGCCCTTAAATGACAATAATCTTAACCACTGAATTTCCACATATATTTGCCTTTAACCTGCGAATACACACAACAAGGCTCCCATTGAAATAAAATGCTTCTTGTAATTCATCTCAACATTGTTTGACTATCTCTTTTCTCATTGGCTCCTTAATCACAAGTTCACAAGTATAGTCATTGTTCTTTCTCCTAGGTTTTATAACCCTTTTCCCAATGTAATCTCTACACTAAACTCATCACATATCCAAATCCCATTCCCTTAAACAATAAAACACCTTAAGGTAAGTAATTTACCTTATTCTTTCACAAGCTCACAAACTTCCCTCCTTAGGTTTTTCCTTGCTCAATCTCGGTCACCACTTAAACTCTCCTTGCCAATGTTAACCAATATCCAATGACTCCAATGAGTACTAGATAATACATTAACCCTAAGGAACAAACCCTTGGTTAAAATGTGCTTTAAGGTATTAAGGTGATTGTTTTACCTTGGTTTCTCAAGACAAGCTTGGATATGAAGCAAGAAGGACCTCCTTTATCCTTTGAAGAGTAGAAAACAAGCTAGAACAAGGCATTAAAATGAAGCCTCATGAGTATGTATTTTCGGTCATGAAGAAAAAGTGATGGAAACCTAAATTTTCTTACACTTTCTTTACCTTAAGAGAATGGAGAAGCCAATGGAGTCTCCAAGCTTGAGTTTCCTCCTCTAATGGTGGTTTGGCTTGGCACCAAAATGGAGCTCTTGAAGTTTTGAAAAGATAGAAAGAAAGAGCTTGAGCTAACTAAGAAGAATATGTAATTTGTTTTGGTTTTGGAGCTAAAATGAGTAAGTAGTGTACAAAGGAAGGTGGAGCTAGCATGGGGTTGTTCTTCACGTCAATGGAGAAGGGAGAGAGCAACTCAAAACCGTGGGAACAAGAGAGAATGAAGAGGTGAGGAGAGAGGTGATTAAAGGCGAGATATTTATGTTGCTTTACAAAAGCAAATAGTGACTACTACATTTCTATCTTATTTACTAATAATCTAGCTTACTCACATGGTGAGTCATCCCCTTAGAAACCGGCCCCCATTAAGTAGCAAGGGGTAACTTAGTCTTTGTTGACCAAATAGCTTACTTATATTGACTTATGTTATAACTAGCTTAATTTAATTACTATTCACAAACCAAGGCACATATTTGTGAAATTTTTGATTTCCCATTGATTTAGAGTTCCTAATGTGATACTAATTAGTACACATGTTAATTAAAGAGTAATGATGGACATTTAGCCACTCAAAACCCATTTACAAGACAATTTTTCAAAAATGTGCTTTAAGACTCCTTAAAGCACATTTTGTGTTTTAACTTGTTTTCAAGCTTGGTTTTCTTTGTTAATTGATTTAAAATGACCATTAGGATATTACTAAGGTCTTAGAACAATATTTGGGTACTCACCCAAGTCTCTCCAAGCTTAGAGCACGTTTTTGCTTAAACTGCTCTTTTGGTGTTTCCTTATGTTTTCTTTGGTTAGGAATGTTTCTTAATGTTTCTAAGGCATTATTTAGCCTCCTTATAACTTAGTTTATCACTTAAACACCATATCTAAGTTTGGGGTATTTCAATCTACCCCCCTTAAAAGAACTTTGTCCCCAAAGTTCACATATATGCTTAATCATTCACGGTACTCAATTCCCTTAATCTTAACACCACATCTTATATTCACATTCACACATCCCAAGACTCGAAGGTCGATCTCAAATACAATACATAAGTATTATACATAACTCAAACTTAACACCAAAGTGTAGCAACTTACACAAATTCACATCTTAAACAACCAAACAAACGACAACAAGTTCGTTTCCTAACACAAAAGCGAGGAAGCTCTACCCCCCTTAAAAAGGGGTACGCCCCGTACCCTATACAGACGATCTAGTCAGTAAACAAAGAATGATACTTCGCCCTCATCTTATCCTCTAATTCCCACGTGGCCTCTTCGACATCCTGGTTGGACTAGAGAACCTTCACCAGTCGCACTGACTTGTGGCGAGTGTCCCTAGTCTTACTGTCCAAGATTCTCTGAGGAGTCTCCACGGATCTCATATTCGGTTCTAATGTCAACCCTTCAGGTTCTAACACATGGGAGGGGTGGTGCATGTATTTCTTTAGCTGTGAGACATGGAAAACATCATGCACTTTACCCAGTTCAGCAGGTAGATTCAATCTGTAAGCAACCGGGCCCACCCGCTCCGTAATCTCATAAGGACCAACAAACTTCGGGCTTAATTTGCCTTCTGCCCAAGCCTGAATACACCCTTCATCGGTGAAACTCGCAGAAATACCTGGTCGCCCACTGCGAACTCCAGGTCCCGTCGTCGAACATCAGCATACGACTTCTGCCTATCTTGAGCAGCTTTCATGTTCTCCCTGATTTGCTGAACTTCAGCCTTAACTTGCTCTAAGTACTCTGTTCCTATATTGACCGTCTCACTCGATTCATCCCAGCAGAGCGGTGTACGACATGGTCTACCGTACAACGCTTGAAAAGGTGCCATCTTGATCGAAGCGTGATAGTTGTTGTTATATGAAAACTCGATCAGATGCAATTTGTCAATCCAACTGCCCTGGAAGTCTAAGGCACATGCCCTCAGCATGTCCTCGAGTGTCTGAATAGTACGCTCAGTCTGACCATCTGTCTGAGGATGGAACGTGGTACTCAGCTTGAGTTCTATACCCAACGCTTCTCTGGTAGCTCTCCAGTACCTCGAAAGGAATTTGGTATCTCTATCTGAAACTATGGTCTTCGGTATCCCGTGATGTCTCATAATTTCTTTCTCAAACAACTCAGCTAATTTGGTCACCTTCCAAGTATCCTTCATCGGTATGAATCGGGCTACTTTGGTAAGGCGATCCACCACCACCCATATCATGTTGAGACCTCCCCTAACAGGTGGAAGTCCAACTACAAAGTCCATGGAGATATCATGGAACTTCCATTCCGGAACTGACATCGATTGTACCATTCCGCCCGGTCGTCGGTGCTCGAATTTTACCTTCTGGCATGTGAGACACCTCAAGACGAATTCGGTAACATCTGTCTTCATCCCCGACCACCAGAAGTATCTCTTCATGTTTTTATACATCTTAGAGGCTCCTGGATGGATGGAAACTGAAGAACAGTGTGATTCCCTAAGTATACGGTCTTTCAGATCCGTGTTGCCCCGTGGTATGCATAACCGGCCCTTAAGTCTGATCAGATCTTCGTCGTGAAGTCTGAAGTCGTATTTCTGACTCTCAAAGGTACCATCTGTCAGCTTCTGTCTGACCTCCCTCATGTACTCATCTGTCCTCTGAGCCTCTCGCACCTCATCAACCAAGCTGGAGAAAGAAACTAGCGAATGGAGTGAGTGTGCTCGACGGCTCAGGGCGTCTGCTACAACATTGGCCTTTCCCTCTTTGTACTGGAGGTCAATGTCATAGTCTTTCAGAAACTCTAACCTTCTCCTCTGTCGAAGATTCAACTCCTTCTGAGTGAATATGTATCTCAAACTCTTATGATCGGTGTAGATTGTCACACTAACCCCGTATAAGTAGTGGCGCCATATCTTCAAAGCGAAGACTACAGCTCCCAGCTCCAAATCATGTGTGGGGTAGTTCTCCTCATGTTTCTTCAACTGGCGTGAGGCATATGCCACCACCTTGCCATGTTGCATGAGCACGCAACCCAGCCCTCTGCCGGATGCATCACAATAAACCTCAAAGCCCTCTGTACCGTCTGGAATGGTCAGAACCGGTGCAGTAGTCAGTGAGTCTTTCAAACTCTGGAACGATCTCTCACAGTCAGCCGTCCATAATAACGGTGCATCTTTCTTCATTAGATTGGTCATCGGCTTCGCGACCTTGCTGAAATCCCTAACAAACCTCCTGTAGTAACCTGCCAGACCGAGAAAGCTCCGGATGTCGGTAACAGTCTTCGGCCTTGGCCAAGTACGTACGACATCAATCTTTGCTGGATCCACTGAGATCCCAGCATCTGAGATGACATGACCTAGGAAAGAGACCTAGTCAAGCCAAAACTCACATTTGGAGAACTTAGCATATAGCTGGTTCTCCCTCAATATTTCCAATACTCTCCTCAGATGTTCCTCATGTTCAGCCTTAGATTTCGAGTATATCAAAATGTCATCAATAAACACCACAACCGACTTGTCCAGCTGCTCCCGGAACAAGCGGTTCATCAGATCCATAAACTTCGCCGGTGCGTTCGACAAACCGAATGACATCACTGTAAACTCATAGTGGCCGTATCGTGTCCGGAATGTCATCTTCTCAATGTCTCCCTCCTTAATGGCTATCTGATGATACCCCGATCTGAGATCAATCTTGGAAAACACAGATGCTCCCTTCAACTGATCGAACAGATCGTCAATGCGGGGTAGTGGGTACTTATTCTTCATGTTACTGCATTTAGCTCTCTGTAGTCGATGCAGAGGCGGAGACTACCATCCTTCTTCTTCACGAAGAGGACTGGCGCTCCCCATGGTGACACACTTGGTCTTATAAATCCCTTATCTAACAAATCTTTCAACTGTTCTTTCAATTCATTCATTTCTGCCGGAGCCATGCGGTATGGTGCCTTGGCTATCGGTCTGGTACCAGGTAGTAGTTCGATGGTGAACTCTACCTCCCGAGTGGGTGGCATGCCAGGCAGTTCCCGTGGAAATAGGTCGGGGAACTCTGACACTACCGGTAAGTCGGGGTCGAACTCGGGGTCTCTCTCTATGTCCTGTACATAGCAGAGGTACACTTCTTCCTTTCTCCTCAATTCCTTATACATTGCCATGGCGGTGATGATCTTAGTCGAAGGCTCTCTGGGCCTCTGGTGGTATGATATTGTTACCCCAGACGGACTCCTGAGCAGAAATCTATGCTCGGCGTAGAGGATACGTCCCTTGTGCCGCTTCAACCAGTTCATCCCGAAGATAACATCAAATCCTAGCTCACTGAACTCAATAAAACTGACTGGAAAGTCTTCTCCCTTAATTCTGACAGTGGCTCCTCGGTAGTAACGAGTGCAACGAACCTTCTCCTTAGACGGGAGCGTAATCGTGAAGTCGGGTAGCTCATCAGCGTCTAGCCCCAACCTGCTCGTGAATGATGCCGAGACAAAGGTATGCGAGGCCCCTGAGTCGAAGAGAACTGATGCCTCAATCCCATTAATCGGAAAGGTGCCGGTGAGGATAGTGCCGCTGGCGTCGGCCTGTGCCTCTGTAAGTATGCTTAATGCACCTTCCGTACCGAGTCCATAATGTAACACCCCTAAAACCGGCC
>CM041783.1:7793437-7816064 GCA_023374045.1 Limonium bicolor
GGGAATTTCCATATAAACATCTTCTTCTAAATCCCATGCAGAAAAGCATATTACTGTCCAGTGATATTAACCAATTCCTCTTAGTGGCCACCATAATAAAGCCTTAATGGTTGTAAATTTACCACTGGTGAAAAGGTCTCAAATAATCTATCCATACCTCTGAGTGAAACCTTAGCAACTAGCCTCGCCTTAAACCTTTCTTACTACCATCTGCCTTACATTTTACCTTGTAAACCCATCACATTTTACCGGTTTGACACCAGGGCAACTCAACTAAAACCCATGTATTTTTCTTCCAAAGCCAGAAATTATTAATGCATGGCCTTCTGCATCCTCTGATCCTTAACAGCATCTTCATACTGTTAGGTTCTGTGGCCTCCTTTGAGTTATCATACAGCAAAAATGATCATTTGCCCCATAAAAACTAGAACCCAAGTCTGAGATAAATTCCCACTATCTATGATGCATTATTCATGCATATTAAACATATCAGCATCCCAATCATCAGAGTAGCATCAAACAAAATATCAGCAGACAACTCTATTTCTTAAAATTTCAGAGAAGTAATCAGGAAAAAGCATTTAAAGAAGTAGAAGAAGAAAGGTCTCGCGAAAACTTATCTTTCTTCAGGCTGGATGACCCAACAATATAATCCTGCAGATAAGAAGGGATTGACTTCTGACCCTCTGAGACATCCGCAGACCTTCTTCTTCTGCTTTGTTTGTTGAGTAGAAGAGGAATCTTCAACAATGTGGGGAATATTCTTCTCTGGATAATTGCATCTTCAGGGATGGGTTGCTGACAATCTCTCTAACACCTTAATCATCTGTATGGATTCTGCTGTCAGGCTCTGCTTGTGTCTTTGTGCTTATTCTCGCTGGCATCATCATTATAATAGCAGGAAAGAGGTCCTCCTCAGTGGGTCCCATTTCTCATGCCGTTAGTATTGGAAAACACTCCATCGAAGGGGTTAGATCGTCTTAAAAGGCAAAACTTGCGCATGGAAAACACATCTCTGTTGTAAAAAACCCTTCATGGTCCATGTCATAAAGCTTATAACCCTTTGTTGTGGCCATACCCAAGAAAAATGCATTTGAAGCCCTAGGAAGAACCTATCATGTGATTTTATGTATTGGCAAAACAGAGACATCCAAAGTTTTCAGATCTGAATAATCAGGCTTGTTGTCATAATTATCTCAAAAGGTTCTTGTTCTCATGCTAGAGAGATGCTTCTATTTATAAGGTAGGTGGCAGTCAAGATGCTTCCCCCAAATTTTCTAGGCAAACAGGAGTGGAACATGAGGGCTTCAGTGTCGAAGATGTGTCTATGTTTCCTTTCTGTTACACCGTTTTGTTGGGGAGTATAAGGACAGGTGGTCTGATGTCTAATACCTTTGCTTTTAAAATAGTCAGTTCCTGTTTTTCCTCCCTAACTCATATGCATTATCAGCCCTGACGCACTTACCCTTTTATGAATTGCTTCTCAACCATGTTTAAAGGTAACCAACAGATCAAAAGAATCAGACTTAGGTTGCAAAGCGGCAGTCCAAGTGGCACACTCTTATCCGCAACAATGGTAGAAATAAGAAAAACCATCATGAGTTTTTTTAAATTGTAAGGACCCCAAAGATCGATATGAATCAATTCAAAAATCCTTGCTTTTATTGAACTAGAAGGGAAAGCGAGTCTATGACTCTTGGCTCTGTTACAAGGCTCACACAAGAAAAGTTTATCTAAGTCTTTCTTTTGAATCACCTAGTTTGACAAGTTTTTCTCTTGGGACATGCCCTAGTCTACAATGCCACAGATCACAGATCTTTCATTGTGATTTCCTATGCTAGGGGAAACTGCTTATAGACCTGAAAGGTACTTGACAAAGAATTGATGATTTCCTAGCTTTCAATCACACTGATTATCTAAAACATACAGACCCCCAATAACATGCCCAATCTCCACATCATGCTTGTTATCCCAGCCTGATAGACACAGGAAGTGGAGTTAAAACTCAATTTAGCATTAAGATCAGTAGACAACTTGCTAACAGAGATCAAGCCAAATCTAAAATGGGAACATATAAAACATTCTTAAGCATAATCAAACGTTAAACCCTCACATTTCCAATTTTCTGACAGTCTGCGATGACCGTCAGCATCCAACATTGTGAGGCTTGTCAAGGAAAGAATAATTATAAAACATAGAAAGATTTCCGCACTATGGTCTGATGCACCACTATCTATAATCCAATAGACTTTGAAAATCAGAGTGATCAAGACATTAAACCGATTATAAATACTCATGGTCCAGGAACAGATGCGGGAGGAGAAGCTTACCAACGAATCCACAGTTGGATTCGGAGCAGTTGGAAGACTCCTTGTTACCAGCTTGGGACTGCTGATATACTCCAGTAGTTGGCCAACTTGCTCCGCAGTCAAATTCCCATTAAAGGGATCTTTGGGTGCATCGGCCTTTTGCTCAGCAGCGGCATTAGCTTGGGTTTCCTTTCTCTGTTGGTGCGCCAATTGCTGGGGAAGCCATGCTTCTGGTAGCACTTTCTTCCTTGTGACCAATCTTGTTGGCAGTGAGTGCACTGAGGAGGATTTCTTCTGTTGCTGTCCCCTTGATTACGGTACTGATTCCTTTTCCCTTGGGTTCAGAAAAGGCGACTGGAGCATCAATCTTGAGGACTGGACTGACTATCATCTTCTTTTGCCTCTCGTGCTGTATCAGGATAGAGAAGGCTTGCTCTACGCTAGGGAGTGGATTGATCATCAGTATGTTCTCCCTAGCGGCATTGAATCTATCATTTAGGCCATAGAAATTTTATAAGACGCTGGCTCTTGATATACTTGCTCAGGCCTCATCAGTGATACAGTCGCAACTTGGAAGACTGGCGGTGGCGTCCAATTCATCCATAACCCTCTAAGTTTGGTGAGTGTTCACCGATGTGTCTCCACCTTGGACCGTGCCAACAAGTCTTGATTCCAGCTCGTACAACGGGTAATATCAACTGGTCGTATCGCCTACAGAGATCCTCCCAGATCTTGGCCGCTGAACTTCAAACAAAACCGAGTCTGAGACACGCTTCTCAAGACTCATGAATATCCAACTTCGAACATATTGTCAACACCGTCGCCAAGCTTCTGCCCGATTATCATCGTCGCTGGGTTTGGCAAAGATCCGGTGACAAAACGAGCTTATCTTGGCGCCCAGCGCAATTTCGACTTGTTGCTTCCAACGGGTGAAACCGGGCCCCCATCATACTTGGATGCAAGAGAAAGGACCGGGATGGTCGGAACTTGAGAGGTAGAGCTGGTCGCCAAACGTCAATTGAAGAGCTGCGCTTCCCCCGCTTCGGAACCAGCCCTTTTCCCTTGTCTCCATCTTTAGGGTTTACGATTTTCTGGGTTGTCGTCCGCCATGAGTGAGAGAGGGACAATAATCAGTTTGACAAAGTCAAGACTGGAACGAGATCGAGGTGAGACAAGAAACCAAGACCCAAAAGGGGGCAACAAAGAAAGGAAGGAAAAAATCAAGACAACCAAGACACGCTCCCAGGCTGAAACTGTCCGGAAACAAGATCGAATATGGAACGACAACAATGGAACCAAGTCGAGACCGGAAAACACCAAGCGAAAATAGAACAGTGTAGGAAACAATCAGAAGCACGATCCCATGATCGCTGCTCTGATACATGAAAAGAATCACCCAGAAGGCTTGAATTGAAAGATTCACCCATAAGGCTTGAAGAATCGTACAAGAACAAAACCAAAATGAGGAAGAAGAAAGAAACCTAAAACCCCGAGAGCTAACACTCACTCAATCGTATCTCTACGTACCACGCTATATACACAACCACTACTAAACTAAGTTACCAAACGAATAACTTAAGCCAGGCCTTAAACACAAGGCTCGGCCCAACCTACTACGGCCCAAACAACATAAACAGACACTCTACTTTCTAACACCCCTCGCGCTTCTTCTCCTACCACGTTTCATCGCTCATACTGTCAAACCGATGACAGCTCCTTAATCCAGGTTGCCTTCAACTATCACTTCCGGTATGAAATTGTGTGTTCCTTGAATTCACCAAGAATGTACGTACATATTCCTGTGGTCTATCAACGCCTTCCACAGTGGTCCTTGCGGATTAGTTAAATTGTCAATCGTTACCCGCTCTCAATTAAGGTTGCCCAAAAAATTCCAAAACCGCGGATTCGATAGAAACCGAAAGTGAACCTTACTTGTTGTTATGTTAATCGTACCGGTTCTTATGGTATGGTTAACCGAACTGTGTAAATTGACGGTTTGATTTGGTAACGGTATTTGATTTTCTATAACGGTTAATAGCACGGTTAACACGGTAACCGATTACATGAACAAATAAAAAACTTCAAATATTAATGTTCAACTATATAATAATTAATGTTAGATATTGAGGACATACATATATATATTTTTTCACATAGTTAGATTTCTCACTCATGATTTAGGTTAATGATCAATGTTGTACTATAATATTAATGGTTTGGGTCTTATCATAAAAAAATATATAGCTACAAAGTTAACCGATAAACCAAACCGGACTAAAGGTTACCGGTCTAAACGGAATGGTAATGGAATTGAATTTTAAAAAACTGAATACCCGGTAAACAAAAAGTGGTTACCGAATAAGACAGTTAACTACCATGGGCAGTCCTACTAATCAATCACTGCAAGCTAAAGATTTACTAGCTGCATGCAACATTCTCTGTCGTCCTATAGCCCTTCTGGCCATATTTTGGTTGGCTATTCTTGGATTTGTTGAGACTTAGTGCTGGAGGACGTTTCTCGGCGGTGATGAGTGTCCAAATGAGCATGTTTTTTAGGGGTGTTTTCATATGTTTAATCAACACTTTTCATGCTCATTTCTCCACTCTAGCTGTTTTCCTCTAGTTTTGTGTTTCATGGTGTTTTACACATATTGTTTAAAAAGGGGAGTAACTAGCTAGGAGTAAAGTAGACGCAAGAAGAGGAACGCGTGGGTGCAAACGGATCCAAAATCAGAGTTAAAACGAAGAAGATACAGCGTTTTGAAGTTAGCCTGATCCGACCGACCTTAGGACCGACCTTTGCAAGGTCGGTGGGTCCAAATTTTGCCCAGATTTGCGTTTTGAAAGCCACTGGAATCGACCGACCTTAGGACCGACCTTGCCAAGTCGGTTCAAACTTAAAACGCGCCCGAAATATCGCCACTGACCCGACCGACCCTAGGACCGACCTTGTAAGTCGGTCAGGTCGAAAATTAGCCAGATCTGCGTTTTAAAACGGGGAATTTTGGGAAAAACTTCCCCATTCTTCATTCAGTCGAGTTCCGCCCCAAAAACAGAGGAAGAGCGATTCTAAAGGAGAAAAGAAGAGGAGAAGAGAAGAAGAAGAAGAGAAGAGAAGGGAGGAGAAGAGAAGAGAAGCTCACCTCCTTCCAAGCTCCATTAATGGCTATTCTATCCTTGCACTTTATTTTTCTCTAATGGTTGTGTAGAATCATTTGTAGCTAGGGATTGGGGATTTGTCCCAAAATCCCTAAATCCATTGTTGAATCTTGAACTTGTGTTTGTGCTTTATTTTAGTTTTGAGCTTAATGAAGATGATTATTGAGTGTTTATGACTTCTAAACGTGTTGTCATGATTTGGGGATTTGTTAAGGGTTTTGCTCAATTTGTCTTCTATGTGTTAAATTGGTTGGTTCGACCTACCGATTAGTTTAGCATTATTGTGGGATTCTATCAAAATGGTATTCAGAGATAGAAACCTAAATTGTTAGAGACTAAATGTGTACTCTGATTTGATGATTTTGAGATTAGACTACATTGCAACTTTAGTGGAACTTGAGCTTAGTGCTATCGACCAACCGGGGCTTAGCTGAATGAGAAGTCTCGATTAAATTGGTTAGGATTAGTAGGCCTAGATTAGGTTGCTAATTAATTAAGCGTTCCCGTGGTTTAACTATGAGTTTGAGGTTCGACAATCGGTAGTAAGGGGAGGACGGGTGCAAATATCCATCCCGGGCTAAACCTATCCTAGATAGTTAGTCTAGTGTTTATTGCTTTTCTTTATTTCTCCAATTACAACCCAAAAAAAACCCTAATTTACATTTATGCACTTTTGTATATATCCTCTTGCGCATTTACTAAGCTTATAATTAGCTAGATAGTTACGAAGTCCCTGTGGATACGACCTTGTTGTACTACAATGATTGGGTTCACTGCCCGTAGTTAGCAAGATAGTTTCACCACTATTTTGCTCAACAGGCGGCTCCCTCTTTTTCTTTCCTTACATTCCTTATTACTTCAAAGGTGGAGGGTTGTTTGAGCGCTTGCAATGAGCCACTCTCTCCCTAAATTGTCAAAGACTGAGAAGTCAAAGCTCTTGGAGATGAATTATGCATGTTATCAGAACTGAAACTCTTGATATTGTCTTCCCGTGCGAGACTAAGAGGACTATTGAGGAAATGCACCATTTTTAGAGTTTTCCTTGATTATAATGGATTACGGTGAATTATGCGGGTTGGGGAGGAGGCATTTCCCTATTTTCACGTAGTACCAGATCCTAGACAACTCTTTGCACCATATCGACTATTGGATCGTAAATGGATTAGGATCCTTATGGTACTGCACATCTGTTTATGGCTGGGCTGAGACCATGGAGAGATGGAGAACTTGAGAACTTATCCGAAAGCATTTGAGACAGCCAACTACCCATGGTTGGTTCTTGGTGATCTGAATGAATTAAAGTTTTGATAAGAGCAATTAGGAGGAAAGGATCCCAATTGGGGAAGATGTCAGCTTTTTGAAGTTGTCTTAGTTTTGTCACCAATTTGATATGGGTTTTGTTGAAGATATTTTCCATACTCTAACCAAAGATATGGTAATGAAAACAACAAAGTAGATTTGAACAGATCCTTAGCCAGTGAAGTTTGGATCCAACTCTTTCCCCACTCTAGAATATCCACGTGGGATGGGGATGGTCTGATCATAGACCTATCATGGTGATGCTAAATGAGTTAGCAGGATGGGTCCGGAATTGTTTAAATTTGAGAACTGTTGGGCAGAGGATTCAGAATGTTGTGATATTATAAGTAAAACATGGCACAACTACCAGGGCAATTTTGTAAAAGGTGACTATTTGTGGGAGGACTCTTAGATGTTGGGGAAGTGGAAAACGCGCGCCTAGAGTTATAGGAGGAAATTGAAAAAGTGGCTAACAAAAAGTCAATCGTAGAATAATCAGGTTGGAAGGATCTTAGCAAATAATTGGATTGCCTCCGTGACGAAACTAGATAGGCTCAGAGATCTAGACACAAATGGCTGAGGGAAGGAGATAAAAATATCAGGTTCTTCTTCCAGAAAGTGCAGGCTAGTGAAGGAAAAATGTGATCCACGAGATTCAGGATGACCATGGTAGGAAATTCTCTGATTGGCAGGATATAGTAAATATTGCTAACTCTTACTTCTTCGGAATTTACCAGTAAACTAATTAATTTCCCTATCAATGAGGCGCTATTAGTAGGGGTTGCCATCGGGTTCCAGCAGATAACATGATCTCTTGGGTAACTATTTACCAAAGAGAAGGTAGTCCAAGCTGTGCACGCTATGAATCCTAATAAGGCTCCAGCCCGGATGGAGTTTTTCTTCACACTTATTGGGACATTATGGGTGAAGAATTATCAATCTTGCTCTACGGTCTTGAATACGAATTTTATGCTGGAGGGCCCTCAATCATACTCATATTGTTCTCACCCTAAGAAATTGGGGGCTAGTTATATGAAAGATTTCAGGTCTATCTCTCTCTACAATCGATCTATAGAGTCATATTGAAAGTCTTGACTAACCGCAAGAGAACTACCTTGAAATATATCATTTCGGAGGACCTAGGGGCCTTTGTTCGGGATACTTACTAATGACAATATTATTATAACCCACTAGCTTATCCATACTATGAAACTTCTAAAGCTACTCGAGAGGGTAATTCGCCTTTAAACTTGACAGGGCCAAAGCTTTTGATAAGGTGGAATGGTCTTTTTCCTTGCAGTTTTGAGCACCATGGATTTCATGAAGATGGGTTAGAGTGGCGCCAAATCTATTACTCATATAACATTTGTGGTCTTGATTAATGGAAGACTCGGAATCTTCAAGCTTGAGAGAGATTAGACAGGTGACACCCTTTCGCCCTTCCTTTCGTCTGTTGCTGAAGATTCTATCTTTAGCCCTTACCTTGGCAGCCACTGTTGGGAAGATCAAAGGCTTCTCCTATTGTGGTTTGGTTTCAGTTGACCAATCTACTTTTTACGGACAACTGCGTTTTATTCGGGCGAGCTAATCAGAAATGCAATTAACTTTATGAGGAACATTGAGGACTTTGAGAAATATTCGGGACAAAAGATTAATGTTGATAAGTCAGGGTTGATGTTCTCGGTTAATATCCCACTTAATATAAGACGCCAAGTCTCTATGATCTTTGGGGTCAAAAAGTTTCAGATCTAAGGCTATACTTAGGATTTCCCAGTGCGATTGGAAGGCACAAAAGACAAGTCTTTGGATATGTTAGAGATAGAAGTTACCAGAGAGTTCAGAGTTGTGATAAGAAGGGGTGGAATTCGATTAAGTATCCTTGGCCATTCCCTCTTATGTTATGGGAGTTTGGCTTCCTATCTCCTTGATCAAACAATTCACAAAAGGAACTTCCCTCCTAGAGTTCGACTATTTGCTTGGAAGTTGCTCCACGGAGTCATTCCTTTTGTGGAGCTATTCTTGCGCACAAATGTGGGATTCTAACTTGGAAAAATGTGCGATTTGTGGTGGTTTGATATATGACTCATGTCTTTGTCAATGCCTAAGAGGTGGTGGGATTTGGATGGGGTGCAACGCCCCAAGGAGGTACTAATGATGCTGCATTATTGGACTGGTTACTTCAATTTGTCTGAAACAAGACCACTGATGATATGAGCGGGTAATCACATTGTTATGGAAATTTTGGTTTGCAAAGTGCCCGATCATCATAATAGAACAAAGACTTATGAACAGGTATGGATGGGCAGAATCTTTTTTGGATATGACATTTTCAGTCAGTTCCAGTCAATCACAACTCTCTCTAGAGGAGAAGAACCTCGCCCCAGTGATGTGCGAGTTACAGTTGATATAAGTTGTAGGGACCATGTTGAGAAGCTTTGGGCAGGTATTGTTAGAGGAAGGGATGCCTTGGACCCCAGGCTATAGAAGCTAAAGCTCATCTCTGGGTGTTAATATGGCTATTAAAACTTAAAGTCTCCTCAGTTGATTTCGTCCGACTGCTCTCGATCCATTGCTTAGAAGGAAAAACGGATGTCCAGGATGTGTGGGGACACAATCTTCAGGACGTTGACACCCCCCTGCCTCACTTAGCGTGCTTATTTTATTATTATTAAGGGCTACGAGGGTAGCAAATCATAAATCGGTTATAATCATGGTTATGGATGGGTTAGTAGAGTAAACATACCCGATTGTATACGATGTTATTTTATATGCAGATCTTCTTACGAAAAAAAAAAAAACTGAAGTCTCAAATCACTCCGTGCGTGTGTACTAATGCTGAAGAAATACGTTATATAAAATTTGAAATAAGAAACTAAAGAGACCCACTGTCTAAATTCTGTTTTCGTACATGAATAGGCAATCACTTAGATAGGTTCACTTATGCTTTAGTCCTGAACTTTTGTACAACTAGTTAATGATATATATGGAGGTCGCCGGGGAACATGCCATGCGTTCCTGTTGGTTGTCAGACAGGTCCCTGACATATTGGTATGAAGAACATAGATGCGCACCAATGCATGCAACTTAATTATGAAAAAGGAAAGAGATTCAGATGCTCTCGCCATATTGGTTCCTAAAGAAGCTTACAAGTCAAGTGATTGACATCCGAGTGGTAGATGACTGAAGAAGGGGACGGAGGTCTTGAGTTCGAATCCTCTTACACCCACTTTGGTAGGGAAAGGAGTTTATTCTCTTAGTATTCATTCTGGGGGAGTGGAGGAATGGAGTTTCTCTCTGATTACCCCACCTGGTGGAGGAAGAGAGGACGGTGGGGGGGGAAAGGAGTTTGCTCTCCGATTACCCAGCCTGGAAGAGTCGTCAGAGATGCAAGGGAGGGGCGCCGTGAAGGACGGTGGTGGGGGAAAGGAGTTTGCTCTCCGATTACCCAGCCTGGAAGAGTCGTCAAGATACCCAGCCTGGAAGAGTCGTTAGAGATGCAAGGGGGGCACCGTGAAGGACGTTGGTGGGGGAAAGGAGTTTACTCTCCGATTACCCAGCCTGGAAGGTAGTAAGAAGAGGTCAATGAGGTCCCTAGGACAAGATTTCTAAGCTTTATAGTAAGATGTCTGTGTGTAAGGTAGGACTAGAATAGTTATGGAAGAGTTAAGTCGGTGTATCCTTAAGCGGAAAGGCATTCATGCCTCAGTACTGCTATGTAAGCTGGGCAACCAGCCATATCAAAAAAAATAGAAGCTTACAAAATTTTCATGATATTGGTAACATTATTGGTATTCCTATATAAGGTTGACACAGTACTACAAAGATCTATGTTTTTTAGTATATACTGGGACTGGACTGGGAGATCTATATGGTCAGAGCAAATACGCCATGTCTGTGTCAATAGAATTGCTTGCTTCAGTACTGCGACGCATGCACTTTTTAACTTTGACTGTTTGTTCCTGCGGTTTTGGTGGTGGGTCGACACTAACTGCAGAATTCAGAAATTAATCAAACCTAGAAGACAATAGCAGCACGGTGAGGAAAGTTTGTCGAACTATGCATTTTTTTATAATTTGGGCATATACTATATTATTAAAAATAAAAGTTGGATGAGCGCTCATTAAAATCTCCCTAAGTAAAACCCAATAGAAAAAACCATTTTTTGTATTGTACAACTACAATAAAAAACTAAAAGGCGCTCCGGATCGACAAACAATTGCATAATTTAATTGGACATACTCTTATAATCTTTAATCCAAGACAATACATTGTAGCATATATTAAGACATCGTTCTCCCCAACTATTTTTTAATTTACTATCTCTAATTTAACAAACGGTCAAATAATTGCCGCTTGCGAGATTATAAATCAGAATCAAAATCTTCATGATGATACTATATATCCCTCTAAGTCCTCAATGTCGATTCAAACATGAGGCGGTAACGGGGCAAAAGGAGAACTCCCATTTTTAACATCATTACCAACTCCAAAGTCTTACTACACTTGTGTAATTCTCAAATTGGAAGAATAAAAAATAAATAAAATCTTACTACTATTTGGCTTGTGGAGATTGAAGTGATGTGACCCAATAAATTACTCCTATGGATTGCATAGGTACATGTGAAGAACTAATCTTGTATATAACTTATAAGAGTTTCTAAACCTTGGAACTTTTCCACTGTATTTTCTTTTATTATTTTCAGGATCATAGTCGACATGACTTTAGCAAGATTTAAGAGAAAATTTATACATAGAACGCTCTGTGTAGGGAGAGATAAAAGGATAAGTAAATAAGTAAGAACGTCTTATGTAGGAGATCTTGATTCGGAAGAGCCGGGTCTTTAGTGTCGGGAAACGACTCTCATGGTACATGGGTGGGGAAGATGGAAATGTGATTAGTTTTCTTAATGACCAAGTTAAAGTGGAATTATTTACACTCCCCAACTTTTGTTTTTGAAGTATGCAAGAAAAACGAGAGTTAAGTTGTCCGCGTTTATTGTTTCATACATAGGAAAAAAATTGAATTAAATAAAGAAAATTTAAGAGATTTTACGGGGGTATCCCTACTAGTCCCCCAAGTTTGACTTCCGGCGATTGTGGGCAAGAAGTTGAGCTTTTGATGTCATAAATGACGGGGAAGATGAAGTGGTGCTAGGTGCCAAGTGCTACGATGTGGCTTTACATCGGGACGTAGCGTCAGGGCGATGAGACAGTTGCGAGACGTCGCTTCGGTAATAAATTTTCACGGATTACTGATGTTATGCGGACTTTACATTTTCTATTGAGGATGAGACGGTTACTTTGACACGTGGCCTGGGGCGAGTGCAACATTGAAGAGGTGTATGTGACCATTGTGGGAGTAAAGTAAGCGGCCGTTGAATGGGTTCTACTATAAATTATGTCGAATGGGAGAGGTTTTCACAACTTCGTCCCTTTCGTCCTTGTGGGCTATTCATTCTCTCGACTTTCTTTTGTTCCTCTTTCTTCATTTAGTAACATTTACTTCAATTGGTGCCCCAAGAGTTGGATTTATTGCTTGTTTGATGGGGCCGACTTCAGGTGGTAGGAGGCCATCTATCACAAGTATCTTCAATTGTCAGTCTTTACGGTTGAAAAGCATGGTGGATGAGATGGACGAGTTTACCATGGGAGGGTTTAGGATGATGAATATGAAGTTTGGAAGGAGATTTGATTCTGAAATAAGCAAGGTAGAGGAGACTCCAGTTGGAGGCTTTGATTCTGAAATGTCAGATCCTTTGTTCATAGCGGTGTTGGAGTCTCCGAGCTGCTGAGGTAGCGCCTTCTTCTCCATCATGAGTTGTGGGATCACCCCAGGCCAGCTAAAAGTAGATGATTTGCCATGCGCCCGAATTTGAGATGGGGGATGGAGGCCTCTACGAGGGAATCTATGAAATCACTGTTGCTCTGCTTTGAGGTGAAGGGTGGAAATCTTTGCGCCCAGCTCATTGATAAGTGTATAAATGAGCATGTTTTAAAGATTTATTTAATATGCTTAATCAATGTTTATCATGTCCATATCTTCTCTTTAGCTTGTTTTTCTTATGTTTCGTGTTTTATAGACAGTTTTACACATTTCTTGTTTAACCGTGAGAAAATTTAACTAGGAGCATATGAGAGCAAACAGATCTGAAATCGGATCTAAAACAAATAGTATGTACCCTGTACATGTTGTGTCCGGACATGCTTCTGACCCTGCATGTTTGGACAAGTCCCAAGAGCAGCTACATACATGGGTCCAGCTCTCTATCAGAGTAAACAGGCCCGAACAATTGTTGGGACAAACTTATTGCCAGAATCAGTGTTTGGTCCGGGTATCTATCCGGGTATACTCACCCGGACCAGAGTTAAGCCGCGTCCGGACATACAAGCCTAGACACATGATGAGTTTCTAAATGAGCATGATTTAGGGGTGTATTTCATATGATTTATCAACACTTTTTTCATGCTCATTTCTTCCCTTTAGCTAGTTTTCCTCTAATTTTGTGTTTTATTGGCGATTTTACACATTTATTGCTTAAACATGAGAAATAACATAGCTAGGAGCAAAGTAGACGAAGAGAGGGAATGTGTGGGTGTAAACGGATCCAAAATCGAATCTTAAACGAAAGGGACAAAGCGTTTTGAAGACCGACCTACCAACAAGACTGACCTACGTGGGTTGGTCAGACTTTTTCCGGAATCTGCTGGATTCGACCGACCTAGACGACCTCCCCAGGTGGGTCGGTCAAAAGCTACTGGAATCGCCCTACCAAGGTGGGTCGGTCGGACTAAAATTTGTACACGTGACGACGTCTTCTTCCAGAGGCAATCGACCCATGGGATCGACCCACATGGGTTGGTCAGGCTAAAAAAATTGCCCAAAATCGTGCTTTCAAAAGAAGAAAAAAAGAGGAAAGAGAGGGGAAGCCAGCACAAACCAAAACCGACAAAAAAAGAAGAAAAAAGAGGAAAGAAGATGAATAAAAGGAGAAGAAGGCTCACCTCCATTGAAGCTCTTCTTCAACCTCTCATGGCTAATTCTAGTCCCTTCTCTATTGTTTGTGTTTTAATGGTTGTGTAGTCTTCTTATAGCTTGGGATGAAGATTTTACCCGAAAATCCTAAAAATCTCCATTATTGTATCTTGATCTTGTTTTATGCTTTATTTTAATCCTTGTGTTTAATGAAAGATGATTATTGAGTATTTATGCTCTTAAACTTGTTACTCATGATTTCAGGATTTGTTTAGGGTTTTACCCAATTTATTATCTAGGTGTTGTAATTGATTGTGTAAATGTATATTTACTAAAGGTTTTTGATGTGGCAAAATCACCAGAATATTATCTCAACAACCAAGCTAGGCTTTCCTATATTATCTCAACAACCTCTACAGCCAGCCTTTAGAAGATCTTAACAGAATATTTACTCAATGTTCAGAAGGAATAAATCAGAGGCGCCAGCATTATACTAGGAAACAGTTTAGAGATATTTAGGATCTTTTAGTTTGTATTTATATTAGTTTTAGATAAAGATTTTTATAGATATTTAGGAGGTTGTTATCTGCCTCCAAGTAGTATAAATGTACAGCAAAAATCAGAAAAGGTAGAGCTTCTACCGTAAAAATAGAGTCTTGAGAGAGAAGAGAGTTGTTGATAGTAATCAACGTTTTTGTCTAGAATTAGATGTGAGAGTGATTGTTCAAAGTGTTGAACAGATCAGGTGAGGAGTTTTCAAGTTATCAATAATAAGATTGATAGCGGAGTTTTTCTTCTAAACACTTTCTGTCTCGTTTCTCGTTTCTGCTCTCTGTTAGTCTGTACTGAGGCTTCTGATTTTATACATTACGAACTTACAAGTGGTATCAGAGTGGGTTTACCAATATAGAGGTTAACACTTCTGGGTAGATCGTGAAAGATGAGTTCGTATTATGTAAAAGCACCAAGGTTGACGAAATTCAATTATTCCAAGTGGTGCGAACAGATGGAAGCTCAGTTGATGTCCATGGATTACAAGGTTTGGAAGGTGGTGGCGCAAGGTGATTACAAACCTACTATGGTTGTTGAAGGTGTGAAATAGGCCAAACCTGAGGATCAATGGACAGAAGCCGATGAAAATCTTTTAAGCAAAAATAAACGAGCTCTTCGCATTCTTGTCTCCTCCTTGTCCGACGAAGATCAAGGAAGAGTTTGGGTATAAGAACGGTAAAAGAAGTATGGGACTTCTTGAAGATTGCTTATCAAGGAACGGAATCTATCCGCAAAGCCAAGGAGAAACAGTTTCAACGAGATTTTAACAACTTTAAAATGTCAGAGGGCGCGAGTCTAGCACTGACGGTGGAAAGGTTCAATCAAGTGCTTATGGAGCTCAAAACGGTTGGGGTAACTCTTTCTAATGAGACTATTAATGAAAGATTCTTGATTCACTAACCAAAGATTGGCTTAACTATACATCACTTCTTGAGAAAATGAAAGATTATCATCTATGTCATTTGAAGAATTGTGTTCAGATTTGATGGTTCATGAAAGCAAGATGGAGGAACAAAATCTAGTGGTGCACAAGGATCTTGCACTAAAGTGAAATACCCCGTAATTAAAAATAGTGATTAATTAGGCTAATAAGTAATTTAGAGGCTTAATTAAGTATAAATAAATATTAGGGAAAATCCTGAAGAAAACGGATCCTTAAAATGGATTAAAAGCATTACCGAACCTTAAAGCGCGTTTTCGAGGTAACCGGGAAAACGTGTCTTTAAGCGGGTCAAATAGACTCGTAACAATTTTGGCCAACTAAATAATCATTAATAAATATTAGTGAGGCTTAGAACCAATAAAATCAAGAAAACGAGAAATTAGTAAAAACTGTCAAAAACGGGAAGTTGTGGGGTAGAAGTATAAATAACCAAAACTTATGTGTCCACTTTTAAAATAAAAAGTGAAGTTGTGTGTGTGTGTGTATGCCAGCCGATGGGCTCCCCCTCTCACTCTCACACACTCTATTAATTCTCCTTATTTACAAACAAACAAAACTAATAAATAAAACTAACTTACTTTATCACTTCCTCCCTCACTCACAAACTCCTCTCCTCCCCTCATTCTCTTCTCTCACGCGATTTCACTCCCTCACTCTCTCTGATTTTCTTCCTTCTTCTTCTCCAAACCGAGCAGCCATGGAAGAATGAGGAAAACAACACAAATAGCCACTTCTCTCCTCTTGTAACCTCCCTTAAACTCTTCCAAAAATTATAAAAATACCACCATTGTAATCCTCTCACCAAGAGCTACACTTCCATCTTTCCAAAATTCAAAAACAAGCACTTTCGATTTTATGGGTATACCCCATTTGGAGTTTCAACACCGCCATTAGAAGGCCCTCTTCTCCTTGTTCTTCTAAGGTAAAAATATCTTCAAAAACTCCATCTTTTTCTAGCCTCAAAGGCAAAACGAAATTCATAGACTAAACCCTTGTTGTTCCTTGTGTTCTAGCCGATTTTGGCTTGTTGGTGGAGTTGGAAATATTGTTCTTGAGCCACTCCAAGCTCCATTTGAACCCTTGCAAGGTAATATAAACTCTAAACCCTAGAATGTGCATTAGAACTCAAATGATGTTTAAGGTTAGTTTGAGTATTGAAAATATGTATGTTGATGGGCTGTAGCATTGGAGGTTTGGTTTGAAAACCGGTAGAGAGAGAGAGAAGGAAGGAGAAAGAAGAAGAAAGAAAGGCTAGAGAAGAAACAAGGTAAGAATGCTCTTGGGTGTAACTTGGTATGTATATGTATAATGTAACAGATTTTTAGAAATGAAAATTGGTATTGTAAAATGATAATGCATTTATATGTGTAAGAGAATATAAGCATTTGAAGCCTTAAAAGACACTTAAAAACTGTTGCAAACTAGTTTGGGAATTTAATGTAATGTGCAGGAATTTATAATGTTGAATGGGTAGTAATTTGTGTGGAAGAACTTAGCATATTGTTGTTGTGTACAACCAGGTGGATTGGTTTTATTGAGTGTGAACATGTGGTGAGAGTGTAAAAATATAGGGGAGACTATGGCAAAATTTATCTAGAATTAGAACACTTAGTGAATTTTTAACTAGGTGAATGATGCAAGTTGTAACAGATTTTGAGATAAATAGAGGGGAAGATGGGGAGAGATAGTTAATGTAGTTGTAGTGATTAGAGGTGTAGCAATGACATTGAAGAGGGAGTTGTAGATGGAGAGTTAGAATAAATCTGTAGCAAAACACAACTAGGAAACAACTAGTGAGAGTGTGAGTTGAAACTTAGAAAATTAGTGAGTGAATGAGTATAGAATTGTGTAATGAGTTAGGAAATGAATTAGCATGATTTAGGGTGTTTAAATTGTACAAAAACATGTTAGGATGTATGTAAGATTGGGGAAACAATGGGTGAATTGGGAAAGAACAAAATCTGTAACAAGGTTCTGGAACCGTCCGACCCAGACGGTGAGTCGGACGTGGGTCGGACGGGGCTTAAGAAACAAAACCAGCTTTCTGGAATGGTCCGACCCAGAGCCGTGAGTCGGACGTGGGTCGGACATGGCTAAAAACTTTCTGTAATGGTCCGACCCAGAGCCGTGAGTCGGACGTGGGTCGGACATGGCTTAATAAACAACGTAAACCTTCTGTAATGGTCCGACCCAGGGCCGTGGATCGGACGTGGGTCGGACAGGCAAAAAATATAGTGGTCGAAGTTTCTGACTTCGTCCGACCCAGACGGTGAGTCGGACGTGGGTCGGACGGAGCTTAGACTCGAGACCCAAAACCTTCTGGAATGGTCCGACCCAGAGGGTATGGGTCGGACGGAATAGTGCTGGGTCGGACAGGGTAATTTTCTGGGAACGAATCTTACTGGAATGGTCCGACCCAGGGCTTGGGTCGGACGGTGGGTCGGACGGCCCTATACTACAAAAAAAAAAAATATTTTAATTAAATAATAATTGTATATTATATATATATGTATACCCATATATATGTATATGTACATGTATGTAAGCATGCAAACCTTAAGTAAGAAAATAAACTTAAGTAATGAAAATGAGTAAGTAAGTGTAAGTGTAAGAAGTATAAGGACATAGTAAGTATGAGTTAAGTAATGATAGTTAGATTAATCATTTAATTGTATGTGTATAATAGGATTTGATTTGTGACACCGAAGGACGTTTGGAATCACGTACAACGGTGAACGGTATGGATTCCTCATGCCCCGTATGCTATCTTGGTTACTCTGATTTGTGTGTTGTGTGCTAATTGATCACCAAATAAGATAAATGCACGAATCGGAGTTAATATGCATACTTGTGAATATGTAGTGTTGTATGATGTTGTATATCTTCTTTAATCTTAGTTTGTATAATTCATGAAATGTTGGATGAATATGAATGTGTGTATGTATGATGTATTGTACGTGACCGATTTATGTGTTTGGACTTCTAACTTATTCCTAACAAGCTAACCATCCTAACTTAAAATGGTAATTAAATTGGAATGAGTAGAAGTCCGATATAGTTTCGGCCACGCGTGAGGATGCGGAGTCACGAGAGGTTGGCTCCAATTCCTGACTCTTAAACTGGTCCGCGGCCCAAATCCCTTAAGTGGGTAGCATCCCGGATTGGTGAGTCAAGTAAATCCCGGAGGTGGGACGGTGTAGTCCCCAGGGCCGGAGGTCCCGACGACTTAACTTGAGTATAAGTAAGTAAGTAAGAATGAGTAAGTAAAGTAATGAAAGTAAGTAATTGTAAGTAAGAAAAAGTAAGTAATGAATAAAAGAGTAAAGCATTCCGATTAACCCGGATGCATAATTTGGCTAACCTTGTGAAGGTAAGTGAGATGTATGCTATGATATTGTTGCCTTGAATTGTATAGCATGTATGTTGTATGAAAAGCATGTATGTATGAAATAAATGAAATGCATGTTTAGTGGACGTCAAATAGTCGGCGTGCCCTAGCTAGCACGCGGTATATGCGGAGTCCATATGCAGCGTTTGCTGAGCCCCTTGGGGCACCATTTTTACTACACGCAGGTACCGGAGGATGAAGATGGAGTGAAGTTATTTTCTTCTTCTTTTGGTTGTAAAATGAATTTATGATGGGTGTACTAAGTAGTACATGGCTGTAGTTTTGAATAGCCGGTGTACCATGGGGTACACCTTTTTGGATTTGATGAATGGAATTGGTATAGATGAGTAGTTTAGAAACTCATTCTTTTGGAAGCTTAGAAATGATGTAATCGAATATACTTTAATACTCGGTGATCCATGATGTAAGTATTGGTATGGTATTTGGTAATAATTAGTAGCTCGGTACGTTATGTTCATCAGACCGTGACTGTAAGTATTAGTAGCCTAGCTAGCCGTATGGGCGGTTAGCGGCATTGTTTCACCCGCCGTAGTAAGTATGTAATAATTCCGCTGCGAACTCGTAGGATTAATAGGACGATTAGACGGTAAGCATAGGATTAGCGGTTGGGGTGTTACAAAAAGTGGTATCAGAGCGTAGTACGCTCTGATGTCCATAGTACCGAGCATAGGGGATTACCGAGTTAGGATTTCAACCGTCTTAAGACGGATACTTAGAAACCTAACTAGGAACTACCGTTGTTAACAACGGATACCCTTAACGTTCTTATGAACGATACCTTGCTTAAATTCCAAGACCTTTGAGTCATATCTTGCAAAGCCTAACGTAACTGTTAAATATTCAGATGTCAGGCAGAGGTCCAGGTCGCCCCAGAGGAGGGGGCAATGACGGACCCGGCGCGCAGACGATAGCTGAGATCGTCGCCGCCACGGTAGCGCAGATGCTACCTCAAGTAATCCAAGCTGTACAACAATCCCAACAAAACCAACAAACTCAAACGGGGCCAATCCCTCCCCCGCCACCCAGAGAAGCAAACTGGGTAAAAGCTGTAGCGGAGCTCCGCCCTCCCTGCTTTAGGGGCGAGAGTGATCCGGCTAAGCTCGAGGCCTACATCTCCGAGATGGAGACGGCCTTCGAAACACTCGAAGCTCCTGCTGGAGTTCGAGTCAGAGTTGCAGCCTACTACCTAAAGGATGCTGCATGGATTGGTGGAAGCTGGTCAAGCACGAGCACGTCAGCGACCCCACATTCGATTGGGATTCTTCGCCTCACTCCTCCGTTCAAAATACTACCCTGAGCATGAAAACAAGAAAAGGCTAGAGCTAGACGCCTTAAAGATGACAGACAAGATGTCTGTGGATGAGTACTACCGCACCTTCACCTCCATCTCCGTCTCTCCCTGATCTAGGATACACCGGCCAGGTGTTGGTCGATCGCTTCTATGGCGGTCTGAGCCATCGCCTTCGGTACGGTATGGGCTACACAGATTTACCTCCCTTCAGGTAAATAACGGTTAACCCTTAGTATCATTTCAATTCCTTAAATTCCTTGAATTCTTTGAATCTTTCTTATTCCTCCTTAAATGAGAATCCCGGCTAATACCTGAGATTTCAGGAGTGTTATCACGCGGCTTCTCGCGTTGAGATCACTTGCCATTAAGGGATGAAGAGACCGCGCTGAAGCGCAAAGCTAACAACAAAAACACCAGCACTGAGGAGCAGAACCAGGGGAAGAGCTGGAAAAAGAAGAAAGGGAATTTCTTTCAGCAATCCCAAAGAAATCCCAGGGTGAGAGCAGTGCCCATGCTGAGCAGGGCAAACCAGCTGAGCTTCTTCAGCTTGGTTATTCTGCACCGGTGGCAGCAAGCCACTGAGATCACACCCACCAAAGGGTAAATTCCTAATCCAATTTGTATTCGTATAAGTATCGTATCTAGTATATCCACGCACACATGTGCTAACCCTCTAACCTCAGGTTCTAGCTCCGGTGTCGCCAAAACCTTCTCCGATGGCCGCACCTATGTGTGCAGAAAGTGCAACCAGGACCATCCTGGTAAGGACTGTTACGGGAGAGATCAAATGCTATAACTGCCAGAAGCTGGGACACACAGCTAAAAGTGCCCAGAGAATGGAAGCCGAGGGAACCTTCCAGAACTACAAGCAGAGAGAGGGCAAGGAGGTGGCATCTGGCGATGCACCGGCCCAGCAGGCACCTCAGGGACAGGGATCCCGGGGCCCTCAGAGGGGCGCACCTCAGAGGCAGCCTGTTCTCCATGTTATTGACCGTGATGGGCCCGGTTCGAAATCCGGCCAAGGTAATCATCTAAACCTTTAATCCTTGAAATAGCATGCCTAGTAGTAGAGTAACTGTATGAGTGAATGCATGAGTAAATAAATGAAGTGTATATAAGCATGAAATGAAGTAGTTGAAACTAGTACTCACCGTAGATGAAATTTGTAACCATAGGAAACTTTAGTATCTGTTACCCGATACCGGTAACCTTGAATCAAGAAGAGATCGACATCACCAACCACGACTACACCAACAAACAGTGTCAGGTCATCCGACCAGGTATGATCTTATTAAAGGGATACCTGACACCCGAAGCGCAAATCTCAATCATTCGACGATGCAACGAGCTAGGAACGGGTCAAGGTGGATTTTACACACCCGAATTCCCCGGTGGAGCGAAGATGAAGCTGAAGATGATGTGCTTGGGAAAGGACTGGAATCCTTATACCAAGACATACCAGGAGACACGAACACAAGATGGAGCGACGCCACCGACAATACCACCAGAGTTTCAGACCTCATCACACAAGCAGTAGAACTTGCACAACAATGCTGAACCTGAACCGATCCCCGCACTTGAAGCGGATCTCTGTATCGTCAACTTCTACGAGAAAGAAGGACGACTTGGGTTACACCAAGACAAGGACGAGACAGCGGAATCTCTTGAACAAGGAGTGCCCGTAGTGTCTTGGTCCATTGGTGATGACGCCGTATTCCTGTATAGCGAGCAGAAGCGTGTGGACCTCGCACAGAAACTGGTATTGAGATCAGGAGATGTCCTAATCATGGGTGGAAACTCTAGGATGCTGTATCACGGGATCAACAAGATCAAGTTGAATACGGCACCGCCGGCAATAATCAATGCCACACACATGAAACCAGGACGCCTGAACCTTACCTTTAGAAAGTATTAAATTCCTAGTATCATGTAATCTATTAGTAACGTGTATTAGAGACACGGTATGTATGATGGTTGGTTTATCAATAAAGAGCAGTGTTGATTTAATTCCACTTGTGTCCACCATCAATACTTATCCAATTGTGAATCCAATAGGTTGTGGACTCGGTACCGAAGGTAACCTGAGCATCCTCACCGAAGCACAAGCCGGCAGAAGCGGCACCATTCTAACGGGAACCTTCCCAGTAAATGGCATTGATGCCAATGTGTTATTCGACTCCGGCGCCTCTCACACTTTCGTATCACCATCCTTTGTGAAGAGGTTGAAGCTAGATGCGGATGAGCTACCGAACTTCATGGTTACTCTCCCATCGAAGGAGCGAGTAAAGTGCACCAAATATTATCAATCAGCCACAATCCAAATCAAAGGCGAATCGTTTCCCATTTCCTTCATCGAATTCAATGGATTGGGATTCGACGTAATCATTGGGATGAATTGGTTGGAGCGGCACAAGGGTAGAATCCTCTGCGCCGAGCATCGTTTGCTGCTCAAGAGTCCTTCTGGGGTTACGTATCTTACCGCCAGAGACCGAGAGAGCCTTCGACCACACTCATATCTGCCATGGCCATGTACCGGGAGCTCAGAAAGGGCCAAGAGGTGTATCTTTGTTATGTACAAGACCTGGAGCGAGATCCAGAGTTCAGTGATGAAGTACCCATTGTATCCGAGTATCCCGATGTATTCCCTAAGGAGCTACCCGGCATGCCACCACCGAGAGCAGTGGAATTCGAA
>CM041783.1:7816564-7854426 GCA_023374045.1 Limonium bicolor
ACCACATGATATAATGAATGTTTGATTCTAAATATAAATGAATTTTTTTGCCGAGATATGATCGAAAACATTGGATATGTAAACTTAATAAAATAGATTTAGGTCTCACTAAGCCACATGATATTTTAATTTACATAATATTACGACATTAATTTTGTACGGTCAAAATAAAAAATAAAAGTATATGTTGGCTTAAAAATGTATAAATTAAAAAAAAACATATATATATATATATATATATCACTTACAAAAACTTTAAACATTTTTAACCAAGGCGTAAACTAATTTAAATAGTTAATTTTTAATGTATTTATTGTATTTTATTAATTTATGTGATTCTTGTAAATTAAAGAATTATATAGTAAAATGTATAAAGTTGCACAAAATTTAAAATTTATATACATATATATCATTTACTAATTTAAATTATTTTGGCAACTAATTTATTAATATTGTAAATTTTAACCAACATATGTACTAGTTTAAATTATTATTACATGTACTCTATACTTTGAAAAATAAAAATATTATAACTATCAAAAACATATTATGTTACATATATCTTATATGATAAATAAATTCTTGTAGTGGTAGTTTTAATTAATTTTCAAGAATTAGATAAATTTTGTTTACTCAAATTTCTTTTTAACATTTTGATAGCTAAAAGGTAAGAAGTAAAATATACTAAAGGTACTATATTGAAAAAACTATAAAAAATAAAATATTTATAAAGAAGATAATATATCCACTATGACAGTAGTAATATAGGTTAATATTTTGAATTATCTAGTAAACACACATTTAAGTTAAAAACAATATAATTTTATTAACGCTTACGAATATTTACTATCATTACTTTTATTCAAGCACAATATCAACTGAAATTTCATCAGCATTATTAGTCGGTAGCAATTTTGAAACTTAAGATAGTAGCAATTTTGCTACTTGTTAAAACATTTGCTATCATAGCCAAAAGGTAGCACAATAGTAACCATAATCAAGGGTAAGTAGCAATTTCATAATTTCACTTATCTACATGGTCGTAGCAACTTTTAAGATAGTAGCTAGTTAGCTATTGATTAGAATATTTTTGCCAACGTTGCTCAAATAATAGCATAATAGCTACCATGATTGAATTAACATCAATCAAGTAGTAGCAATTCATTAATTTAGCTACCGATATTAGTAGCAAAATTACTTTTACTAAAACTATCAGAATGAAAAATAAAATAGCTACTATTGATGGTAACAATCTTGTTAGACAGTAAACATTTAGCTGCTCGCTAAAAGTTTAGCTACCATTGTCGTTATGGTAGCACAAAAGCAACCACTTTATTAATAACATTAAAAATCAGTAGCAATTTTCAAATTTAGATACCAATATATGTAATAGCGATTCATCGGTAGCTAAAACATCTTTTTCTTGTTGTGTATATACACATACATATTTAAACCATTCCCAAGCTTGATATTGTAATCTTTATTTAAGTAAGGTGTAAGTTTTGTAATCTTTGTTCTTCAACATCTACACATCAATCGTGGTTAGTATATTTCTTAACTGAAAAGTTTATACGTTTTATTGGTTATACATAATCAAATTGGATACAATATTTTTAATATTAATTTAAGCAGAAGGATAAAGAAAGTTTGTCTAGTTTCATGTGTGGTTTGGGTGAATTTGGTTTGGGTGAATTCAGTTCGGGTCAATTCGGTTCAGGTCAATTCGGTTCGGGTCAATTCGGTTCGGGTGAATTTAGTTCGGGTGGATTCGGGTATATCAAACTTCGGTTTGATTCGGTTTTGGTTTGGTTCAGTTCGGATTTTCGGGTCACATTTCAGATTACATCATTCAGTTTAAATTCGGGTTCGAATCAGATTGGAACGGGTCAGTTTTTCTGGCTCGGGTCACCTTTACCAAATCTAAGTCTAGCTGTCTCATTCTACTCCCCGTACTTGTTTTCAATAGTGAATTTTAAATTCGGTTTACTTAGGGCATCCACAATGGTGTGGAATCCACTCTAAATTAATAAAACAAAAAGATAAAATATGACATGGAGGAGAGAAGTTGTGTGAGAGTTTCTTAACTAAGAACCCCAAAAAGTGTGTGTCTTAGCAAAAGAAGAGAGGGATTGTGAGGAGAAAAATAAAATATTATTATTTTGAGAGTGGAATCCACTCTTGTTATTGTGGATGCCCTTAGACATTTATTGAAATTTGTTACATAAGTCCCTTTTTTTAAAAAAAATCCTGGGTAGGTCATTCACTAATACGCTATAATTAGTTTCCTTTTCAAGACGGGAAAAAACAAAACAAGGCAGAGACACTCAGTTCAATTTTCATCTGCTTCTCCACCAATATGTAAATGGTAATCAACGATGCTCGCCTACAACGTAATTACTATACATACCATACTCTACATCAATTACATTCTTGAACTCCATGTAGAACAACTTGAGATAAATATATACATAATGCAGTAGTGTAATTAATAGCAGTGGGAATAGAAGCTGCATGAAGGACAAAAAAGGAAAAAGCTAGTTGACTGACACAGAGAATGTTGAACTTCAACTCTAATTAATGACGGATGGTTGCTGCACGGAGAATATTAATTAATTAATTTGACTTCTGAAACCATGCATATGCATCTTCAGACTAGCGAATGTGCGGGACGTCCCTTCCATATTCTGTGCAGCACATGCCACTCTGGAAAAGAAAGTACATATTAGCATTTTTTAAGTATTTTAAATATATTAAAGGGGAGAGCGGAACAAATCGACACACATTGATTTTCTTAAATAAAAAAAAAAACAACATTTGATTGTCATAAATGATTATAACTTTTAAACCATAAGTCCAAAATAATAAATATTTGCACCATTGTTTATCTAAATTCAAGCTCTTTAAATCAAGACCAATCATGGATATGTTTTGATAAGTTTAAAAATTTATGTTAGTTACATGTACATATCAACATATATCAACAACACTTATGATTCACCACATACAGTTTAAAATACACCATATAACATTAATAATACACCACAAAACAATAATGATTCAGTATTTGTTTCAAAGTTTTTATCTAATCCACCACTTATTAGTTAATGAATCATAATACCAATTTCAATGAATCATAATATCAAATTTAATGAATCATACCATAATTTCAGTGTATCATCAATAACATATAAAAATAAAAATTTTAAACAATAATACAACACAAAACAATATTTGATAGGTAAGAAAAAAATGATTCACCATATAAGGTTTAAAATACATTACAATACTATAATAATACTAGAAACCATAATGATTTTTTTATCGGTTCCGGAGTTTGTTATTTAATTCGTCACTTATTAGTTAATTAATCATAATATCAATTTTAATGAATCATAATATCAATATTAATGAATCATATCTTCATTTTAGTGTATCATCACAAACATATAAAATAAAAAAATTTACACAATAATACAACACAAAACAATATTTGTATGTATGAAAAATATATGATTCATCGTATAAGGTTTAAAATAAACCATACAACAATAATAATACACTACCAAACAATAATGATTTTTTATTGGTTCCAAAATTTGTAATCTAATTCACCACTTATTAGTTAATGGATGATAATATCAATTTTAATGAATCATAATATTAAAATTAATGAATCATATCATTTTAGTGTATCATACACATGTAAAAATAGTTTTTTTCAAAGTTATCAAAACATATCCATGATTGGTCTTGTTTTGAAGAGCATGAATTTAGATGAACAGTGGTATAATTTTTTTTTATTTTGGACTTATATTGTAACACCCCTACTACGCACATAACATTACTTGAAATCGCAGCGGAATTTAAACAACTAAACAGTAACTAAACGATTGGTGCTACAACGCCGTCAACCACCCACGTGGTTAACAAGGCTGAATAAATACAAGTGTACCGGTCTGATGATCAGACTCCCGAGCATAGAACTAATAACCACATATACATTAACATAATACCGAGTGTTTACTTACATCCTTTACTGTATACTGTCACCGTAAACTGTTCACAAAAATATATAACGCCACGGGAGCACAGGCGCATCCCGGGCCCAACATCCAAAAGTAATCAAAAGTAAACCTGCATCCTAGAATCTAAAGCCATTCCGCTTCTTCGATCCTCATCCTGCAGTAAAAGAAATATGGAGCCCCCGAGGGGGTCAGCAACCCTTGGCTGGTATGGTTAACGCGCAGCCCATCGGCTACCGGGATGCGCGCAACTAATTGTCATGATGACATGGCATTCATTTTAAAACACACAACTTATACATATATCATAACATGGGCTTTGTACACAACATCACACACATCACACAAGAACAATTCCTTTTAGGAAGAGAACCAACACAGTTAGTCCCCATAGAGAGCCTAGAGTATGTTGCCATGCTCATGCTAAGCTCGTTACATAACTCGTTACCGTCCTGTTAGATTGAACGGATAACTTAACACAAGGTGCCTCGGATATAGTGATCCAAGCACACCGAACAACACATAGTATGCCCCTGTGGCCCGACGTGAGTCAGTAAAATAGCCTTGGTTAAGCTAAAAAGAAGGTTGGAAACCAAATTGGAAAACAACCATAACATACAAAGAGAATCGAACCGATTATGACATCGACTCCCATACTCACACACGTGGCCGGAACAGACCGGACTCCTCACTTCCTCCGTTAGCACTTGTTAGCAGTTCATTATTGAACTCAATACACAAATCACAATAATAGGTCAAGTCTTGTTAGACACACACAAGGGAAGAGGGAGTCATACTTAACAACATAATAATATTTAACAACTGTAAACTCTTTACATGGTTTAATCTTACAAAGTCATAAACACACAGAAAAACAAACAACACACAAGCCGGTGTAAACCGGTAGGCAACAGACTGCAAGAAAACCATACCTTGGTCCTTGCTTCTACTGGTTTCCACCTTGAGAGAATCCTAAACACATTAGTAACGTTGGTTAATTAACGCACTAGTCCATTGTTAACTTGTTACTTCACATATCTAGTTTATTTTATCTTCACACTTGTTACAACTCTTCACCATTTTAATTGTCATTATAACACTCCTAACATGTCTTAATTAACCTCATATCATCATTACTAACTAATCACCATTTTTAGACATCGTTTTCTACCCTAAAACAAAGTTTTTGGTCCACACAGTGGCCTGTCCGAACTTGTGTCCGGACTTCCCAAGTTCGGACACAAGTCGAGACTCAAAACTGAAAACAGACGCCTGTCCGAACTTGTGTCCGGACTTCGGAAGTTCGGACATGGGTCGAGAGAATTTCAAAGTAGAAGCAGGCACGTCCGAACTTGTGTCCGGACTTCCCAAGGTCGGACACAAGTCGAGACTCTGAAAATTTTTACGCAACAGGCCTGTCCGAACGTCCATGTTCGGACGGATGTTCGGACAAGGCAAAACACTCATTTTCTAAGCCTTTAAACACTTAACCAATTTCCACCCAAACATCTAACACTTAGTATTTTCTCCTTAAGTTTCTAAATGGTGTTTCATGCCTATTGTAGCCATTATACCAAAATATTTCCTCACCATTTAAACAACATCTCTTAAGCATCTATTCTTACACCTAAATCCTTATGTCATTCTTGTAGTTCCTCTTACAAGTTTGTTCCTTTTCTTTGTTTACCAAAGTTGCATGAGCCCTAGAACAACTCCAAAATGACTTTGGTGTATTCCTAAACACCCACTGTATTCTAAAACCTTCAAGACAATGTCTAAGTCCTTTTTGCACTCTAAAACATCTCAATACATAGTTTCTTTCCTAGTAAAATACCTAGCCCTTCACAAGACTTCCTAGTTTCCCAAAATTCTCTTTAACACTTATAACCTCCTATACATTACCTAATTTTTGACATGGGTTCTCCTAGAACATTACTAAGCCCAAAACACATTGTTTTCTCCATTAAGCACACAAGAACACCTAAATTCACCAAGAACACTCTCACACACAAAGTTTCACCCAAATCACACTACATTACAATATAGTGCATAATTTAAATTGCATGGCACTTAGGCCCTTAAAATGCATGGCTCTTAGGCCCTTAAAGTGCATAACTCTTAAACACTGAATTTCCACAATATATATGCCTTTGACCTGCCAATACATACAATAACACATATGTCCTTTTACTAATCTCTTTGAGAACATTTCACTAAGTCATTTACCATTTGCTCTTTAGGTAATTTTAACAAGCATTATAAGCTCATTTCTCCTAAGGCATTAAACTACATTAGGTTAGTATATTTACCTCTTTTCCTCACAACTTCTTTCTTGTTTCCTTATAAAACCGGTAAGGATATTTGATAGCTTGTCAACTTCTATACATTATACAAACAACATAATGAGCATTCAAGCTTCAAGCTTAATCTCATTGTAAACCCTAGTTTTTACATTGTTTCAAAAACATTAAGATAGCTATTTTACCTTGGTCTTTGAAGAGAGTTTGAATATCTATCAAGAGAGGACTCCACCAAGTCCTTGAAAGGTTGGAATGAAGCTAAAACAAAGCCATATAAAGAGCACCTTCAATGGGCATTTTCGGTCAACAACAAAACATGGAGGAAATGAAGTTTTTATTTGAGATTCCTTACCTAGAAGCAAAGGAGATCAATAATATGTAGAAATATAAGCTCAAGCTCCTTCAATGGTGGAACTCCATGGCACCGAAATGGGGCTCTTGAAACTTTGAGAAGATATGAATGAAGAGCTTGATGAGACTAAGAGAATAGTGGTGTTTGTTTTTGATTTGGTTAAGTGAGCTAGAATTTACAAGAGGTCAAAGATGGAGTTTGGTGTGGTACTATTGTAAACCGTAGAAGAGAATGAAGAAGAGAGGCTGAAGAGAGCTTGGAACCGTGGGAATACAAGGAAGAAGGGAGAAATGAAGATAAACTTGCTTTTAGAAGATATTTGTAGTTATAAAGTAAATAAAACTTTAGTTAGCCATCTTTATTTACTTAACATGTTAACAAGAGAGTGGTGAGTCACCACACTTAAGAAAACCGGCCCCCAATAGTACTTAGGGGTATTTTAGTCTTTATTTGTCAATTGTCTCACTTGTAATAACATATGTTACAAACTAGCTTATAAAAGTCACTATTCATAAAAACAAGGCACATAGAAGTGAAAATTTTGATTTCCCATTGATATAGACTTCCAAATGTGATACTATATAGTACACATGTTAATTAAAGAGTAATGATGGACATTTAGCCATTCAAAACTCATTTACAAGACAATTTTTCAAAAATGTGCTTTAAGACTCCTTAAAGCACATTTTGTGTTTTAACTTGTTTTCAAGCTTGGTTTTCTTTGCTAATTGGTTTAATATGTTCATTAGTATATAAATAAGGTCTTGGTAAGTTCATTAGGTCTTAACCAAGCTTATCCCAAGCTTAGAGCACATTTTGGCCTTTATTGACCTTAAAGCACATTTTGTGTTTAATATCGTTTAGATTTGTTTACTAATGCTTCTAAGGCTCTTTTTAGTCTTAATATACCATATTTAGGTGTTTAAACAACATACTAAGGTTTGGGGTATTTCATATATAAAAGTTACAAGCATTTAAAGTTAATATAATAAAAAGACAGTCCAGTCAGCTGCTGACTGGGACTGTCAAATTAGTCTCCCACTCCTATCTCAGGTACGGACCTGCTGCAGGATCGAATTTGCGATGCATCTTTTTCTAGGCAAATACGATGCTGCGGACTGTCCGCACACGTTTTAGGAATGGGATGATGATATGGCAGTCCCAGTCAGCTAGTGACTGGACTATTTTGTTGACTGGGCTGTTTTTTATTATATTAACTTTAAATAGTTGTAACTTTTAATATATAAGTCCAAAATAAAAACAAATTATATCATTATTCATCTAAATTCAAGCTCTTCAAAACAAGATCAATCATGGATATGTTTTGACAACTTTAAAAAAATTCTTTTTTTACATGTATATGATGATACACTAAATCATAATATAATTCATTAATTTTGATATTATGATTCATTAAAATTGATATTATAATTCATTATCTAATAAGTGGTAAATTAGCTAACAAACTTCGAAATTGATATTATTATTTTGTAGTGTATTATTATTGTTGTATGGTGTATTTTAAACTTTATATGATGAATCATGTATTTTTCTTACATACCAAATATTATTTTGTGTTATATTATTGTTTAAAATTTTTTATTTTTACATGTTTACGATGATACACTAATGAAGATATGATTCATTAATTTTGTATTATGATTCATTAATTTTGTATTATGATTCATTAATTTTGTATTATGATTCATTAAAATTGATATTATGATTCATTAACTAATAAGTGGTGAATTACATAACAAATTTCTGAACTGATAAAAATCATTTTTGTTTTGTAGTGTATTATTATTGTTGTATGGTGTATTTTAAACATTATGTGGCGAATCATGTATTTTTCTTATGTACCAAATATTATTTTTGTGTTGTATTATTGTTTAAAAAAATTCTTTTTATATGTATACGATGATACACTAAAATCATAATATGATTCATAAATTTTGATATTATGATTTATTAAAATTGATATTATGATTCATTAACTAATAAGTGGTATATTTGATAAAAAAACTTCGAAACCGATAAACATCATTATTGTTTTTGTAGTGTATTATTATTGTTGTATGGTGTATTTTAAACCTTATATGGTGAATCATATATTTTTCATGCATATCAAATATTGTTTTGTGTTATATTATTGTTTAATTTTTTTTTTTTATATGTTTATAATGAAACAGTAAGTTGATGATATGATTCATTAAAATTAATATATGATCCATTAAAATTGATATTATGATTCATTAATTAACAAATGGTGAATTAGATAACAAAATTCAGAACTAATAATGGATCATTATTGTATTTGTGATGTATTATTATTATTTTGTGGTGTATTATGATTTGTATGATATTTTGTAAGCCATATATTGAATCATAAATTTCCTTAATATACCACATTTGTAGCAGATAATGGGTCATTATTTTTTTGTAGTGTATTATTATTGTTTTATAGTGTATTTTAAAGTGTATATAGTGAATCATATATCTAGATGATATGTACAGATATATACATGTAACTAATGTAAATTTTAAAATTTGTCAAAACATATCCATTATAGATCTTGTTTTGAAGAGCTTGAATTTAGATGAACAATGGTGCAAAAATTTTTTATTTTGGATTTATATTTCAAAAGTTACAACCATTTAAAGTTTGTACATATTTACTCTCACTTATTTATCATATAACCAGTCCAGTCAACATACTGACTAAACTGCCACGTAGATGGACTGTACGAAGGGATTGTGCAGGGGGTGCACGCTCGACCGTCTGCTTTTTCTAATACTCTCGTTACTACTATAGAATAAAATAAACAAGTTTACTAGTTTAGTTTGGAAAAGTGGTCTTGCAAGGTAACGCGCATACTCGAATGGACGGATCCAAAATCCCAGTATCACGAAAACCTTCTGAAATCCGCTTTTATTTCATAGCGAGAATGATCTCCTTCGTCCGCCCTCCCGTCTGCTGTTGCCTTGTAGTCTCCGGGCCAATATCAAATCTCACACACGGTAGCAGATATCAGGTATTCCCTATGACATAAACAGGACTTGCACAAGGAAGTCCTTTGATCTTCCCTTAACCAACTCGGATTCAATTGTCCAAGTTTGGTGATTATGAGGTGCTTGGTTGCTCAATTATTCTCGGTTATCCCAATTTGTGTGACTACTTTAGTCCAAATCTTTTATGGATTTCGGACTGAACACCGGTCGTTTCACGAAAGTCGAGGCGAACATTTTTGTCTTTGAGTTTGATATGACGAATGTCATGGAAGCGATTTGAATTAGAGACCCATGGACAATCAATAACAACCTCACTACTAAAATTAAGATTGTTTGGTGACGATATGTAAATGTATATTTACTAAAGGTTTTTTGATGTGGCAAAATCACCAGAATATTATCTCAACAACCAAGCATAGGCTTTCCTATATTATCTCAACAACCTCTACAGCCAGCCTTTAGAAGATCTTAACAGAATATTTACTCATTATTCAGAAGGAATAAATCAGAGGCGCCACATTATACTAGGAAACAGTTAGAGATATTTTAGGATCTTGTTTTGTATTTATATTGGTTTTAGATAAAGATTGTTTGTAGATATTTAGGAGGTTGTTATCTGCCTCCAGGTAGTATAAATGTACAGCAAAAACATCAGAAAAGGTGGAGCTTCTACCGTGAAAAATATAGTCTTTGAGAGAGAAGAGAGTTGTTGATAGTAATCAACGTTTTGTCTAGGATTAGACGTGAGAGTGATTGTTCAAAGTGTTGAACAGATCAGGTGAGGAGTTTTCAAGTTATCAATAATAAGATTGGTAGCGGAGTTTTTCTTCTAAAACACTTTCTATCTCGTTTCTCGTTTCTGCTCTGTCAGTCTCGTACTGAGGCTTCTGATTTTACACATTACGAACTTCAAGTGGTATCAGAGCAGGTTTACCCTATATAGAGGTTAACACTTCTGGGTAGATCTAGAAAGATGAGTTCGTATTATGTAAAAGCACCAAGGTTGACGAAATTCAATTATTCCAAGTGGTGCGAACAGATGGAAGCTCAGTTGATGTCCATAGATTACAAGGTTTGGAAGGTGGTTACTAAAGGAGATTTTAAGCCAACTGTTATCGTAGAAGGGCGTCCCCAGGACAAGCCTGAGGAACAATGGACCGAGGATGATGAAAAATTGCTTAGCAAAAATAAGCAAGCCTTACGTATCCTTGTGTCTTCCCTCTCAGATGAGGATCAAGGAAGAGTTCTTGGTATCCAAACTGCAAAAGGAGTCTGGGATTTTCTGAAAAGTGCTTATCAAGGAACCGAATCTATTCGAAAGGCAAAAGAGAAACAATTCAAAAGAGAGTTCAATAATTTTAAAATGTCGGAAGGAGAAACTCTTGTTTCAGCCATTGAAAGATTCAATCTGATTTTGATAGAAATCAAGTCAGTTGGTGCGTCGCTTGCAAAAGAGCAGATGAATGAAAGGTTTTTGGAGTCTCTCACTAAGGATTGGTTGAATTACACATCTATGCTCGAAAAGCTGGACAAAGTTGCTTCGGTATCTTTTGAAGAGTTATGTTCCGACTTAATAGTTCAGGAGAGTAAAATGAAGGAGCAGACTCTTGAAGGAGCTACTATCGAAAGAAAAGATCTCGCCTTGAAAGCAAAGAAGGTGTCTGAGGGTCATGATTGGGAGCTAGATGATGATTTTGATTCAGAAATGAATCTACTGGCACAAGGGCTGAAGAGAATTATGAACAGAAAAAGGGGCGGATATCAAGGAGCAAATAACAACCGCCGAGAATCTGATGTTAGTAAGATAGAATGTTTTCGATGTCACAAAATAGGACATTTGATAAAAGATTGCCCTTTACCATCGAGATCTTCACAACATCGAGGATGTGAGTCACGCATGGAAACTTCCCGTGGGGTGAGGATGATGCTGAACCAGATGGCAAAGACAACAATGAAGCACATTTTTGCATGACTGCAATCCACCGGTCTCACACTGACACTGCAAAATATGATGAGACTATGTGTTTGATGGCTGGAGATAAGGTACTTCAATCTCTCATAAGGGATCAGGTAAGTTCTCAAAGCTTGAATGATTTTTATGATAATTCTACTAAGTCACAAGTGTTTGATATGTTGAAAGATGCTCTTTCAAAAATTAGGGATTTGGAAGCGAAACAAACCACGGAGTCTCATACTGTGATTAGTAAACTACAAGAAGAGATTATTGTTTTGAAAGAACAAAATAAGGGGTTGGCATCTCAGTTAGTCTTAAACTCAGCTAAGGTTGTTCAATCCACGTTTACTGCACCCGTCAGTACTAAACTGAGTTCTATTCCTGAGTGGGCAGAAAAAGAAATTCAATCTCTCAAAGCTGATAATGAGTGGATACGTCAGGATAATGCTGATTTACAAAGGCAGTGTGATGCACTTAGTAGAAAATTAGACATTATGACTTTGAAAAATCCCTCTTGGTATAAAGGAAAAGCTAAACTTAATGAAATGGTAGGACGACCTAATCAAGGACGTGCTGGTCTAGGGTTTTATGGCACTACTTCATCGACGTCTAATGTTTTACCCCAAAAACAAAGTTGCCAGACTAGGACTGTTCCTACAAGATATTCTAGTGTTTTTAATCCACAAACTTCATATAGCACTGCTCCGAATGTTACTTCACATGTAAGGGTTGAATGCAGTTACTGTCATATACATGGTCACCATATTCGTTCATGTCATAAGCTTCAACGCAAGAATGCTCGACTTGCTGAGTCTAATACTGTTAAATATGCTCAGCTTTATATCAATCATAGACGACCCAGACAACAATGGGTCCCTAAGCGGCACTAACTGTTTTCTCTTTTCAGGATAATAAAGTTCCAAACTGGCGGCTGATGGAGTTTGGATGTTCTTGTCATATGAAAGGAAATCACATTCTACTAACTTTGGTTTGGTTTTTGATGTAGGATCTGCCTTCTTCCTAAGGGCTTTCGCAGATCGAGACTGATAAAAATTTTTTCTGGTTCTGCCTCAAATTGGTCAGCTCAAGCCCGGTTTCTTAGTTCTTCTAAGAGGCAATCACATATTGCACTCTCCCACATTGAAGCGGTATATATCGTTGCTACTGCTTGATGAGCCCACATCCTCTACCTTCAATGTCAATTGGCTGACTATGGTGTTCCTCAGTCTCCTGTGCCAATCTACTACGATACTCTCTTCAGTATTGCACTGACGAAGGATTCAGTTCCACATTCCTTGATTATACATATTGAGATTCGTCATTACTTTTCTCAGAATCAAGTTGGCAAGATTATTTTGGATCTCCCACATTGTGCCATTGTTCATCAATTGGCAAGCACTTTCACCAAAGCTCTTCCACACGAAACATTATCCTCATTCAGTCTTGCACTATGGATGCTCAATGTTGACAAAGGTGTATTCTTTTATTTATCGTATTGACTTCTATTGTGTGCATCAGAATTGGTACTTTAGAGTGGGTGGAGCGTGACGTATATTTTATTATTTCATTTCCCTCTATAATAAAGTGAGGATTACTTCTCTTTCCGTGGCATCTCTTGATTATTAATTTGGCTGATCTGGATCAAATTCTAAGTTGGAACGTTGAACATCTGGTGGCACTATCCATTTGTTACCACCACTTATCTTTCCGGTTATCCGTACCTGACCAACTGTCCCCTCAGCATAGAACCCACTTTCGTTGGTCACTTTCACTCACCATTTTCTCCACAAGATTCCCGTCATTTTTCCAGTTTCTTTGCTGCACACAATTTACCTCACCAATGGCTTTCATACTGGTATTTTTGCTAGTCTTTTCTTCCTATCCCATAAAGGATTCTCGAATAGTCTCATAAAAAAGGGGTGATTCGATTCTGGTTGTACAAGCATTATCCAACATCAGATGCTAGATTTGCTTCAGCACAAGGCTGAACAACTTGGTCCAAGACTAGACTGAGGTTTAGTGGGAAGAAATAAAGAATTATGCAACACCCTACAAAATTCATCTCAATCTTGCCCAATTATGATGTACCATATGTTGCACAAGATTCCACAAATAATTGTTCATGTTATACCTCTGGATGTTGTCATGTCTTGCCTCTGGATCATAATCATGATTGGATCCCCAACTCTTTCCAAGATGAGTCTTGGACTGAACAATGATCAGTGCATTGTTAAACAACCACTAAAGGCTTTGGGTGTGTCTTCACAACCTTCAGAGCTTCTGGCCTGTCTACCTCAACAGATGAAGAAATTTGAAGAAGCTATTCTTGAAGTATGTGTTAATCTTTTACATTGTTGCCTTTAATTTCGATAGCCAGCTTTCTAGTCAGCCTTATCCTGACCCTGCCACACCTACAGTGCCTTTTCTATGGACAGCCTATCCTTATGTTCTGTGTTCCTACGCATGAATTTGTATAAAATGCCATTTTGATGATCCTGTGCTATTTTACACTTCGTGAGATATACTTTTTAGTACCATTTTTTGATTTCGCAAAAGGGGGAAATATGGTGGTTAATTTGAATATGTTACTTGATTAACAAAATCTTGTTCAAGTGCTGCAAGGTTTTAACATCTTCAGGGGGAATGCATATCTTGAGGGGGAATGCTACATTATCTCACCATACAAAGTTTGCTCACATCAAAAAAGGGGGAAACTGTAAATGTATATTTACTAAAGGTTTTTGATGTGGCAAAATCACCAGAATATTATCTCAACAACCAAGCATAGGCTTTCCTATATTATCTCAACAACCTCTACAGCCAGCCTTTAGAGATCTTAACAGAATATTTACTCATTATTCAGAAGGAATAAATCAGAGGCGCCAGCATTATACTAGGAAACAGTTAGAGATATTTTAGGATCTTGTATTTTGTATTTATATTGGTTTTAGATAAAGATTGTTTGTAGATATTTAGGAGGTTGTTATCTGCCTCCAAGGTAGTATAAATGTACAGCAAAAACATCAGAAAAGGTGGAGCTTCTACCGTGAAAAATATAGTCTTTGAGAGAGAAGAGAGTTGTTGATAGTAATCAACGTTTTGTCTAGGATTAGACGTGAGAGTGATTGTTCAAAGTGTTGAACAGATCAGGTGAGGAGTTTTCAAGTTATCAATAATAAGATTGGTAGCGGAGTTTTTCTTCTAAAACACTTTCTATCTCGTTTCTCGTTTCTGCTCTTTGTCAGTCTCGTACTGAGGCTTCTGATTTTACACATTACGAACTTTCACGATATTTATTAAAATTGTTACTAAACTATTTTTTCGTAATAATAAAGTCGTTACATGTCGTATTATAGATGGCGTAATGAAAGATCAAATTATTTATGTAATGACTTTTCTTTTGTTGAATCTTTTTCACGACTTGGTTATTCATTATTAGAAGTTATATCGTTACTAAAAATATTATTTTGTAACAATTATATTGTTACTGTAGTCTCAAATTTATTCAAGTCATTAATACTATCTTTGGTAACGAAATGCTTGTAACTAATAAATATATGATAACGATATAAAATCGTTACAAAAACTTTCATAACCAAAAAAGGGGTTTTACTAGTGCCTCTTGGCAACACAAAGTTTGGACTCGACAAGTCGATCACACAACAAGAGTTCAGTTGGAAGGGTTTACGATGTTCCTGCGATACCACCACACTCTAGAATTCATCAGGGGAGCTGCGTAGAAGTTGGGACGTTTTTTTCGGGGCTATTGAAGATGGTGAGGCATCATGTTGCGTCCCAGTTTTTTTTATTTTGTTTCTGATTCATAAAGGGAGTTTCATGTCATTCATATCTTGTGTTGCAGAGATTATGACATTAATAATTATGGGTTAGAAAAAGGAATTTCCAAATTCCCTCTCCTCATTTTTACTCCTCCCTCATTTAAATTTCCCGTTCATTGTTTCCATCCCACAATGCTCTTCTCTAGTAACTTCCTCCCCTTTCTTCTTCATTTTATTCTCCCTTCTCCCAATGCCTAATTGCTGGGAAGATTTGCTCATGGAATTCTGTGTGTCAGTCTGTCGCCTGTCAGGTTTGTAGTTGTGAGGTTGTTGTTTCGTTCTTCGTTGCCTCCTTCTTCATTTCGAATTTTGTGTCCAACCCTGTCCAATTTGGTCGGGAGTTCGTTGCGTTTCTAGTGGAGATTCGAGGAGGGCGTTGTGTGGAGTACGTAGAGTTGTGTGGTGCTTCGGATGAGAGTAGGTGGTAGATGGATTTGGTTGTGTGTGATCACCCACGGTGGATTTCTGGTTTCGTTTTTGTTTCTAATTGTAAGGTTTTCTCTCTGAATTCGTGTGAATGACTAGAGCCGATCATAATCAAGATAGCCCAACCGTCCAGCCCGGTCCGGCCCGTATTTTTGACCAATGGGTATGGGTAGAAAAAATAACTGGGCGGGTTTGGACAAAAAAAGCATCCCGAATTTTTTTTCGGGCCGGGTTATGGCTAAATATTTTACCCAGTGATGGCCCGGCCCGGCCCGAATGTCATAGTACATCTTACATTAGTATATGTTATTGTAAATATGTAAACAAAAGTAATAAAATACTTGCAATAGTACAATAGTAATTATTCAACTGAATGGACCGCATACTCTTCGTCTTATAAAATTTGTTTTGTGCCGTGCACACTCTTCAAAATCTAAACTATGTATCTATACTTTAAAAACTATGTTACTAAATAGAGAAATTTGAGTTAAAAGCGGGCCGGGCTATGGCATGAGCACTTTTTTAGGTGGGCGGGTTGGGTTCAGGTGATTGGCCCGATTGGGCGGGTTTGGACTAAACACTTGGCCCGATTGGGCTGAAAATTTATGTCTAACCCGGTCCAAACCCGGCCCGTCCGTCCAGTTGATCAGCTCTATGTGAATCCGACTTGATTTGAAAGTGCAATTTTATTCTGTTAAAACCCTGTGGGATGTATTTTGATTTGAGTATTTTGATATGAAGAATTGATGTTGTAACAATGGAGATTTGTTGCTTTAGTGTTCGTCAATTTCTTGTTCGAGTTTGCTGATTTTGCCTTATCTAGAAAAAGCCTCAGAAGTCTCTAAAAATTTGACGGTTTTGTTGTGTCCGGAAGAATGTCCGGATATACATGTCCTAACAGGGTGCGAGGACGGGTCCGAGATTTACAGTTCGACTTGTGTTCGGACTACACAAGTTCAGACACCGCGTATATTTTTCTTTCGGATTTTGTCTAGACCTGTAGGCTCGGACAGATGTTCGGACGCTTCTTTGGATTTCAAACCCGTCATGTGTCCGGATGTGTGTATGTGGACGTTCGGTGTGCGTCCAGACTTGTAAATCCGAACACATGTCCGGACACCTCTGTTTGGTGTCACGACATGCGTCCGAATTTGTAGGTTTGGACGTATGTCCGGACATGCCTCTGATTTTACCTAAAATGTTTTGTTTGAGCTCCTTTTGACTTCCATTTACGGGGTTATGATCTCGTAAGTGTGTATAATATGTTTTGACATGTTTTAGCCTGTCTTTATGTGTACTTCTGTTCCAAAAATGCTCTGTTCTATTTACAACCTTCGAATGGCTTTAAAAGTATGATGTTAGCTTCTGATTTTGTTCGGCTTTCCGTGTTTTGCTTGTCTTGGCTTAAGACTTCTGTTTCAGCTATAAGCTCTGTTTCATTATGTTTAAATCCTTGGTGCTTTGGTGTTTGTGTTATGCAACACCTTTTATTCTGAATGTTTAAGCTTCTCTATTGGGACCTAGTTTCTGTGCATTATGAGCCATGGTTGACTGAGTCAGTTTAACACGTAGCATACTACGTAGACCTCATTCTGTTTCGTGGGACCGACAGGCTCTTTGATCTTTGGGCCATTTCTGTCCTAGAGCTAACGGGCCCATTGGTCTTCAGACCATTTCTGCGTTGTCAACGGATCTATCAATCCTTGGGCTTTTTCCCTTTTTGTATGTGTGTGTTGTGACTTGGGTCCCGTTTCTGAATTGTAAAGTTATATTTTTTGTGAACCACTCTGCCTGATTTCGCTCTGTTTTGGAGAACGTTCCGCTTATGAACAAAGTGACTGTGGTTTTTGATTTGCTTTGCTTCTGCTTCTATCTCTGATCATCTAATTCTGATTTGTAAAGCTTATATCTTCTGACTATATTCTGTTGATTAAGTGACTGTTTTGACCATCGCTTAGCTCCGTTTTGTTTTGGATTTTGTTTCTTTGAAAGTCTTCCGCTTTGACTCTGATTCTGCTTTGGCTAAGCGCTTTCGTATATATATATATATATAGTAAATGTTTTGAGCATGAACAACTGATGAAGTTTATCACTTGCTTAGCTGTGGTTTTCTCACCCCTATTATTCCGTCTGATTTGTAGGTTTTAGCATATGGTTGGAGACTTCCATTTTTGCTATTAGTTTTGCTATCCGGATTTTGTATTTGCTTTGTGCCTTGTGGATTTTGTAATTACTTTTGGCTTCTTCTTTGTAACCTGTGAGACAAGTTGTAACCTATTTGTTAATATAAGAGCTTTTGATTCTGTTTGGCGTTTCGTGAGTGTAGCCTGCGTGTCTTGGGCAATAAGTGTGGGCGTGTGACGGTCTCAGAACCAGGTTGGTTTTGGGGGTTGTCACACATCATCTTTCAAGTTCTTACATTTTAAAGTTGTAATTAATATTCAGATTCTTGTTCTTCGAGCTCTTCCGATGATGGTGGATGGGCAGTACTTTATTTTCTCGATATCGTACGACAACATGCCTTTAATATGCTCATTTTATGGATTATTTACCCATAAGAATGTTGCATGTTTGAATGTCTAGCAGGTGGAGGAAAGAGGAGCTCCATTTGGGATGTGGTTATCCACATAAACTTTTCTGCCGAGGAGAAGAACGGAAGAAAGGGAGCTTGCGGACCCATGGTATGCACCAAATAAAGTAGGGAATAACTATATTTGGGCACCTGTGCCACCAAACTCGTCTGCTTGGATGGGTAATCCGGTTGCCATGCAGGATAGTGCTCCTTCGAATACTTTGACCTGTCCGCATAAGAGAAACTTCAATTATGATTTATTGGAAGCGTCCTGAGAAATATTGGGAGCTCTAACTCCCTGATGTGAGAAGAAGATGAAAAGGGAAAGTTTTCGTGGTTACTACCATGGCTAAATCAGCTTCAGAACAAGAAAAGGGTAAGGAGGGCAAGTAGATTGCTGGTCAGGTACAGGGGGAGTGATGGTTGGGTTAGAATGCAAGATCTGGAACTACCTTGGCTTTCCTAGAAGATCAACCTTTATGTTCTGTTTGAATTGTTACGGTTCATTTGTTTACTTCAACTTTCGTCGTTGTATTTTAGTTATGTTAGTTCTTGTTGTGTTCGGTCTGATTTAGAGTCTCTAGTACTTTTGACAGGAATCGATGGTAGGGGTTTTTGAAGTTTTGTTGGATCAACTTGGTTTATGGAGATATAGGATTGGATCTTGAGGTGGTAGTTCATATGTACCGTCTAGGGGCTTGCTTCCTAATTGCACAAGGCCAAATGGTGGCTTTTCTGTGTTGAGGGCATTGGGTTTTGATCACCGAAGATGCAACAAAGTTGGTCGGTGTTGATGGCTGGTGGTGTTTCTTTTTTGGATCAACTCAATGTGTCGTTGATAGAGAATGAGGACTAATGGGATTGTTAATGTTGTTATCTTTGTCGTTTAATAAGATTGTACTAAATCTCATAATATAAATTAATAATTTTCCAAAAAATGTAATGTATTTGGATGTATACTCAAATCATTCGATTAAAACTCAATTAGACAAGTTGTTTAAAATATACTCAATTAGAGTTTATTTTTGAATAATAATTTTACTTTGTTAGAGTTGACCATACAAAATCTTGAAAAAGTGTTGTTACAAACCGTGACAGATAGAATTCATTGCAGTAGATACAGAGTAAAAGAGAGAGTGAGTTGAACGAGGAAGACGACAATATTGATTTTGGAATACTAGACTCTTACTATATAGTTTACATTACAGTGTAGTGCTTTATATATACAGAGTTTACATTACAGTGTACTGCTTTATATATACATAGTTTACATTACAATGTACTGCTTTATATGCGAGTGTGTGTGGTCGTGACAGCTTGATCATCATGATGGGCATTTTTCATAATTTTGGGGAATTTTTATTCTAAAACAATTAGCTTTTAATAACGTATTATAAGTTAACTTTTTTAATAATCAAAGCCCCAAATTTTCGAAAATAAAAAAGAAAAGGCTTCCATCCATTAAAATAAAAGTTGAACATGCACTAATCACAAATCACCAAAACAAGATCCTCAAACACAATCCCCAACACATGATCATTACAGCTTTCACAAGTCACACACAATCAATTCCCCACAACTCCACACATAGTAAAAACCTAATTGTTCAAAAGGTTTGTCGAAAAACCCCAAATCAATACTAAGGGCAATTAGAGATTAGGTTCGTTGTCTTTAAATGTTTTGTTCAAACACGAGAACAAGTCTCTAAGTAAAAAAACGTGAAAGTGTCATGAGCGGAAAAACCATGAGCGAACGAGTGTGTCATCTTTACACATCTTTAGTGAGGCTACACACAAAGGTGAGGTAAACGGCATAACTCTGACCGAAGGATATAATTTGTAGATTTACTCTTAGACATGTGAAAAGTAACAAATAACGGATACACAACTATCAGGAATGATGAAGCACCTAGATACTACACCACATAACCAAAAGCTTTGTGAAACCTGGACACTAAACCCTAGGCATCCCTCTGAGCTTTTCATACATCTCCCTTTTTGATACAATCAATCTCCACAAAACAAGCCAACCTGATGATTATCCGACCCGGTGATGAGAGGAACCGAGGAGCCCGACTCTTGGATGACATCTTCATTGGTCTGAAAGAAGCAATGCCGCTAGCGCGATGAACTGAACCACAAATGGTTCCAAAGCGACACATGATCCGAAGAGCTCGCATCAAAACAAAACTACAAATTCAAAGCTGGGAGACACAAGAACCCAAAAAAAAACTCAAGGAAGGATAAAAAGGGCAAATCTGAATGACAAAAACAAGATAAATGATGTTAAGGACGACTTCAAAAGTTCAAAGTCCAAGGCTCAAAAGCAAAGTCAGCACAAAGTAGCCAAATGACTTCAAGATGAGAAAGGCGAATCCGAGAGAAGGTGTAAGTTGCAGCTTCGGTCACCCTTAAGCTTCACATACCTCAAATATCCCTCCATGGTCCCGTTGTCTTTCATCACACCCTATGGCCACGTTATAATTTCAAAGACTTCCTACTTGGTAGTTGTGTATCTAATCAGGTGAAAGCAATAGATTGAATACGTAAATCCAACAACTATCGAATTCAATAGCCTAGAAGTTTTGACCAAAAGTAAGAAACGAGTGCAAATACCAAACATGTTGAGTTTATGTTAGGAAGCACCACATTAAATACAAGCCTCAACCCTGTGAGAATGAGAATTCCACACGTTTAGTCAAAGCAAATAAAGGGGGCAGTCGATCGTTCCAATCGATCGCCATGAACTCTAGCTTAGCTTGTCCTAAGAAAAATACTGGGGGCCATTGTTGTTCCAACAATCGCCATGACATCACCAGTTGAACTAAAGGCTTAAGCTCATCACAAGGCTTAAGCACCAAAACCACCACTACATCTCAGGCCCTTCATAAGCCCTGATCTTCACAAAAACACCACAGGCTCGTCATAAGCCTGATTCCCATCATTTCCTATAGGCACGTCATAAGCCCTAATCACCACAAAAATTCATAGGCACTAATGAGCCCTACATTGTATCATTTCATTTAGGCTCCTCATAAGCCTTGACCTCCATATCATTTCAGACAGACACGTAATAAGCTCTACCTTGCATCATGTCATTCTGGTCCGTTAAGCCCTAACCTCCACATCATTTCATCTAGGCACATAATAAGCCATACTTGCAACATTTCATTCCAGCACACCATAAGCCCTATCCATCATCATTCATCCCGGCACATCATAAGCCCTACCCACCACATAACATTTTTAAAAGTGCATGTTCATCTTTCAAGCGTATAAGTTTTCAATTACCCGCCGTTAGGCACTTCCCATATTCATTTTTTTCACATTAGCATTTCACATACTTTGGAATAGGTTTCGGCCCTAGATGCACCTAGGTCATGTCATTCATAATCACAATAAACACACTGCATCATGAAAGACATCATCATCATCATTTCATCCAAGCACGTGTTAAGCCTGTCTTGCATCATTTCTTCTAGGCTTGTCATAAGCCTTGGATTCTTCCATTTTCTCCAGGCTCTTCATAAGCCTTGGCTTCTTCCATTTTCTTCCAGGCTCGTCTTATAAATATTCCCATAGTTTGCAGTTATATTTTTTTAAGTGAAATAGAAGTGAAGTAGTGATTTGAAAAAAGAAGATCCTACGTTTTAAGAAAAAAAATTATTTAAACATAACAAACTAGAAATTTCGTTGACAAGACTCCTTACAATAATATATAAGAACAACATTGAATTTATTTATTGCTTAATAAAAACAATCAATCAAAAATAAATCCAGTCTTTCATTTTAAAAATTGTATGGTCTAAATTTAAATCTACACTATCATCAAAGAATTACATTTTGAAACATCTATTATTTTACCTAAATATCTACACTTTTACTTGAATTAGGTATTAATTAAAATCTACACTTCTACAAACAAATCTATAATAGCATTTTAAAAAATCTAACATTTTACTAAAATATCTAAATAAGAAAGTAATTTTAGATGAGGTTGTATATTCGTATGATCTAACTTGAAAAAAAAATAAACCATCATTGTTTTTTAAAATGGGTATGTAGAAAGAAAGATCCACATTTTAAACAAATTGTTTTAAGATAAGCAATTAGAAAATACTTTGACATGAATCCTAAAAATAGATAGAAGATCACAAGTGAAATTTCTAGGTTGTATTTATTTATTACTCACAAAAATAATTCCACTCATTTATTTTAAAATTATATTGTTCGAATTTAAAATCTACACTTTTATCAAAAATCTGCACATACATTTTACAAAATCTATCATTTTACTTAAATATCTACACTTTACTTAAATGGAAATTACTAAAAATCTACACTTCTATCAAAGAAATCTACCCCTTAATTTTGGAAATCTATCATTTTATCTAAATATCTACACTTTTACTTGAATAAGAAAATACTAAATATCTACACTTTTACTTGGATAGAAAATACTAAAAATCAACACTTCTATCAAATAAATCTACACCTTTCATTTCCTAAAATCTATAATTTTATCTAAATATCTACACTTTTACTAAAATGATGAATTAATACTAATCTACACTTCTAGCAAACAAATTTACAACCGTATTCTAAAAATTGTATTATTTTAGTTAAATATCTAATTTAAAAACTGAACTCGTACGCTCAGTCGTGTTTTCACTTCGCACAGTCGGAATTTTAAAAAACTTTACGATCGTGCCCCTACTTTAATATCTTTCATAAATTACTATATTTAACCACAATTTAAACATATTACGAGGTGACCCCAAATTTCATTACGCACAGTCGGAATTCCAATACGCTCAGTCATAAAATGACCAATTTAGGGGCTAATGTAGGCAAAATTTATTAAAAGCGGTTCGAAAAAAGCAAAGAAGGATTCCGAAGTACTTATATAAGTAAAAAAATATATCATAAAAATTATCAGAAAAGTATACCATGATAAAGTAGACGAAAAGACGAACGCGTCAGCTCAAACGGATCGAAAAACGGAGCTATAACGAAGAAGATATGCAATTTTAAGACCGAAACTCGGCGCTAGCACCGATAAGGAAGGGCCGGCGCCTGCACCGGGTTCTGTCTTAAAATTGCCATATCTTTTTCGTTATAGCTATTTTTCAATCCGTTTGCGCCGACGCGTTCGTCTTTTCGTCTACTTTGTCATGGTATACTTTGCTGATAATTTTTATGATATATGTATTATTTCTCTTAAGCACAACATTAACTATCATCGACGTCTTGTTCGAAATTTCCTATCAACCACTAATTACATGTCCGTTGAAGAAGAATCTATTTGAAATTCATTGAAATTTCTATCATTTCCACCAAATTCACGTCCATTGACGAAGATCTATTTGAAATTATCAAAATTTCCTATCAATATTAACTATCATTAACTTCTTATTCCATAGTAAAATAATCAAGCATGTTCTATTCTAATTAACAGATGAATGGACACCAATCTAAATAGTTAGATGTATCGACATTAACTATCATCGATGTCTTGTTTGAACTTACCTATCAATTCCCCTAAATTCATGTCCATTAAAGAAGAATTTATTTGACAATCATCAAATTGCTCAAAAAATGTCATCGTTGAAACATATTTTCAATACTTCAAAAGCGAGATCGGTTTGTCGTCGGAGATTGCTCAAAAATGTGTTTTTTATAACAAATGAAAATGTATACATCTTTGAAACATCTTTGACATATTTTCAAACTACAAAAGCGAGATCAGTTTGTCATCAGAAATTGCTCAAAAAATGTTTTTTTTATAACAAATGAAAATGTATACATCTTTTAAACATATTTTTAATACTTCAAAAGCGAGGTCGGTTTGTCGTCAGAGATTGCTCAAAGAATGTCATTTTTGAAATATATTTTCAATACTTCAAATGCGAGATCGGTTTGTCGTCAGAAATTGCTCAAAAAATGTCATCGTTGAAACATATTTTCAATACTTCAAAAGCGAGATCAGTTTGTCATCGGAGATTGCTCAAAGAATGTCATCTTTGAAACATATTTTCAATACTTCAAAAGCGAGATCGGTTTGTCATCGGAGATTGCTCAAAAAATGTGTTTTTTTATAACAAATGAAAATGTATACATCTTTGAAACATATTTTCAATACTTCAAAAGCGAAATCGGTTTGTCGTCAGATTTTGCTCAAAAAATGTTATTTTTTTATAACAAATGAAAATATATACATCTTTGAAACATATTTTCAATACTTCAAAAGCGAGATCGGTTTGTTGTCGGAGATTGCTCAAAAAATGTGTTTTTTTATAACAAATGAAAATGTATACATCTTTGAAACATCTTTGAAACATATTTTCAATACTCCAAAAGCGAGATCGGTTTGTAGTCAGAAATTGCTCAAAAAATGTTTTTTTTATAACAAATGAAAATGTATACATCTTTGAAACATATTTTCAATACTTCAAAAGCGAGATCGGTTTGTCGTCGAAGATTGCTCAAAGAATGTCATCTTTGAAACATATTTTCAATACTTCAAAAGCGAGATCGGTTTGTCGTCAGAAATTGCTCAAAAAATGTCATCGTTGAAACATATTTTCAATACTTCAAAAGCGAGATCGGTTTGTCGTCGGAGATTGCTCAAAGAATGTCATCTTTGAAACATATTTTCAATACTTCAAAAGCGAGATCGGTTTGTCGTCGGAGATTGCTCAAAGAATGTCATCTTTGAAACATATTTTCAATACTTCAAAAGCGAGATCGGTTTGTCCGGAGATTGCTCAAAAAATGTGTTTTTTTATAACAAATGAAAATGTATACATCTTTGAAACATCTTTGAAACATCTTTGAAACATATTTTCAATACTTCAAAAGCGAGATCGGTTTGTCATCAGAAATTGCTCAAAAAATGTTATTTTTTATAACAAATGAAAATGTATACATCTTTGAAACATATTTTCAATACTTCAAAAGCGAGATCGGTTTGTGTCGGAGATTGTTCAAAGAATTCATCTTTGAAACATATTTTCAATACTTAAAAACGAGATCGGTTTGTCGTCGGAGATTGCTCAAAAAAAGTGTTTTTTTATAACAAATGAAAATGTATACATCTTTGAAACATCTTTGAAACATATTTTCAATACTTCAAAAGCGAGATCGGTTTGACGTCAGAGATTGCTCAAAAAATGTCATCTTTGAAACATCTTTCAATACTTCAAAAGCGAGATCGGTTTATCGTAGAGATTGCTCAAAAAATGTGTTTTTTTATAACAAATGAAAATGTATACATCTTTGAAACATATTTTCAATACTTCAAAAGCGAGATCGGTTTGTCGTTAGAAATTGCTCAAAAAATGTTTTTTTAAACAAATGAAAATGTATACATCTTTGAAACATATTTTCAATACTTCAAAAGCGAGATCGGTTTGTCGTCAGAGATTGCTAAAAAAATGTCATTTGAAACATTTTTTCAATACTTCAAAAGCGAGATCGGTTTGTCGTCGGAGATTGTTCAAAACAATAGTTCTATTGACGATCTTCTACTAGACTGCAAGAGCGATGAGGAAAGACTAAAGAAGATCAAGAATTCAAAGTGTGCTGTAAATGATGACGACAAACATGAACTACTTCATATTGACGATCTTCTACTAGACTCAAGAGCGATGAGGAAAGACTAAAGAAGATCAAGACTTCAAAGTGTGCAGTAAATGATTACGACAAACATGAACTACTTCATATTGACGATCTTCTACTAGACTGCAAAGCGACGAGGAAAGACTAAAGAAGATCAGACTTCAAGTGTGTAGTAAATGTCGATTTTTTAGTTTTAAAACAGCAGGATTTTCCATATACACTAACATTCTATCATTTCCACCGATTCCACTAATTAATTCATTTCGACAACTGATGCCCGAAATGCATCCACAATCCTCAAATGACTAACATGAAAACCCTAATTGGAGGGTAAATGGTACAACTTATTCGACACACACATCATTTAAATCCTAGAACAATTAACAATTCAAATGACTACACGAAAACCCTAATTGGGGGGTACATGGTAGAGGAAAAGAAGAAATCTTATACATTTTGACAGGAGAAGTGAGAGGATGAACAGTGGCGTTAGGAATTAGTCAAGGTTTTAGTGCTAATTATGGGTGCGTTAGCCCTTTAGTGTATCATGATTCTCATGGATTCTATTTAGTGAATTCTTTTAAGAACAAGGAGATTGGTTTGTCGTTGGAGATTGCTTAAAAATGTCTTTTTTTAAAGACATTTAATTGTCATCTTTGAACATATTTTCAAAACTTCAAAAGTGATTCTACTTCGGAATTACATACTTCGACAACTGATGCCCGAAATGCATTCCACAATCCTCAAATGACTAACTTGAAAACCCTAATTGGAGGGTAAATGGTACAACTTATTCGACACACACATCATTTAAATCCCAGAACAATTAACAATTCAAATGACTACACGAAACCTTAATTGTGGGTGCGTTAGCCCTTTAGTGTATCATGATTCTCGTGGATTCTATTTAGTGAATTCTTTTAAGAACAACGAGATCGGTTTTTTCGTCGGAGATTTCTCAAAAAGATGTTTTTTTTTACAAACGAAATTGTATACTTCTTTGAAATATATTTTCAATACTTCAAAAGCGAGATCGGTTTGTCGTCGGAGATTGCTCCTAAAAGGTTTTTTTATAACAAGTGAAAATATACATCTTTGTAACATATTCAGGACTTCAAAAGCGATTCTATTTCGGAGTTTCATTTTCAAACAACATTGTTTGCACATCATTTCTCATAATGTTACAACTTATTCGACACACGCATCATTCTAAATCCCAGAACAATTAACAATTCTGTTGACTACCAGTACATTAAATCCAAATGTGTTTGCCCTAATCAAGTATGTGTTTGCACTAATCAAGTCGGGGGACGTCGTCTCCTCGTACTAGCCCTGTAGTGTGCATTGTGTTCCCTACGGTCCACCTCAGCCCTGCTTCGTTTTACTATCGAATAAGAAGTCAATGATAGTTAATGTCGATAATGATAGTTAATATTGATATTGATAGGAAATTTTGATAATTTCAAGTAGATTCTTCGTCAATGGACGTGAAATTGGTGGAAATGATAGAAAATTTCAATGAATTTCAATAGATTCTTCTTCAACGGACATGTAATTAGTGGTTGATAGGCGATTTCAAACAAGACATCGATGATAGTTAATGTTGTGCTTAAGAAGAAATAATATATATCAGAAAATTATCAGCAAAGTATACCATGACAAAGTAGACGAAAAGACGAACGCGTCGGTGCAAATGGATCGAAAAACAGAGCTATAACGAAGAAGATATGATAATTTTAAGACCGGAACCCGGCGCAGGCGCCGGTAAAGAGTGACGCGCGCCCGCGTGTGGTCTTCTTTACCGGCGCCGGCGCCGGCCTTTCCTTATCGGCGCTGGCGCCGAGTTCCGGTCTTAAAATTGCCACATCTTCTTCGTTATAACTTCGTTTTTCGATCCGTTTGCGCCGCGCGTTCTTCTTTTCGTCTACTTTGTCATGGTATACTTTGCTGATAATTTTTATGATATATTTTTTACTTATATAAGTACTTCAAAATCCTTCTTGCTTTTTTCGAGCCGCTTTTAATAAATTTTGCCTATATTAGCCCCTAAATTGGTCATTTTCTGACTAAGTGTGAGCCTTGATTTTAAAATATCCTATGTTGATTAAATTGATTGGGATCTAGTCGGGTTTTAGGTCCACTTATAACCTAAGATTAATAACTATGTCATAAAACAATAATTATTAAAACCTAAGCTAGCTCACTGGAACCTATTATGAGTCGCCACCTAATTTTTACCTAGATCAAATTAGGAAAGGAAGTTCGGGTTCGGGGGCTTGATATTCGACTTATTTAGGGTTCAATTACTTTCATTACCACCCTCCTAGGTCGTTTTTCCTCTACTTGGTTTAATTGCGGCTTTCTACAAAGTTGCTTTTTAACCTAGGTGCGCGCTTCTGTTTTTTGTGTTTTTTAGCATTTTTTGACAGAAATTAAAGTGGAAATTAAAATTACCTAAACTAGGGTTTCGGAGGCAGAATTAGGTCAAATTTTGTTTCCGTCCGTAGCCACGGACCTAATGTCCGAAGCCACGGACCCCAGTTAACCTACATAACAATAAAAGTCGAATTAAACAGAAACAGAAATTGTAAAGTCCGGGGCCACGGACAGGCTGTCCGTGGGCCCGGACATTATTAGAAAAACCTAATTTTTAAATTTTAAAAATCCCGCCGCCGTCCGTGGGTGTCCGAGCTTACGGACAGGGAGTCCGGGACCCCGGACACGACGTCCGTGGGTGCGGACAGCCCTCGGACGGCGGCTTTGAGGCTGTTCCCGAAGGTGTTTTCGGCTCAAATTTTATGGGTGCGTAGCCTGAAAGGTGTACAATACGTTAGTGGTCGAAAGTTCTCAATTTGAATTCAAGTTATGCACGAAACTTGGTAAACAAGTTATGGACAGAAGCTTAAACAAACATCAATACAGAAGCGTAGAGGGGTTAGTTTGAGCCCAAATTTTGAGGCAAGACAGATAATCCCGTAGAGAATTAGGGAAGTGGAGTTTCTACCTGTTTTACCTTCGGATTCACAACGTTTCTTCACACCGGGATTCGTCGAGCGCTTCGTTGATGGCAGACCCGAAAGGATTTCGAACCGGGCTTCTGGTGGTTGGTTGTTCTTGCTGTTCTTCACGTTTTGGTGGTGTTTTTGTGGGGTTTTGATGATTATTGGTGCTTTGGGAATTGGAAAACGTGTTTAGATGGTGATTTCGGGGGATTTTCGGTATGATTTGGGTGGCCGGGTGTTGGAAAACGTGAGAGAGAGAGAGGAGACTGCCTCTTTGGACTCTCTAGGGTTCTTTAGCATGTGAGGTCCTGATTTTATCCAAAAACCTATCCCCTTATATAGACTTTCTTGAAGATAAAGAGAATCTAGTAAAAGTAAGATTTTTGATATTTTAGTTAAGTGACTTCCCAAAGGAATTTTGCTGTGAAATTTTAACCACGTGTCAAGGATGGAAATTATGAATTTTCTGAAGTGGAATCGGATTTTTTAAATGTTGGAATATTTTTAAATTGAATTTCTTGTCAGATTCAATCAGAAATTGCTAGAAAATTATTGGAAACTCGAAAATCAAAATTCCAACGCCATTATGCTTAGAATGTCATCCTCTATCATGGGTTAAAATATCAAATCATTTCAAGCTGATTTGGGCATCCTTTGGAGGAGAGAGAAAGCTTATAGGAGGTCTCAGGAGCCTTTAAAGATTACCAAAACGCCCCTGAAAATGACGAAGCTGCTCCTCATGCCATGGGATGTGCCGCTCGAGCCAGAATCCCTCACTACTTGATTAAAACGCCCCTCACATCACCAGGACCTCGTGGACCCTAACCAGGGGGGTCAAAATTTTGGGTATAACAGATTGCCCCCCGTCAACTAGACTTTGTAACGAAAGTGAGAAGGCTAGTTGATGCTTGAGTGATACCCCAAAATTTCAAATGTTTCCAAGACCCTGCATGTTATCGAAAACTGATAAATTGTGTCGAGCTATTCTAAGGCGCTGACTACCTATAAGTAAAATGAAGTAATGTCAAGCAATTCTAAGGCGTTGACTACCTATAATGATGATATGATGTCAAACTATTCTAAGATGTTGACTGCCTGCAAGTAAAGTGAAATGAAGCAATGTCAAGCGGTTCTAAGGCGTTGACAACCTAAAATGTGGAAATGAGATAATGTCAAGCGATTCTAAGGCGTTGACAACCTAAAATGTGGAAATGAGATAATGTCAAGCGATTCTAAGGCGTTGACAACCTAAAATGTGGAAATGATGTCAAGCTATTCTAATGCGTTGACTACCTATAATGAATGAAATGATGTCAAGCTATTCTAAGGCGTTGACTACCTATAATGAATGAAATGATGTCAAGCTATTCTAAGGCGTTGACTACCTATAATGAATGAAATGATGTCAAGCTATTCTAAGGCGTTGACTACCTATAATGAATGAAATGAATGCAATGTGTTTAATGGAAGCAGATAAGCTAAGGAGTGGTGTTAGGTCTTACTACGAGCCTAAAGGGATGACTCCAGGTCTTATGAAGAACCTAAGGATGGTGCTAGGTCTTATGACGAGCCTAAAGTGAATGAATAAGGGAGGTCTTATGGGTGCCTGTAGGGTAGGCTTATGGTGCCTGAAAGGATTGAATGTAGGGTAGGTCTTATGTGCCTAAAAGGATTGAATGTAGGGTAGGTCTTATGTGTGCCTAAAAGGATTGAATGTAGGGTAGGTCTTATGTGTGCCTAAGGTTTAGGGATGAGACTCATCCTAACTCAGTTGCTTATGGAGACTGAGATCCATCCTACTCGGTTGCTTACGGAGACCGAGACCCACTCTACTCGGTTGCTTATGGAGACCGAGACCCATCTAACTCAGTTGCTTATGGAGACTGAGATCCATTCTACTCGGTTGCTTATGGAGACCGAGACCCAATCTACTCGGTTGCTTATGGAGACCGAGACCCATCTAACTCAGTTGCTTATGGAGACTGAGATCCATTCTACTCGGTTGCTTATGGAGACCGAGACCCAATCTACTCGGTTGCTTATGGAGACCGAGACCCATCTACTCGGTTGCTTATGGAGACCGAGACCCATCTACTCAGTTGCTTATGGAGACTGAGATCCATTATCTACTCGGTTGCTTATGGAGACCGAGATCCATCTAACTCAGTTGCTTATGGAGACTGAGATCCTTCTACTCGGTTGCTTATGGAGACCGAGATCCATCTAACTCAGTTGCTTATGGAGACTGAGATCCATCTAAACTTGACCAGGCAAATGAGTATGCTTGATGATGTGAGGATGCAAAACACGTTTTATGCAAATGATTGTCATTGTGATCAAATTGTTAAGGTTCCAAACATGGAGTTGACAAGGTTTACCCGAGTATTGCAAAGTGAAATTGAAGTGCTTGCAAAACCGAAAATTTGCACAAAGCAAGAAATAGCTGAAAATGTGCCAAACATGGCAATGCTTGAGAAAAACACTGTTAGAAAGGAAGCGAAATAATCATTTCCTGACTAAGAGTTCCAGACTGCAATTTGTTTCTCAGAGGATGAACACGATACTATGGAAATGTGTGTGGTTCATTGTGGTGCTGAAAGCTTTTGCTAGTGTTCAGATTTATGACAAGCTGGGGTTGGGGTGTGATTTTGGATGGTGATTTGGATTAAGATGAGTGATGTTTTGTGGAGGTAAGACTAGTGACGGGCCTGAGAGTGTTTGTGTGGAGGTTAAGGCTATGTGGGCATGTGTATGAGTGAGGGTAAGGGCTTATGTGGGCCTACGTGGTTGGTTGTGGTGCCCACTTTGGGTTTCCGTTGGTGTTGTCATGGCAATTGTTGGAACCAACAATTGCCCCCAGTATTTTCCTTAGGCAATCTGAGCTAGAGTTCATGGCAATTGATCGGAACGATCGATTGCCCCCAGTATTTTCTTTGATTAAACATGCGAACAAGTCTTATCCTCACATGGTCAAGGATTGTGTCTTGATGTGGTGCTTTCATCCTACACTCAAAGTGTTTGATTGCACTCGTTCTCCTTTTGGTCACATCTCAACCATTGAATTTGACATTTGTTAGATTTACGTTCAACCTGTACTTTCACGTGATCGGATACACAACTACTAGTCGGAAGTCTTTTGAGCTTATAACGTGGCTATGGGTTGTGATGATGAAACAGGACAAAGGAGGAATGTTTAGGATGTGTGGAGCTTAAGGATGACCAAAGCTGCAACTTGCACCGTCTCTCGGACTTGTCTCTTTGCCTTGAAGTCGTTTGGCCACTTCGTGATGACTTTCGCATGTGAGTTGGAACTTGGAACCTTTGGATTGTTCCTTGCATCTTCTTTCTTTTTTCCGATTCTGGGTTTCTTGAGGCTTTTCAGGTTTGCCTTTCTTCGAATCTCCTTTCCTTCGGGGTTCTTGTGTTTCCCGGTTTTGAACCTTGGGAGCTGTTTTTGATGTTAGCTCATTTTGGATCCTGTGTCACTTTGGGACCATTTGCGGATCGCTTCGTCACGCTGGTAGCGGCTTTGCTTCTTTGGACCTGTGAAGTTGTTGTTCAAAAGTCGGGCTCCTTGCTTCCTTTGGTCACCGGGTCGGTTATTCATCATTGGCGGGCTCGTTTGTGGAGCTTGTAGTGTTGTAAAAGAGGTCATATATGAAAAGCTCAGCGGGGGTGCCTAGGGTTTAATGTCAGGGTTCACAAGCTTTTGGATGTGTGGTGCTGTTTCCTAGGTGCTTCGTCATCCCTAATAGTTGTGTATCTGCTCTTTGTTACTGTTCACTGGTTTAAGCGTAAATTACAAATTATCTCCTTCGGACGGAGTTATGCCGTTTACCTTACCTTTAAATGTGGCCTCTCTGGAGTCGTGTAAAAATGACACGCTCTTTCGCTCTTGGTTTTACCACTCAAGGCACTCTCGCGAAACGTTCACTCAGAGACTTGTTTGCACATTTAAACAAAAGAAATAAACATTATCGTTCCTTAACTCGGATTGCCCCCAGTATTGCTGTGGGGTTTTTTTTTATAAGCCTTTTGAATACCCAGGTTATTTGTGAAGGGTGATTGTGTGTGTGGTGGTAAGTGATGACGGTGTTTTGCTGTTTTGGTGGAGTGATGTAGTGACGAAAGTAAACAGGGTGGTGTGTATGGTGTTTGGATAGGCATGTTCACCCTTTTGGAAGCAAAAGGCGAATCGTTTTGTTCTATTGCCAGGAGATGATTATTTCATGCGCCTATATCAAAGGACATCCTCAAACCAATTTTTTCCGTTTTTTCGTTTTGCTGGAGAATGAGCATTTATTTACAAAGTATTTATACATGACTTTATTAAAGATGTGAAAAATGCAAGAATTTTATTAATGGAAAATATATTTAACAATGCTGAGTACATACATCCAAAAACTATCTAAAGTTAACTGAAAGGAAAGACCGAATGGAAACTAAATATCCTAAAGTCTAAACTAAGAGCTGCGAAATGAAAGTGACCTCTAGCAAGAACAAATTCCTAAATATCGCTGCATTCGGAGAACTGAAATCCCTGGTCGTAAAGGTCTTGGATCGTGTGTCTCAAAGCCTTGCAATCGTCGGTGTCATGGCCAGGTAATTGGTGGTACCGGCAAAACTGACTTAGATTCCTTCCTTTCTGAGGGACCCCAGGCCGGGGGGTGAGAGGTTGTAGTATGCTTCGCTCCTGGAGTCTTTTAAAAGCCTGGCTCAACGGTCGGCCGATGTCTGTGAACTCTCTCTGACGGAGTTTCTTTTTAGGTGGCTCTGATGCTCCAATAGCCCAACCTGATTCTCTTAGCCGTCGAACGGTGTTTACCTCATGCTGCCTGGTTCTCTTTTGGATGCCCCTTTGGATGCAAGCTGCTGTCCTTAAACCATTTCCGGTGTTTTTGAGTCCCCAAGCTTTAATTCTCCCTTATGGATCAACTCCTCTAGGACACCAACTTGTCCCATCAGCAGGTCAAAACTAGGAAAGTATGTGAGTTTCAGCTTCTCATTGTATTGCTTCCGCATATTCTCGATTACCATTCGGATTTGCTCCTGTTCGTCCATGTTTGTGAGCATAGCGGCCGCCTTCATCCTCCAACGCTTGACGAAGTCGGTCATTGATTCACCTTCTGTTTGTCGTGTGTTTGCAAGATCAGCCCTGGTGACTCCAAAACTTCTAGCGTACTCAAAATGATGCAGAAAAGCTTCACAGACCTCCTCGTAGGTCTTGGTATTCATCCTTCGAGTTATGTACCAACGCTGAGGAGTCTCATCAAGATAGCGAGCAAATACCTTGGCCTTTTGCATATCATTCAGCAAAAGGATAGACATTTCTCTATCGAACATTGCCAAATGAAGCTGTGGGTCGGAGGAACCCTTGTACAGAGGAAGTGTTGGCAGCTTCAACTTTGGAGGGAGATCAACCTCGGGATACAATCCAGTGGAAAAGTAATCGAAACCGGCTGGCTTGTTGGCCTTCTCCATGCGCTCAATCTTTTTCAACATCTCATTGAATTCTACGGCTAACTGGCATCCGTATTGATTGGACTTCCTCCTTCTGCCATTCTTGGATTCGGCTACCTGTTTCCAAGGTGTCCATTATTAGCTGACAAAAGGAAGTGGGCCGAATGATACTAGGGCGAAAATGACGTTCACAAGGTAGATCGAAACCAAACAGCTTATACTGAAGGAAGTGGGCCAGGATGCCCAGAAAATGAGGTTTTGGGATGGAGTACTTTAGATGGAATTTGGACTGAAATCTAAACGGATGGCTTTGATTGTGCCTAAGAGGTGACACCTGGATCTATGATTTTGGCATAGGGCCATGACAAGAAGTCTACCTAGATTGGAATGAGCCCTTGGGCCGGAATGTGTTTGGGCCTGAAGTAAAGCACATGAGCTGGAATGGTCCCTAAATCACAATGGGCCTAACTTTCTTTGGGCAGAGAAGGTGGTTTCTAAAAAAGATTTTATTTCAAGGACTTGTGAGTTATTTCAAGTTCAGGTGATTTCTTTTTATGGGCCTAGAACTAATTGGATAATTCAAATTGGGCCAGAAGAGAAATTACCTAAATCTAAACTTTTGGGCCGAGACCCAACGACTCACATGTTAAACCAAACAGGGCCTCTGGGCCGCAAATAAATAGAGCTGCAATTCGTGTTGGGCTAGGTTGATGTAGGAGAAGTTCCTATCAATCTCTAGGCTGGGTAGTGGGCCGACCACACAAGCAAACAAGGCCCACACAAATTCAACATGTCCTCACTAGATGTTTAAATTGAACTGGGTATGGATCGATCCGGAGAGGTGCTTGGGGCGTGGGCCCAGGTCACCACAAAGGAATAGGGCTTGCACGCTATTCTCTTTGGGCTTCCCCACTTTTTCACATCACCTGAAGGTATGCGTCTACGGTCGGGTCTTTGACTGACCAAACAAAGGGCTAGGTAAGGGCACTGCCAGGAAAACGCTTGGGGCTAAGGCCCAGGTATTAAGGGGGTGTGGTTAGACGACACCCTCCTCTTTTCCCCCGCTTATTCACATCACCTAAAAGGTGTGAGTCCCTGACAGGGGACCCTCAAAGGGTCCCGGGGTAAACTGGTTTGTGTGGACCCTCGCTCTCATATGATGCAAAGGTGCAGAATTAAAGTGCGCACAAAGTAAACAAACAAGTAATAAAGCCAAAATAAACATTTTCGAGTTAAGCCCTCTTTCTTAAAATTAAACAAGTTAAAATTAAGAAGTTTGTCCCCAGCAGAGTCGCCAGTCTGTGAGCCTCGATTTTAAACCCTATCCTATGTTGATTAAATTGATTAGGATCTAATCGGGTTTTAGGTCCACTTATAACCTAAGATTAATAACTATGTCATAAACAATAATTATTAAAACCTAAGCTAGCTCACTGGAACCTATTATGAGTCGCCACCTAATTTTAACCTAGATCAAATTAGGAATTCGGGTTCGGGGGCTTGATATTCGACTTAATTAGGGTTCAATTACTTTCATTACCCTTCCTAGGTCGTTTTTCCTCTACTTGTTTATTCGGCTTTTACAGTTGTTTTAACCTAAGTGCGCGCTTCTGTTTTTTGTTTTTTAGCATTTTTTGACAGAAAATTAAAGTGGAAATTAAAATACCTAAACTAGGGTTTCGGAGGCAGAATTAGGTCAAATTTTGTTTCGTCCGTAGCCACGGACCTAATGTCCGAACCACGGACCCCAGTTAACCTAATAACAAAAAGTCGAATTAAAGAAAACAAAAATTGCAAAGTCCGGGGCCACGGACAGGATGTCCGTGGGCCCGGACATTATTAGAAAAACCTAATTTTTAATTTTAAAATCCCGCCGCCGTCCGTGGGTGTCCGAGCTTACGGACAGGAGTCCGGGACCCCGGACACGACGTCCGTGGGTGCGGACAGCCCTCGGACGGCGGCTTTGAGGCTGTTCCCGAAGGTGTTTTCGGCTCAAATTTTATGGGTGCGTAGCCTGAAAGATGTACAATACGTTAGTGGTCGAAAGTTCTCAATTTGAATTCGAATTATGCACGAAACTTGGTAAACAAGTTATTGGACAGAAGCTTGAAAAACAGCAATACAGAAGCGTACGAAGGTTAGTTTGAGCCCAAATTTTGAGGCAAGACAGATAATACCGTGGAATTAGGGAAGTGGAGTTTCTACCTGTTTTACCTTCGGATTCACAACGTTTCTTCACACCGGGATTCGTCGAGTGCTCCGTTGATGGCAGACCCGAGAGGATTTCGACCGCTTCTGGTTGTTGGTTGTTCTTGCTGTTCTTCACGTTTTGGTGGTGTTTTTGTGGGGTTTTGATGATTATTGGTGCTTTGGGGATTGGAAAACGTGTTTAGATGGTGATTTCGGGGGATTTTCGGTATGATTTGGGTGGCCGGGTGTTGGAAAACGTGAGAGAGAGAGAGGAGGCTGTTTTGACTCTCTAGGGTTCTTGAGCATGTGAGGTTCTGATTTTATCCAAAAACCTATCCCCTTATATAGACTTTCTTAAGATAAAGAGAATCTAGTAAAAGTAAGATTTTTCGATATTTTAGTTAAGTGACTTCCCAAAGGAATTTTGCTGTGAAATTTTAACCACGTGTCAAGGATGGAAATTATGAATTTTCTGAAGTGGAATCGGATTTTTTAAATGTTGGAATATTTTTAAATTGAATTTCTTGTCAGATTCAATCAGAAATTGCTAGAAAATTATTGGAAATCGAAAAATCAAAATTCCAACGCCATTATGCTTAGAATGTCATCCTCTATCATGGGTTAAAATATCAAATCATTTCAAGCTGATTTGGGCATCCTTTGGAGGAGAGAGAAAGCTTATAGGAGGTCTCAGGAGCCTTTAAAGATTACCAAAACGCCCCTGAAAATGACGAAGCTGCTCCTCATGCCATGGGATGTGCCGCTCGAGCCGGAATCTCTCACTACTTGATTAAAACGCCCCTCACATCACCAGGACCTCCCCTAACCAGGGGGTCAAAATTTTGGGTATAACACTAAGCGTATTGGAATTCCGACTGTGCGTAATGAAATTTGGGGTCACCTCGTAATATGTCATAAATTGTGGGTAAATATAGTAATTTCTGAAAGATATTAAAGTAGGGGCAAAATGGTCATTTTTCGACTGTGCGAAGTGAAAACACGACTGAGCGTATTGACCCTCAAAAACTGAACTAATAAAACGATAAACCATCAATTCTAATAAGGGAAAATTCAGGATATACCCCTGTTTTTTTCGTAATTCACAATATACCCC
>CM041783.1:7854926-7892523 GCA_023374045.1 Limonium bicolor
ATTGCAACATTGAAAACGAATTGCAAACAAACCCATTCAAACTTTCAAAAATAAGAGAGAGTTGAACTTTACAAACTTTGAGAGTTGCTTCAGCAAAAACAAAAGTCTAAGTCTAACTACGTACACTAGGATATAAGATCTAAGAAACACTCAAGTAATTTTTACACCAAAACTGCGATAAATGATCTCTTACAAAGTCGAGATCCCCTTTGGAATACGTGCTCCCTGCTTGTGTGAAATAAGAAACGATCTGTCCATAAAAAGAAACTGATCATCATTAGTACACAATTTTATTTAAAATGCAATAACTTTAACTAAAACTTTGATTGGTAGGGTTACCTTGTCATCATCCAAGCGTGTCAATATTTTGTACATCTCGAACATGTACCGCATCACATAATAGCCACAGCTTTTGAATCAGGCTGTTGAGGACACTGTCATCACACCATCCATGGATTACCAACTTTAGACAGATCAAAAAATTAAACGTTTAACTTTAATACAAAATGCATAAATTAAATGATTACTTACACGTATGTATGGAAGTCCAAGATGGAGAATGGTTTCTTTTCATCACTTAAACCAAGCTTATGGCCCCTGCATAAATACACATTTTAAAATGAAGCCATTTATTGTCAATAATCTAGGACAAGCTTAAAATAAATACAGAATGCATTAAAATTTTGAATACTCACTCCTTCAAATATTTCTCTACAGCGATCTCTCGAAGGTCATCAGGGCCGCCCAATGGGTCTAGTATCAACAAGCATGAGGTGTCGATACACAACACCACAACATCCAATGATTGCTGCCACAGATAAAACAAAGAATGTTTTGTAGAACAAATTTTAAATATCACAATTAGGAAGCAAAAAATTCCAGTTATTGTGTACTTACATCTGATGATATGGGATCAGCAAATATTTGCTTCTTCTTCGCACCGCAGTACAAAATCCCTGCCTCACATGCTGTACACATCCTTGCTCATCCAATGCGGCCTGATTTGCTGACATCAATTGCGGACACAAGAAAGAGATGGCAATAATCTCTTGCTCGCTATCAGTCTACTAGTCAAACACCTAAACAACATTTTTTCATAAGATATGTTAAATAGCTTAAAAAATGAAAGATAATTAATAATTTAAAAGATACTTACACACAATAGGCCTGAATCACAGAGATGTTAAGCAGGTCTCCCATCAAAAATTCTCTTAGATCGCTCACGGTAATCATCAGATCTCTGGGCTCGGGGAGTGGAAAACATGCTTAGACACTTTCATGTTGAAATTGGTGACAGACTGCGGCTTCGTCATGAAAAAGTCATACAACATTTTTTGTTTGCTGTCAACTTCTTCAGATACTTGGGTGTCAGAATGGGGGATCTCCTAGGAGTCATATCGAAAGGTTTCACCACTTCCTTTCTCACCCTCTGACTCTCCTCACTTGATTTCACAACTTCCTTCCCCTTATCCACTTTCCTCTTCTTAACCGGTCTTAATTCCTTATCAATCTAATAGTATACAAAATTTAAATAATAAACATATCAGTCAACAGTCAAGTTAAAAACTAAACAGTAAGCATGTAATTAAATAGTTTACCTTGTCACTACTGACATCAATGAGAGAATATGGCCATGGAACAACTGAAGATTTTGCTTGACCTATTTTACTCCACTCATTCCACTCCAACGGAAGGGGAGAGTCCTCATGACCTTGCACAATATCGTCTACCATCACACGAGCGTGGAGAGGTGGGATGACCTTGAAATGTACTACAGTGTTCGGTCCGGTCTGTAAAACCCGACCGAATGCAACATGCACAGTCCCACCATCCAACACTTGAAACAGATGACATGATTTAGCCATCTACATCAACTCACAACAGTAAGCAAGCTAATAAAATTATATTGTTTTAAAAGTAATGTTAAAATAACTAAGGAGGAAAAAAGAACAAACCGAAAGGTTTTGATAAGGAAATGTGTCTCTGGTAGGAGAAGAAGGTGCAGGATGATCGACCATCGGAGTATCCGCCGTCGTGGTAGAGCAGGTCGGTGTAGGATCATCGACAGTATCCGCCGTCGTGGTAGGAGCAGACGTCGGTCTAGCAGTAGGTGCCGGTGTAGGAGACGCGGCCACTATCGATGTATCGCCGTGCGGTAGGAGTAGACACCGGTGTAGGAGTAGTAGGTGTCGGTGTAGAGAGCATGCACCTGGCCCAATACTAAAGCCTCAAGTCTTCGCAGGCGCTCCTCGTAGGCTTGACGCTCCTCAGCGTGGCGTCTTTCCGACTCAGCGTGACGTCTTTCCGACTCCTCCAACCGGTCATGCACCCGTTCATCCACCATTCTCTCTATCATTTCAGCCTGTGGTACTCTCGATCGAGACGTAGGAAACACGTCTTTTTGGCGAACTTCCCCTCCAAGCCCCCGCACTCGCCCTGGATGATCCTTTTGCCCAAGGGCCTTATTCAGTGGATCATCCTGAGACGGAGGGGCCGGAACCATCTCCCATCGCTCAGTCGAGCCAGACTATTTTAAATTAACAAAAATATTAGAAATGAACTTATTAATTAGTAAACAACAACTTTTAAATATATATACTTACAATCTTGGACGCCAACTCAGCAGTCTCGCTCTGCGGGAACACATATACCCCTCGTCATTTTTCACCATTCGACCCAGCATAAATGTCTGCACTCTACTTGCATCGTCAACATCATCAATAACTGACTGAGTGCCGTCTTCATTAGTTTTAGTCAGTAAGCCCTCGCTCTTCCACTTCTCCAACCGCCCCGTGTATCCAGCTCGCCCCATGAAGTGCTTGTAGATATTCTTCGCCCGGTTACGTCTCGCTTGTTCTTGACGTAACTGTTACAAAATTTGTATATTTGTAAGTTATACATAATAAAAAAAATTTGTTAAATTTTATTCCTTAAATAATTAAGAAAGAATAATTGTAAAAGTACCTTAAACTCTTCAGTCTGGCGATGGTCGTAGAATATCTTCCAGTCCTCCTCCGTGATCATACCATCATACACTACCCACGGCGGTGACCTCTTGGAGCCCGGTTTGGTAATCCAGCCATCTACCAACCGATGCTTGAACTGTCGCAGTGATGTCGCTAGAAGTGATTCAATCTTCGTCCGAAGTTCATCCGCGACCTTGTACTTCTTCTGCACCATCTACATGATGTCTTTGTCTGCCTTTTCTTGATCTTTCCAGTCCTTATTAATCGAGCAATGGGATTTTACCATCAATCCCAAGTAGGAAGCAAACTTCTGCTTCGACCCACCACGATGTCGGAGGTACTTGTCCCAGATCAAATCGATGGGAGAATCTTTCTTCTCCTTCAACCCACGGGTCGGTCCACGTCCCTTCCGGGGGCTGCGAAGTAGATGCAGCTGGTGGTTCTTCAGTAGGGACGTCATCGTCAATATCATCCAGCCCCAACAGTAAGTCCTCTTCGACTCTATCGTCAGGATCCATAATCTGAAAAATAATCAACAATTAACAAGGTTAATACGAACATCTACTGAATCAAATATTGAAACATGACAAAAATTAAATAATATAATATTGTCAACCAAACTTACAAAATAACATTTCATCGTTCAATCCACAATCCTTCATTGTGGTCGGACCTTCGATATTCAAAATTAGTTACATTATCTACCTCCATCGGCAACCGAATAGGTACATCTGTTTCATCTTCACAGTCGTATTCATCCTCATCAACAATATTATCAATCCCAACTATCGATCTTTTACTCTGCATTACAATAGACCATCTGGGATTAGATTGATCACGACAGTAGAATACTTGTTTTGCCTTTGATGCAACAATAAAGGGTTCATCAGTAGGAGCCGCTGTCGTTAAATCAACTAGCTTCATACCATGATCCTCCTCACGATATCCCTGTTTGTTGTCCACCCATTTGCAACGAAATACGCAAGTTTCATAACTAGTGTAATTCAAGACCCAAATATCCTCAATAACACCATAATATTCGTTCTTCAGTGTATTACGACTTGTTCCTGTGAAAATGTCTTGTGAAGCGATAAGATGCACACCACTGTTCTGGTTTGTCGATTTACAATCTTGACGTGCAGTGTAAAAAGAAAATCCATTTACATCATATCCTTCATACGACAACACATCGAGATTTGGACCAAGTGCCAACAATTGGATCATTTCATCCACGCTCCTTGAATCTTCATACAACACCTTCTGTCTGAACCACTTAACAAATGTTGCATTCTGCTCTTTTTTTAATTTGGCATTACTCATCGTTGGGTGTTTTGTTTTGAGGTACGCTAGGTGTGCATCGAAATACGGTTCAACAACTTCTGAATGATTCAACACAACCAGATGTGCCTTGTTCAATGTATCAATATCAACTCTGCATAATTTTTTCCCACAGGTACCAACCCCTTTAAGCCTGCCATCATGTCTTGCTTTCGGTAATCCAATAACATCAACACCGTCTAAGTAATGAGTGCAGAAGTCAACTACTTCCTCTGTTACTGTCCCTTCAATTATGCTTCCCTCTGGACGCCGACGGTTTTTCATTTTCTTTTTCAGTATACCCATATATCTCTCAAACGGATACATGTATCGAAGGTATAACGGACCACAATGTTTGATCTCTCTAACAAGATGAACAAGTAGATGCACCATAATATCAAAAAACGAAGGAGGAAAATACATTTCCAACTGACACATGGTGATCACAAGGTCATTCTGTAGTTTATCCAGCGTCTCCACATCAAGCACTTTACACGAAATTCCTTTGAAGAAAACACATAAATTTGTAATAGTTTTCCTGACATCAGCTGGAAGGATTCCACGGAGAGCAACCGGAAGTAAGTGCTGCATCAGCACATGATAGTCGTGAGACTTCATCCCTACCAATTTAAGATCAGACATTGATACCAAACTTGATATGTTCGATGAGTAACCGGATGGCACTTTAATATGACGAAGAGAACTACAAAAACTTATTTTCTCTTCTTTGGATAATGTATGACAAGCGGGAGGCAAGAATGTTCTTTTCCCTCTTTGTTGTGGCGCGAGTTCTTCTCGTATACCCAATTCAACCAGATCTTTTCTACCCTTTAAATGGTCTTTTGTCTTTCCTTTCACGTTTAGTAGTGTCGCAGATACACTTTCACCAATGTTTTTCTCCACGTGCATAGCATCAATGCAATGTCTCACCTCTAAATGTTGCCAATATTCAAGTTCCCAAAATATTGATTTTTTCTTCCAGATGCTCTTTTCAGTGGCTTTAATTGGTGGACCGAAGTTGTTCACAACATTCTTCAACTGATTGTAAGTCTCAGCAGCAGATAGTGGTGGTCGAGCGACTGCATGATCCGTTTTTCCATCAAACTCTTTTGTCATCTTACGGTATTTGTGCCCTTTAGGAAGGAATTTCCGATGGCCCATGTACACATTTTTTCCACTGTGTTTTAACCGTATACTGCAAGTTCTATCTCCACATATAGGGCACGCTAGAGCTCCTTTAATTGTGTATCCCGAGAGGTTACCGTATGCAGGGAAATCATTGATCGTACAAAACAACATAGCCCGGAGCGTGAAGTTTTCCATACCATATGAATCATACACCGTCGCACCTTCATTCCACAACAATTTTAAATCGTCAATAAGTGGTTGCAAAAACACATCAATTTTGTTTCCCGGTTGTTTTGGACCCGATATCAACAGAGAGAGGAGAATATGTCTGGGTTTCATACACAACCATGGCAGATTGTATATTGTCAATAAAACAGGCCAAGTACTGTGTATACTGCTCAAAGTGCCATAAGGGTTCATCCCATCAGTGCATAAACCAAGTCTTAAGTTCCTTGGGTCTGTACCGAATTGAGGGTATATTCTGTCAATGTTTCTCCATTGTGGTGAATCGGCTGGATGTCTCAATTTACCATCATCCTTTCTATGGGTAGCATGCCATCGGAGGTTCTCAGCATCTTTCTGAACTGCAAACAAACGTTTGAATCGGGGAATTATCGGTAGATACCACAACACCTTCGCAGGAGAGCCCACTTTAGTGCTTATGTGGTTTCTGTCACCCTTTTTTACATAGCGTGATTCCCCACATTCAGAGCAATGGTCATCCAACTCATTCTCCTTCCAATACAACATACACCCATTTGGACAAGCATGTATTTTTTTATATTCCATACCCATCGGACACATTAACTTCTTTGCCTCATAAGTTGTTGTGGGTATCACATTGTCCTTTGGTAGTACATCTTCAGCAGTTGTAAAAGATCTGTAAAACTGACATCACTCCATCCATGTCTCGCCTTCAGATTGAATAGTTTTAGGACAACGCTCAATTTGTTTTGTGTTTGCGTTTCACATCCACTGTACAACGGTTCCTTTGATGCTTGCATCAGATTTTCGAATGATTTGGGTTTGTTGGAAAAATGTTGTTCAACATCTTCCATCATTGCATTAAGGTCCTCCTGATCATCTGAATCACTACCTAGTGAATCATCTTGAGTATCCCCAAAATCGTGTGAAGCATCCATTTCTGATTGTTCTGCAACGACGTTATCAGCACATTCAAACACTTGTACTGAATGTTGACCATGCAGTATTGTTATGGCTTCATAATCATCTGTAAACCCTCTGCGAATCAGATGATCCTTAATCTTGTCCACACCTCGGTATTTGAAGTCGTTCTTGCAATCGACACAAGGACATCGAATATATCCCTTATCCCTTGGTTTAAGATTGTCAACAAGGACTTTGCAAAATTTATTGACCCCTTCTAGGTACTTGATGTCCAATCTGTCACTGTACATCACTGAGCGCTCCATCTCCTTTTTCAACACACCAGATGTCGTGAACTCGTTCCATTGATCTCCTCTTTTTTTATTTACAGATTTAACAACCTAAACCTATCCAATCACCTTCGATCTCACCTAGGAACAAGTTAATAATATACAGTAGTTCAGTGATAATTTCGGCAGCATTACCCTACAGTTCTCCTAGTGTAGATATATATATGAATTGTTTCAATTCACATATATAATGTACACTAGAAGAACACTACGGTAATGCTGCTGAAATTATCACTGAACTACTGTATATTATTAACTCATTCACAACCTAGATGGTGAGATCAAAGGTCATTGGACAGTCCCAACAGGGACTATCTAAGACATACCTCTATCAGGTAAATCTCAGACAGGTAATTCTATGTTTGAATTGATTTTCCATTGTTTTAATAGAAAAACAAAAAAAATTGAAACGTTTTAAATACCAACCTGATGAGTACTGGATGGTCAGCGCGAACAGCACAAGATAGAGAAGAGACAAGTAGACAGATGTTCTTGCACGTAGTATATGACACCTATTCAATGAAATAATAATAAGGTTTTAATTTTATAAAAACTTGAATAATTGAACATATTAAACAAACAATGGAATTAGAATCAGCTTAAATTCTGGAAAAAATTTGGCATGACCTTTGCGTATTTTTAGACACTCCACATTTTTTTAAGGCAGAAACAAACACAGTAGCAGCAATAACATTTATTCTCCGCAAACCATACGAATTATTATCAGACAGACAAGTATATAATAATATATATGATCAATGAACAAAAACAACCACCCCATTTCAACTAATCTCACATTTCACAACACTATGCAAATATATATTCTAATGATTGCAGAATACAAGTAGAATTAGTACAACGTTTATTCGTGACATATATAAGTATTTGTTTCTAAAATCATAATCAGAAACGCAAGTGTTTTACCGTGGGTTCTGATCAGGCAAACCGGTGGCAGAGGTTGACAGCAGCAGATGGTGCGACACCTATTCAATGAAATTAGAATATAAGGTTTTAATTTGAAAAAATATGAATAATTGAACAAATAACCAAACGAATATATTTTGAATAAACCATGTTATTGAAACATTTTTAAAAACTAACCTAATGAGTAAGATGATCACTCACAAATGTGATGAAAGAGGGATTGTTAAACCGTAGTAACACCTATTCAATAAAAGTAGAATTAAGGTTCTATTGAAAAATTTGGAAAAAATCTTTGGCATGACTCACATTGCGTGGTTTTGTAGACTCTACACTTTTTTCGGCAAAAAAAAACACAATACAAGTACAAAAATTAATAATATGCAACAATTATAAACACACGCAAGAATAATAACAACAAACAGCAACACTTAACAATATTAATACACCGCCAACAATAATACGGATAGATAACTTCATCACAAAACAGCCATCGTAACTCCAATGCATACCACAATGGTTATCCAAGCAAATAATTAATATATTTCCACTTCAACCTGCGAGTCGCCAAATAAACCTCAAACCAAATTTGTCTTCATTGAACCTCAAACTCATATATCATTGATATGAGTAAGTCGACCTGATTTGGCATAACCCAAAAACACAATTCAACCGATATATGTTTTCAGATCTCGTATGTTGACATGTAGCTTCTCAAAGCTTTGTTATGTTTTGTTGCGAGTTGCAAATGAATTCAAAACACAATATTCACATAATGATATGTAAGTTAAACGTATAAAGTAAAATAGCTAAAACCATATCATGAGTTAAAAAATTAATCAAAACTATAATATATAGTAAACTATAACATTAATTACATTAATCAAACTATAACATATATAGTAAACTATAACATAGTTACCGGTGGGATTGATGGACGCTCGGTACACAGAGGAGCGGACCACTGGAGACTGGGCGCGCGTGACAGAGGAGGGCGGTGGAGCTGCTGTCGACACCAGAGAGGAGGGCGGTGAGAGATGTCGAAACCAGAGGAGGGCGGTGGAGCTTGCCGCGACTGACTAGAAGAACGACGGGGCGGGGAAGGCGCGGTGGAGCAGAGACGGGGCAGTGGAGGAGCTCAAATGCGTTGTGTTGTCGCCGTGACCGGAAGAAAGAGGCGAGTGGGGCGGTGGAGTCGAAGAAGGTGGAGGGGGGGGGGTGGCTCGACGGCGGGAGTTCGGGTCGGGGAAATCGCCAGAGAAGGAACGCGGGAGGAAGAAGAAAGAGGGAAGAAGAAAAGCTCGGGTTTTAATTGAATGACTTTAAACGAGGTTATTATAAAAAACCGTAGTTTAAAACCTTTGTCATAAAAGGAATAAACCACGGTTCTAAGGTAACCGTCGTTTATAATACGACGTCGTACCGATAAATGACGGTTGTATATTAAGCCGTGGTATATGAATATATATACGACGGTTAGAAAGGGAACCGTCGTTATCTTTACGGAGATGAAACTAATAAACGACGGTTTCTATAAAAACCGTCGTTTATATAGTGAGCCGTGCAACATAGACGGTTCGTTTAGTAACGGGTTTATAAAATTTAAACGACGGTTTCACTGAAACGTGGTATAAAGTCCGTCATTTAAAATCTTTTTTCTACTAGTGTGTAATGATTATGACTAGAAGGATGGAAGATAGAAAATGGTAATAAATGTTTGAAGTAGTTGCTTCTTTGAAATTGAAGTGGGAGGTGGGAACTTATTTGCATGCGATTCAAGGGAAACTGAACACAAATTGGGGTGGAAAGATAGTTCAACACTGATGCTGATCACATCAGGGTTGGATGTGACTCTTGAAACTCCTATAAGTGGTCACAAAATCACGTTAAGAATAAGATGCAGTTAGCATAATTGGACTTGGAGTTGTATGCGGTTTCAAAAAGAATTTTAAATTGGTGTTTTCAAATTCAATGGGGTACTTTCAAGACTTCAATAAAATTCCCAAGATTCTTAAACGATATTTTCAAATGAAGGATTTTCTTTACTTGACCTTGTAAAGAGAATTTGAATGGTAATTTTCCGATAAAGGATTTCGCTCTACGTAACCCCATAAAGAATATTTTGTATTACTTGCTCACGAGCTGAGGACGTATGAGCCTTGTCTTCGGACCGGTGACATGAGAAGTATATTTTAAAAATGTATGTAATTGTTTGATCTCCCAAAGGAACGGGGACCAGAAGGTGTCCATCGCGACCGGGTCTGCGGGATCACAGGGTATATGTACTCGACATGGACTCGAGCCCATGAAGAGATGGAAAAGGTATTTCTGTTTTGCTATTACATGCTAAGACATGTTGTGTGATATGTGTAATAAGTATTATTAGACTTATGAATCTAATGTTGTTATGTTCCCGGGACCGTTGAGTCCGAGTATATTGAAGTATGTCATGATGGATGTGAATATTTACCGGGACCGTTAAGTCAAATGTTGTTATGTAAAAGTTCATTTTAGTATGGAAGTTGTATCTTGCAAGTAAAATTGGCATTCTAATAAAGGATACATGGGAAATTGTGAACTTTGAGGACAAAGTTCTTTTTAAGGGGGGTAGATTGAAATACCCAAACCTTAATGTGCTAATTAATTATTAATTATGATTTTCTAGGCTAATTAAGTCCTTAGATTCATTGGTGAAGAAATAAAAACCAAAAGAAAAAGACAAAGCGTAAAAGTCCAAAACGTGGAAAAAGCGTATTTAATTATTTTAGGAGGTATAACCTTCACTGGGTTATAAAATATATTTTTATACCCTCAATACACACTAAGAAACATGTGGGAAAAATCCGGAAGAAAACGGATCCAAATAATGCTTTTAAAACGCTAACAGAGTCTTAAAGCGCGTTTTTCGAGAAAACCCGAAAACGTGACTTTAAGCAGTCAAATGACCCGTAAAATTAAGTTGATTATCACTATAATAAACATTAATGGGATTTAATAACCATAAAATTAAAGGAACGAGAAAATTCCAGAAAACGGGCCCGGTAAGTGAATAGTGCAAAAACGGGTAAATAAACGAGTGTTTTCTGTAAAAAGACAAAAAATGCTCCAGCTCATATGTTATAAGGGGGCTGGTTTTAATGTTGACCATCCCTCTCCATTTGACCCTTAATAAGCAAAGAAAGAAAGAAAGAAAAGGAAAAAGTGAAAAAGTAGAAAAAGGTGAGTACTCTTCTCTCTCCTCTCATTTCCTTTCTTCCTTTTCTCTTTCCTCTCTTTCTCCTTCCCAGCCGTTCTCTCTTTCTTCCTCCATGGCAGCGATTTCTCTCCTTCTCCCATGGCTACTCAAGCCTCCTTTGTCATGCCCAAGCTTCATTAAAGCTCCAATCACAAAAATAAATACATATTCTTCTTCCCCTCATCATCCTCTATCATTCTCTCTTTTCAAAATTCGAAAATGAAGAAGTTCATCTCCATGGGTTTTTCCCATTTGAAGAGAAAAACACACCATCTTGTAGCTTGGAGTCACCTCTTTCACACAAGGTAAAAAGTTTCAAGAGAAAAACTCACTTTCCCCATTTCCATGGTTTGGCCGATTTTGCCTCTTTTAATACCTTGTTCTTCTCCTTGTTTGAGCTACATTTCAACCCTCCAATGGTGGAGTAATCCCCTTCTTGATTCAAGGGTGAGAACCCCTCTTAAAAAGCTCCAAAAAGGTGAACCCTAACTATGGTGTTCTAAACCTTGCATTGAAATTGTGTTATCTTAAGGGTTAGAATTTTAATTGTGTGCTTTTTGGGTGATTTGGATGCTGGGATGGAGTTTGGTAACTCCATCACCTATTTGACCGAAATTGGGAAGAGGAGGAGCAAGAGGAGAATTAAAGAGAGCTTGTGAAATTAAGGTAAGAAAACTACCTAAAAACTTAACTTGATTGTTTAAGCATTTGGGATGGGCTAAATTTAGTAATGAACCCAAAATATGCAAATAATGTGTTTAGTTGATTTTGAGAGAGAGTTTGTGAATTAATGGTTTGAATTGAGGGCCTTGGAGCCAAATGAGTTGAGTTTGTGTTATATTGTGGTTTATTGAGGTTTAGAGTTATGTATTTGTGATGGACTGAGGATTTATTATGTGCTGGTAGGACCCTTGTAAGGGTGTGGCTAGATTAGGAATGAAAAGGATGAGAATTGGTGAGAATGGATGTGTTAGGTTTATGGGGAGGATATGGCGAAATTTTGGTAGAAAATAAGTGTTTTAAGGTGACTTAGTAAATTGGAGAACCTAAGTGTTTGTAGTGTTGTTTAGAGATGGTGATAACCTTGTAATGTTAGAGGGAGTAGGGTTATGAGAGTGTACAAAATCTGTAGCAAATAACAAGTGAGAAACTTGGACTTTAAGGAAAAAGAGTTAGTGTTTGTAACTTGTGAAACAAGGAGTGAATGTGGGTTTTAGAAGTGCATTTATGTAGGAATGATTGGCAATGGTCATTGATGGATTTGGTAAGGTGGGTGGAAGGTTGTGAAATGTCTGAAGAGGTTTAAATGCACTGATATGCATAATGCAACAGAGAGAATAGAAAGTTTTGTGAATTTGAACAAGAATTGGGTGGTGCATTGGGACAACGTTTAGGAGCATTTGAGGAGTGTTTTAGTGTGTTTGAACATGTCGGAAACATGTGGAAAGTTTAGGAAATGATTGGAGGTGAATTAGGGGTTGAAAAGAGGTTAAAAACTGTCAATTTAATCACCTATATACTTGGTCCGGGTTTGTAAATAAGTACACAAACTCAGATCACACTTAAAACACGCCAGAAACATGATTTAGCTATTGGTCCGGGTTTACATCTAAGTACACAAACCCAGACCAGTGTATTTTCTTGGTAGAAACTGAATTCCGGGATTGGTCCGGGTTTGTAACCGCGGACCAGTTCAAAAATGCTCCAGAATGTGTTTTTAAGTGTTGTTATGATGGGGAAGTGAATGGTAATGGTTTTAGATGTTGTTTAGGCCTTGTTTGGTGAGTCTTAAAGGCCATTGGAAGTATAAACAAGTGTGAGAGTGAATAAGTAAGTTGTGAACTTAAAATCACATAAATAAGTTAAGGATAACAGGACAACGAGGTTAAGTACGGGAGTAATAGAAGTTACATACCGTAAGACATGTTGTTAATAAAGCATTTGAAATACTACCAGTTGTTCGAAAACTACCCGGGGAGCGTGAGATGACGCATTGGAGTAGATCCTCGGGCACACGGTAGAGTAACCCGTGGTGTAAGGTATGGTTTTCTTGCAACTTGTGTCCTACCGGGTTACACTGGCTTGTATGCCAACTTGTTTTTCTGTGTGTTTGCCACCTTGCAAGATAAATGTAACACCCCATCTCCAAATACAATGATTGTCTCCCTAAGTCCATCTCGTACATTAACAACGCATCGGAAAAGTTCTACTAATTGGTGTTACCGCCGTTAGTCACCCACGTGACTAACTAGGCCTATTCTCTTAACAAGTCATGGTCTGACTAACTGGATAATTACTCGAGCATCTAAAACACTTACAATTCATAAACCACAACTTATACCGAGTATCTCACATCCTAATACATCATACTAACATCTCGTCAATATACTAAACGAGTACATGCACAACTCGTGTAACAAATGTAAAAGCAACCCGAAGTACTCTACCCGCTCCCACTCTCAGGTTGAGTCTTCGTACGTACCTACCTGCAAAGTTTAAATCATAGGCCCCAAGGGGCTCAGCATATTGCTGGTATAGAAAACGTTGCAGCCCACAAGCTAGCGGGTTACACACGACTACTTTGTCATATACATGCCAATTGTTTATTCATACAATAATAATAAGGAGTACGATAACAAACAACACATTTATGTGAAACATTCACAGCTCAAATAAATCGAACGTCATAATGGACGTCCATTGATGAGTAAGTTTAGTTTCTAATCCTGAGGCCTGAGAATTGTTTAGTTCTCGTGCTTGACCATACCTTATATGTGTCAACCGTTCTCTTAATAGAACTGGTTGTTCTCTAACTGAATTGTTTATTTTGTCGGGTCAAAGTAACCCTAGCCAATGAGTTATTAGCTCCATTGGTTTAATAAACAATAATTGCTAAGTTGTGAGGGGTGTAGGCTTCACCCTCCTGTGCCTCCTGAAATTGCCTCCCATCTTGAACTGTTCACCCGAGATGGTCGGGTCAGTTTGTCGACCCTAGGCGGAAGACAGATCTGATACAGATGCCGACCTCCTAACCTAAACATGCATGACCGGAGTCAGTCCCGGATTCCTCTCCTCACAAATTCCAGTTAGCTGAAGTCTTTGACAATTGGTTAGTTAAACCTCTCTCGGTATTAACCAACTAACAATAAGGGTACTGATAACTTTATACAATTGTTATTAATCAAGTTAATGAATAAGCTCTGAATCAAGTAATGTTAGTGTACAATGGACACATAACATATAGTAAATCGGTTTCATGCTTAATCTTGTTTGGTCGTATCACAATAACACATAGCACGCAAACTGAGGTAGACTCGTTAGCAAACAAGCTACAAGAATCCCATACCGTACACCGGAGACCTGGCTAGCTCTTAATCCCACATTCGCCTAATCCGCCGAACGCCTTGACTTATCTAGATCTGTAATCAGAATTAGTATTAGTACCATGTGTCTTAGAACTAGTTTGGTTCTCTTTTCAACTTAAACCTCTTCCTAGGTTAACCCGGGTATAATAGTATACCGTTAAACGGGTTCGTTCATTTATGAGCGTTTTCGAGCTCAATTTCAATTCATTAACACACTAACGTCGTTAGCAGTTATTTAGTTGCACAGTTAGCAACTTTAGACTCATACGGACCTTGTATTAGTTTTTTTGTATTTTTCACTATTCATCCGTATTTCATTATTCATTTATACGGTCTCGTATTCTACTATTCATTTATACGGCCTCGTATTTTACTATTCACCGTATTTCACTATTCACGTATATGTATTTTACTATTTACGTATACGTCTCGTATTTGACTATTCATGTATACGTAGTTACTATTCATGTATACGTACTTACTATTCATGTATACATATTTACTATTCATGTATACATACTTACTATTCATGTATACATATTTACTATTCATGTATACGTATACTATTCACGTATACGAGTACTATTCATGTACACTAAAATTTGTTCGTATACGCCCGTATGATACTCCGTATCATACATATTTATTTCTTTTTCCAATATAACTTGTATTTTCATTAAAATACTTTAAGTATTGATTTCTCCTATACTTATTAAATTACGGGTATACCCCTCGTATACCTTAATTTATATATGGGTCTCGTTTAAACCCGTCTTAACTCTATTTCTTTTACAACTTGTTTCTAAATTCTTTATTTAATTTCCTTAACCTTCTAAACACATAAAAATGTGTTTTTATTACTTACCCATAGTTTTCTTAATCTCTATTTTACATAATAAGTTCTAAACTTGTTATTTTTATTCTAATTCTTCCAAAGTCTTACTTAATTAATTTCTTTAATACTTTTGGTCAATTACCAAAATATTCCCAAGTTTGACCAGTCTTTTATGGTCAAACCCCATAACTTTCCATTATTTACAATAACACCCCTAAAGTTAATTTAACTTAACTTTTCATTCCTTAATCCTTTTAATATCTAATCTCTTGCTACAAATTTTATTCTAGTCCTCAAAATATTTTACAAACTGTCATTGACCAAGTTTGACCAGGGAAATTACCATTCTACCTTGTGGTCTTTTCTTTTATCCTAACTTATTTATTAACCAAATTAACTCCAATTAATTTCTAATTTTCGTAACTAATTTTCCTACAGATTTTGAACATCAAAAATCATTTTAAACATCTCTAAATCACCAGATTTAATTATCTAATTATAGTATATATATATACCATCCTTTATTAACCTTAAATACACCAAAACCTTATAAATTCCTTATAACACTTAAACTCTTTATAAATTGTAAACTTAATTCTACAATTATTTTCTCATCATCTAACTCTCAAAAATTCCATATTGACCTCATATATTTTCGGTAATCACCATTAGGTACTAAAACTTCTTGAATTTTACATATTACTCTTAATTATACTAATTCCTTTAATTTAACTAAGTTAGATAATTTTTCTAACTTAATTACAACCCCTTAATTTTCGGCCTTCATATTAATTATATTATATGAATTTTTCTTGTACATTATGATAGCTTATATCATAAGGAGTATAATCTAATTTTAGATTTACAAATTGTTAATAGTTAATGTGTTAAAAATTGAATCTAACACATCATTATTTCGGTAATCCTAAAAAATAATTAACATGTTTAGATCATATATAGATCAACAATTAGAACCTTGAGATAGGTAGTTGTAGGATTTACCTTGTATATTAACCATTAGTTAATATTTAAGCTTGGTTTCCTTAAATTTGACAGCAATTTGCTAGAGAAATTGGCTCCAAAATTATACACCAAGATGAATAATAAGATGGGTTAGTATCCCATGCCAATCGGCTGTAACAAAACCAAAGAATAAGAAGTTTTCAAGAAGGCAATGTTTTACCTCAAGAATAAAAGGCACTTCTTAGTGGTTTTTCCTACGAATCTTGGGGCTCATGAGCTATGGTTGTAAAGCTCTTGAAAATAGGATTCCAACGAGCTATCAAGCTTGTGATTTGGAGCTAGGACGAGAAAGTTATGATCTGTGCAAGACAAGGTGTTCTTTAAGGTTCTAACCTAAATAAATGGAGTTCTAATGGAGTTTTCTTCAAATGGAGAAGGAGCCACGAATTGTTCTGGGCTAGAGAGGATGGATGAGTTTCTAATTGATCAATTAATCAAGGGGCAATTGCAAGGAAAGGAAGGCATCGTTGAAGATAAGTAAAGAAGTAAAGGTAATGATTATTATATTTAAAAGTAATGATTCCACTAGTAATCTAACAACCCATCTGCATTATTTTTGTGACATGATTGATCAGCTGGCCTTATCCCTTGTCCTTGCCGACACCAATAGCCAAGGATGGTCAATTTTTTCACCATTGACCATTCTTGGTCAATATTTGACTAAATGGGCACTATTTGAGGTCACTATTCACATTAAATATTATATTTGTAAATATTTTGGTAAAAATCTTCAAATTAAATTCCTAATATGATATTAGGTAGTATACATGTATTTTAGTATGTATACAAGGCCAACTAGCCACTCAAAACCAATTTCGAAGACAATTCGCAAAAACACGCTTTAAGGAGTTTCGGGCTCCTTTTTGTGTCTTAACTCTTTTTAGAGTTTGGTTTGCTTTGCAAATAATTATTATTTTTATTTTAGTACATTCACATATATTTTAAGCCTTTAAAACCATCCAAGACTCATTCTTAAGACAATATATCCAAAATATGCTTTAAGGGGTTTTTTATGGCATATTTTGTCTTGAGTTGTTTCTGAGCTTTGTTTTCTTTGGTAATGGTTTCATAATGTTCTTAGCTTGATTATAAGCCTTATGAATTCACTTGGATCCTTATTGAGGTCATGAAATCTCTATGGTTTCTTAAAACACGTCTTTCTTTAAAGCACATTTTTGTGCTCTAAGGTGCATTTTCGGTTCAAACGCTAATTCCGATTAATGCGTATTACTAATCTTAGAGGTATTTCATATTTGAAATCTCTTGGGAATTTATTAGTAGTTCCCTAATTTATTTATACTCTTTAAAACCTTTGCTCTATTGTTCCTAAAGCATGTTTGGTGTAAATTGTGTTAACACTTATTCTAATGTTTCTAAGGCACGTTCTAGCCTTAGTATATCCTAATTAGATATTTCATTAATATATTAAGGTTTGGGGTATTCAATCTACCCCCCTTAAAAGAACTTTATCCCCAAAGTTCCTATGTATCTATATCACTTAGAACACACAGGTAACTTCACATTAAAAGATCACATAGATCACTCAATATCTGTACAGGCATTCTGACTCATAAGGTCTGCCATATATATATATATATATATTATATATATATTAATATATATATATATTATATATACCACACTTGTCACACAACATGTCTTTGCATGTTTAGTAATCAAAATACTCTGTGTATATTCTTTGATGTATACTCCTCAGTAACCGGTCCGGAGACAAAGGTTTTCATGTCCTAGAGTTCATGAGCGAGTAATACAGAAAATACACATCAACTCCATTCCACTTTATTGTGTGACAAGTGTGGTATATATATACCACACTTGTCACACAACATGTCTTTTGCATGTTTTAGTAATCAAAATACTCTGTGTATATTCTTTGATGTATACTCCTCAAGTAACCGGTCCGGAGACAAAGGTTTTCATGTCCTAGAGTTCATGAGCGAGTAATACAGAAAATACACATCAACTCCAATTCCACTTTATGCTACTGCATCTACTCTTAACGTGGTTAATTGTGACCACTTGTAGGGAGTTTCAGGAATCATCCGACCCTGATGTGATCAGCATCAGTGTTGAACTATCCTTTCACCCCAATTTGTGTTCAGTTTTCCTTGATCTGGCCAAGATCAAGTTCTACCTCCCACGTCAAATTCAAACAATCAAATAATTATTCATGTAGCATTTATATCTTTTAGTCCTTTTAGTCATAGTCGTAAATCAATACATCTCCAAATTATGGAACTCAGTCCATCAGTCATTCTTAATCCACCTCTCAGCACTTACTTAGAGAATTTAATTCCTACCAGGTTCTATATCGGTCTCATACGGATTCATACCTCATAACATTACCATTTGGTCTCATAACAATACATATCATAGGGATTTTAATTCCCCTGGAGTTTCTACTCCTCTTTTCCTGAATTCTCGCACCGAAGTTAACGAGGTCGTCCTCTAATACATCTGGTGTTCGCATCTAATTGTGCGTAACAACCACAACCACATAAGAATGAATACATGTTTTTATACAACATACATATCAAACATCACAACTAATTGTATTGTGCTATGCACACTATAGGTTACGTACTCAATACGTGAAATATAGGCTAAGCGATTGTACGCTCTACCCCCCTTAAAATGGATTACGTCCATGTAATCAACATTATATCATCCTTGAACATAGGTTCAAGATGTTTATGTGCTATGGAGCATTCTAGGTTCCATGTAGTCTATCTCACATTATGATTGGGTCAGAGGATCTTCACCATGGTAATGGCTTAGTCTCTGTATCAAGGATTCTTATTGGTGTTCATACCAATCTTACCACTGTGTTCCAATGTAGTCTCTAAGGCTCCAAAGTATTTGGTAGGTAAGTCGTATATTTTATTCGACTGGAAGATGTGGGTCACATCCTTCCTTCTTCTTTTTTGTTAGGTATATCAAACCTTTAAGATACGGTCCACTAGCTTCTGCTGCGCGACTCTGATAATCTTGGGGCTTAGTTTGCCCTTCTTATCATCTTCAATATGTTTTACAGCTCCTTTGTATCCTTATAACTTAGGAATAAAGGTCTCTTAATGGACGCGTGGTATATTTATCTATACACGGTCTCTATGAGTTTATAGCTTGTCTATCCAGTTCTCTGGAGATCTGATGTTCATACGCTCATTACGCCTTCCAGCGTCTGATTTGTTTCCTACTAACTGACCCTCAGTCTGAGATTCCTGTGTAATCTGGACTCACTGTTTAGTGCTTATTGCTCTTCACAGTTTCCTCGAAAATATTGAGACATATCAATTGTCCATACTACTAATCAGTGCTTCTCGCACTTCATAACCCTTAATTGTCTCCTCCTGGAATGAGTTCTCCGGTTCATTTAGACTCGTTGATTTAACTGAGTTCTTCCTCCTCAATTATTCACGGTAGATTGTTGTTCTGGTGTGAGCTTGCATCTCTGACTGTCGTACGGAGTCGACTACATCTTGTTCCTTACACTACTCGTTTACACGCTTGGTATAGCTCATTTGTGACGTATTCTATTTTTGATCTCCTCTTTCACCAATCCATGATAACACATGTCGTCTTCTTGAACTTAATCAAGGAATATCCATCAATGGGTTCATAACTGCATTATACCCTCTATTTAGTACGGAATCGATCCTTTAGTGATTTGAGGTCTCTTTCTTTAGAGCCTCTTATCTCATTTCTCATGTCGATCCACTAGGAATGCACTTCCAGTTCCTCAGGAATGGACAGTGTGCTTCCTGTGAAATCCTTCATCACATGGTCCAGGCTACTGGCGTTACTGCACAGTCTGTCTCCCATTTCATCATCTTACTTAGGTCGGGTTTTAATTCATAAATCTGATTGCTTTCGTGTCACTATTTGATGGCTTATATAAAGTGGTTGCTTTGATGTGCACCGTAACTAATCTTTCTGAAGGTATTATTCTCACGGCCTCCATTATCGAAGTAGCTTTAGCTTTCTCATATTGCCCATTGATGGCACAATTCTTCATTGTTTTACTTCAACATCTTGTCTTATTTTCAATCCCTTTCATGGTGTAACCACACTGGGGGTTCTCTAATTTTGGTGTTAGGCAGTTGTCGTATCGTGTTTTAAAATGATTATCTCTTAATATGAAGGTGTTCTGCTTCAATCTCAGGTTCGTAAGTAGGCTAATTCTCTCACATTCTTTCATCCTTTATGATGTTATTTACCATGTAATTTAACCGGTTACTGAAAAAGTCATCCATTGAATCACAATCTCTTTTGAGCGTTGGTCACTTGACGTGCCATACTGCGCACTCACAATGTTTATCTCTGACGATTGCTGATTCTTAAATCCTGGGTGTTGGATATGATGTCTGTCTCTGCAGCCTTCCATTTTATTTATGTGTAACTGGAATGTTCTAAGGTAATTTCAAGGTCTACGGTTCCCATTCTCCAATAGAGAGTATTCAATCTCTAAGAAGTGAAAGCCCTTTTTGAGGGGTTTATTCCCACTCATGGTCTCACAACAAGGAGAGGTATCCCCACCCTAAAAGGAATGGTTCATTCTCTGCCCCTGTCCATAGCACTATCTCAACATTCTCATTGGTGCCCTTTCCTGGCAATTCTTCCTCAATTTAGTATAGGTTTTCATAACCACTCGTATGTACGTTGTGTAGTTCACTCATGGCCTATATAAGCCTTTTTATGCATTCCTTCGCCTCGAGCTCTGATGTATTTAACACCCTTGGCTAGTAGGCCCTTAATGCTTGATTAGTCTCAAGTGATAGCCGAAGTTCGGTTCACTGTTGTATTCTTAATCATATGTAGGTTATCCACGCGATGTTCTTGTTCTCTGAACTCTGCCAATGTTGGGTCACATCATTGGATGTAATATTGGGTTTCACAATAAGTTACAGTATCTAGCCTCCTGTTGTGGAAGTTCGCTTAGGTAATCCGATGTTTATCAGTGTCTGTGACAATACTTTCGCTCTCATAGACTTGCGTCTTTTATCAATTAAGGGTTAGTTTTCATTAGGTCTCTGCCTTCAGGTGTTTAAGCCGGATATTTACCCTGGCTATCATGTGCTGCCATGTCAATACTTTGTTCAACTTTCGTTGACTACGCCACCCGTTAATGACTAATCATACTTAGGTGTTAATGAGTTAGGCAAGCAATACTAACCATCGTTTATGGATCTTTTTCTGCTCAACTATACCAACTCTATGGTGTAGTTCTTTTGAGGTTCTCTCTTTTGTGATTGCACGTATTTGATCCTAGGTAGGTCATTGCTTATATTTGTTTTCTCTGATTCTGTTTCTAGGGTTTATCAACCTCCTCAATGAAGAGTGTTGTTAATGGTATTATTCTGGAAGTTCATCCCATTTTTATTGAAAGTTGTTATGTCATCCATCTCCATTGTATGTCGTAATACCTTCCTTGTAGGTTATTACTTACATCTGGTCTTCTCACATTGTTGAGTAATCTTTACGGTTCTTCCATTCAAGGTTACGCTTGGTTTTGGGTTGATGTTCTTACCTGTAGTGTCGGTTGTCTGTTGTTGATGATCACGTCGTTTAGTTTCCTGACCAAGTCCAGCTCCCTGCTGACTGGTGTATTGATTTAGTTGTCATGGTCAGGCCGTCAGGCCCTCCCAATGGTTCGCTCTTCTGTCTTAAGGATTTGTAATCCCGGTGTTAACATGTATTATATCTGTGATTTTTACCATTTGGTCTTCACGGCTTCCTGTATAGCTTCATTGCGGCAGCACTTGCCAAGGCAAGTGCGCCATGCAAGATGGGCTATCGGTACTGTGTACGTCGGTAATGGTACATTCTCCTAAACTCCATGTAGGTGGTAGTCCATGGGACTCCTTCTTTGCCCTGTTTGGCTTTGGTTAGTTGATTATCTGGGCAGCTTCTTGACTGCTTTTGATTGTATAGTTACTTATCAGGGTATTCCTCTTTCTGAGGGAACCCCTTTTTCTTTCACTTTAGCCTTAGTTTTCATTCTCATTTCCACGCCTTCGTCGAGGTTATCGAGTATTGACTCTGCTTAGGCACTACGTCGTAGTCCTATCTTGGAGTATGACTTGCATATACATTCGTAGTCGTCTGGGATATTGCAGTTAGGTCTTTGCAACCCCTTTTTTGTAGGTTCGGAGTTACCTGCTTCATAATTGACTTTTAGGTAGTCCCTATGCTCTTGCGCGGTATTATCTCACTGTTATTGCTCCCTTGGACATTTGTCCGGTGTTTCTGCCACTTCTCTTGTCCTCCCATTGCACTTGTAGTACTTTTCTTCTTACTGGTATGGCGGGGTTATATCGACTACGTAGCATATCGACCCAAGTTGCCGGTAATTATTATTCTCTCATTGGTAGGATTCCGCTGATAGCGCCTGTTTCAACGTTGCACTCCAATTGGGACCTTCAAGTCTTGAAAGACTGTTGCATAACGAGGTGCTTCTCGTATAGCATGATGCTAAGTAATTGCCAGATCGGGTTTTCCCGAGTAAGAGAAAGTTTGTCTTCTCTCTGGCGTTCATTTCCGGTATCTTAGAACCAGGGGCGCGGAGGGCGGGTCAGGTATTATAGATATCCGATACACATCGAAGAAACCTAACTAACACACCTCTCGCACTAATACTCAACCCTTATCCCAAAGTCTAAAGTTCCTAACTCGGTAATTCCTAAGCTCGGTAATTTCCAGTCATCAGAGCGTAACTACGCTCTGATACCACTTTGTGTAACACCCCCATCTCCAAATACAATGATTGTCTCCCTAAGTCCATCTCGTACATTAACAACGCAGCGGAAAAGTTCTACTAAATTGGTGTTACCGCCGTTAGTCCCCACGTGACTAACTAGGCCTATTCTCTTAACAAGTCACGGTCTGACTAACTGGATAATTACTCGAGCATCTAAAACATTACAATTCATAAACCACAACTTATATCAAGTATCTCACATCCTAATACATCATACTAACATCTCATCAATATACTAAACGAGTGTACATGCACAACTCGTGTAACAAATGTAAAAGCAACCCGAATACTCTACCCGCTCCCACTCTCAGGTTGAGTCTTCGTCCGGTACCTACCTGCAAAGTTTAAATCACAGGCCCCAAGTGGCTCAGCATATTGCTAGTATAGAAAACGTGCAGCCCACAAGCTAGCCAGGTTACACACGACTACTTTGTCGTATACATGCAATTGTTTATTCATACAAATAATGATAAGGAGTACGATAACAAACAACACATTTATGTGAAACATTCACTCAAATAAATCGAACGTCATAATGGACGTCCATTGATGAGTAAGTTAGTTTCCTAAATCCTGAGGCCTGAGAAGTGTTTAGTTCTCGTGTTTGACCATACCTTATAAGTGTCAACCGTTCTCTTAATAGAACTGGTTTTTCTCTAACTGAATTGTTTATTTTGTCGGGTCAAAGTAACCTGGCCAATGAGTTATTAGCTCCATTGGTTTAATAAACAATAATTGTAAGTTGTGAGGGGTGTAGGCTTGACCCTCCTGCGCCTCCTGAATTGCCTCCCATCTCGAACTGTTCACCCGAGATGGTCGGGTCAGTTTGTCGACCCTAGGCGGAAGACAGATCTGATACAGATGCCGACCTCCTAACCTGAACATGCATGACCGGAGTCAGTCCCGGATTCCTCTCCTCACAAATTCCAGTTAGCTGAAGTCTCTTTGACAATCGGTTAGTTAAACCTCTCTCGGTATTAACCAACTAACAATAGGGGTACTGATAACTTTATACAATTGTTTATTAATCAAGTTAATGAATAAGCTCTGAATCAAGTAATGTTAGTGTACAATGGACACAAAACAATACAGTAAATCGGTTTCATGCTTAATCTTGTTTGGTCGTATCACAATAAACACATAGCACACAAACCGAGGTAGACCTCGTTAGCAAACAAGCTATAAGAATCCCATACCGTAACCGGAGACTGGCTAGCTCTTAATCCCACGTTCGCCTAATCGTCGAACGCCTCTGACTTATCTAGATCTGTAATCAGAATTAGTATTAGTACCATGTGTCTTAGAACTAGTTTGGTTCTCTTTCAACTTAAACCTCTTCCTAGGTTAACCCGGGTATATAAGTATACCGTTAAACGGGTTCGTTCATTTAGGAGCGTTTTCGAGCTCAATTTCAATTCATTAACACACTAACATCGTTAGCAGTTATTTAGTTGCACAGTTAGCAACTTTACACTCATACGGACCTTGTATTAGTTTTTTGTATTTTTCACTATTCACGTATTTCACTATTCATTTATACGGTCTCATATTCTACTATTCATTTATACGGCCTCGTATTTTACTATTCACCGTATTTCACTATTCACGTATATGTATTTTACTATTCACGTATACGTCTCGTATTTGACTATTCATGTATACGTAGTTACTATTCATGTATACGTACTTACTATTCATGTATACGTATTTACTATTCATGTATATGTCCTTACTATTCATGTATGCGTATTTACTATTCATGTATACGTATACTATTCACGTATACGAGTACTATTCATGTACACTAAAATTTTCCGTATACGCCCGTATGATACTCCGTATCATACATATTTATTTCTTTTTCCATATAACTTGTATTTTCATTAAAATACTTTAAGTATTGATTTCTCCTATACTTATTAAATTACAGGTATACCCCTCGATACCTTAATTTATATACGGGTCTCGTTTTAAACCCGTCTTAACTCTGTTTCTTTTACAACTTGTTTCTAAATTCTTTATTTAATTTCCTTAACCTTCTAAACACATAAAAATGTGTTATTTATATTACTTCCCCATAGTTTTCTCTAATCTCTATTTTACCATAATAATTCTAAACTTGTTATTTTATTTCAATTTCTCCAAAGTCTTACTTAATTAATTTCTTTAATACTTTTGGTCAATTACCAAATATTCCCAAGTTTGACCAGTCTAGCTCCTCAAAATATTTTACAAACTGTCATTGACCAAGTTTGACTAGGGAATTACCATTCTACCCTTGTGGTCTTTTCTTTTATCCTAACTTATTTATTAACCAAATTAACTCCAAATTAATTCTAATTTCGTAACTAATTCCTACAGATTTGAACATCAAAAATCATTTAAACATCTCTAAATCACCAGATTTAATTATCATAAGTAGTAGATATATACCATCTTTATTAACCTTAAATACACCAAAAACCGATAAATTCCTGAAACACTTATAAACCTTTATAAAATTGTAAACTAATTCTACAATTATTTCCTCATCATCTAAACTCTCAAAAAATTCCATATGACCTCATAATTTTCGTAATCACCATTAGGTACTAAAACTTCTTTTAATTTTACATATTACTCTTAATTAACTAATTCCTTTAATTGAAAAGTTAGATAATTTTTCTAACTTAATTACAACCCCTTAATTTTGGCCTTCATATAAATTATAGTATATGAATTTTCTTGTACATTATGATAGCTTATATCATAAGGAGTATAAATCTAATTTTAGATATACAAATTGTTAATATTTAATGTGTTAAAAATTGAATCTAACAATCAATATTTCGGTAATCCTAAACAAAATAATTAACATGTTATTCATATATAGATCACAATTAGAACCTTCAGATAGTAGTTGTAGGATTTACCTTGTATATTAACCATTAGCTTAATATTAAGCTTGGTTTCCTTAGAAATTTTTGACAGCAATTTTCTAGAGAAATTGGCTCCCAAAATTATACACCAAGATAATAAGATGGGTTAGTATCCCATGCCAATCGGCTGTAACAAAACCAAAGAATAAGAAGTTTTCAAGAAGGCAATGTTTTACCTCGAGAATAAAAGGCACTTCTTAGTGGTTTTCCTGCGAATCTTGGGGCTCATGAGCTATGGTTGTAAAGCTCTTGAAAATAGGATTCCAAACGAGCTATCAATCTTTGTGATTTGGAGCTAGGACGAGAAAGTTATGATCTGTGCAAGACAATGTGTTCTTTAAGGTTCTAACCTAAGTAAATGGAGTTCTAATGAGTTTTTCAAATGGAGAAGGAGCCACGAATTGTTCTGGGCTAGAGAGGATGGATGAGTTCTAATTGATCAATTAATCAAGGGGAATTGCAAGGAAGGAAGGTATCGTTGAAGATAAGTAAAGGTAATGATTATTATATTTAAATGTAATGATTCCACAAGTAATCTAACAACCCATCTCCATTATTTTCGTGACATGATTGATCATCTGGCCTTATCCCTTGTCCTTGCCGACACCAATAGCCAAGGATGGTCAATTTTTTTACCATTGACCATTCTTGGTCAATATTTGACTAAATGGGCACTATTTGAGGTCACTATTCACATTAAATATTATATTTGTAAATTTTTTGGTAAAATCTTCAAATTAAATTCCTAATATGATATTAGGTAGTATACATGTATTTTAGTATGTATACAAGGCCAACTAGCCACTCAAAACCAATTTCGAAGACAATTCGCAAAAACACGCTTTAAGGAGTTTTCGGGCTCCTTTTTGTGTCTTAACTCTTTTTAGAGTTTGGTTTGCTTTGAAAATAATTTTATTATTTTATTTTAGTACATTCACATATATTTTCAAGCCTTTAAAACCATCCAAGACTCATTCTTAAGACAATATATCCAAAATATGCTTTAAGGGGTTTTTATGGCATATTTTTGTCTTGAGTTGTTTCTGAGCTTTGTTTTCTTTGGTAATGGTTTCATAATGTTCTTAGCTTGATTATAAGCCTTATGAATTCACTTTGGATCCTTATTGAGGTCATGAAATCTCTATGGTTTCTTAAAACACGTTTTCCTTTAAAGCACATTTTTGTGCTCTAAGGTGCATTTTCGGTTCAAACGCTAATTCCGCTTAATGCGTATTACTAATCTTAGAGGTATTTCATATTTGAAATCTCTTGGGAATTTATTGGTAGTTCCCTAATTTATTTATACTCTTTAAACACCTTTTGCTCTAATTGTTCCTAAAGCATGTTTTGGTGTAAATTGTTGTTTAACACTTATTCTAATGTTTCTAAGGCACGTTCTAGCCTTTGTATATCCTAATTGATATTTCATTAATATATTAAGGTTTGGGGTATTTCAATAAAGCATGAAATGAGTTTACAATAATTCATTAATGTGGCGTAAATAATTCCGATACCGTTTAACCTCAATTATGTGTTAAACCGTAGCTAACCGACTCTAGGATCACATAAGAGATCGGTATTCGGATTAAACGTCCCAACCTATGGGAACGTTCTAACCACGGCTATCAGTGTGTTAATTGTATAATGTGGTGGTGTGTGATGTGTGTTACCCTTGTAGCATGCCGTTTTCTAACGTTGTTGTTGTTCATGTATGTCGGATGGTATGATACCTCCTTGTGTGTGATTAACCAAGTTGTAACACCAAATGGTGCCATGATGTGATAAGTTCCATAAGGAACTTCTAACTAATACGTATATATTATGGGGGGTGAGGAATCCGGTCGTTCCGGTCGCACGTGTTTTTGGGAGTTGATGTCTATAATTGAATTAACTCCCACTCTGTTATGTTGTGGTTGTTTTTCCTTCTTGGATTACAACCACTCATGAGCTTAACCAAGGCTCACCTACCTGACTTTTGTTTGGGCTAGGGGGAATCATGTGTAAAGTTTGTTTGGGAGTTGATGCCAATATTCGCTTCGACTCCCACTGTTATTGATTAGTTTCCTTCTTGGATTTCAATCACCCACAAGCCTAAGATCAATGGATTTCCTACTCGATTGTTGTTCGGGCTAGGGGGAATATGTATAAGAAGTGATTGGGTCACTACATCCGACACTTCTAAATAAGTTGTGGTGTATGGGGTGTTGGTTCTATATAAAGACCGACACCTCTAAATAAAATAACGGTGAGATGGTGTGATCGGATATATACTAAGACCGACGCATTTAATTATGTTATCTTGTAACGAGCTTACCATGGGACTGAAATTGTTCTCTAGGCTCACTAAGTTGACTAACTAATGCTTGGTTCGTTTCCCTCAAAGGATTCATTCCTAACGTGTTATGTGTGTTGTTGTTGCTATGCTTGTGTGTTATATGGTTGTGAAGGGGTTATGTGTTTATAGTTCCGCCTTGCATGCTTAAAAATAAAATAACCTGCATGCTCAAACGACAAATAGTTGTGCGTGGCCCGTAGTAGTATGGTGTGCTGCTCGATTACCATACCAACAAAGTGCTGACCCCCTTTGGGGGCCCCTATACTTTTCAGTAAATGGAGCTGCAGCCGTTCGAGAGTAGGACAGGGTAGCTGCTTATACTTGGATAGCTATTTAGTTGTTTATGTGTTCATAAGTAATGTAATACCGAAGTGTGATATTGGTGATGGAATGTATTAGTCGGTACAGTTGTAATGTAATTGAAATTGACTCGGTTTAGTTATGATGTGGGATTGTAAAGTGTAGTGCTCGGTAATCTTGTCCATCAGACCGGTACGTTGTGTATGTATTAGCCTTGTTAGCCACGTGGGTGGCTAACGGCGTGTAGCACCCAAGGATTAAGGTATATGTTGAGTTTTAATTCCGCTGCAATCGTTTGTTAAGTGTCGTATTTGTAGTTGGGGTGTTACAGAATACCTATGGTATTTATTACCTACGGAAAATTTCGTAGGCAACTCGGTTGGTAAAGATGCAGGAGATTTTGCAACAAATGGTGTATATTACTGAAGGTTTACCGACGGATATGTGTCGTAGGTAAAAAGTCACCAGAGATCTGGGGTTTATCGACGGAATTATCCGTCAGAAATGATCATATTCAGTTAAATGAGTTACCGACGGAATAATCCGTAGGAAAACACCTAATCAAGTAAAAAAAAAATCCCGACAAACACTTCCTGTTGGTGTTGGGTTCTAAGAAAATTGTATCTATTGAAGTATGAAGATGTTGCTGAGATAGTCCTACAATAGAACAAGTCAATTAACAAGAGAAATGTTTGTCCTTGCTGAAAGATCGAGTGAGTCCTTCGGTCGAACGAGTCTCCGTCTTTACTGATAGATCGAGTAAGTCCATGTGTGCGGGTTCATCCATTAGTTGAGAAATTTAAGGAGCAACGTTCACTAAACCACAACGGTTATCAACCATCATCCTTGGACCGAAATTCATGAAAATGTGAGTACAATTTGAAGCCTTGACTTTCTGATAGGTCGAGAGAGTCTATCAATCAGTTGTGAAAATTAAGGAGCAATGTTTACTCCCTTTGACAGTAAATATTGGCTTCAGTAAGCTCAATCAAGTGAGCAACATGTTAAATCCGAAAATATAGCAATATGGACATTGAGATCCTAAAATTTCGGAACTGACAGGGTCAGTCAGGTACATCAGACGTGAGAATCATCATTGAACGTTGCCAAGTCATCCAATGGCTTGGTAATTATCCAAAAATTAAGGGTCAAGGCTTAGCAACGTTCACAAAGAAGTTAGGACCGATTTTTAAGCAACTACAACGTTTAGAAAGCATAAATTTCGGAAACAGACTCTCTCAACGGCTCCAAAGGCTTTCCTATATAAAGAGATAGAGTTCTCAGTTGCATTTGTGCTTTTCCACCCTAATACTTCCTATGTTTAGGGAAACGTCACCAGGAACAAGAGTTTTTCTGTCATTTTTAGTAAATATAGTTTGTACATTATCGACAGACTCAATCTAGGGTGTTCCTAGGCTCACTACACTCATCAAAGAGCTGATCAGATAATGTGTAGGGTGAGTGAGGGAGTTCCACTGAGTAGATCCTTTCTACTTAGTGGGCAGTGTAAGTTGTTTTATTTTACAAGGATATAAAGTAACTTATATTGTATATTCTACTGAGTTTGATTAAGTCTTTCCATCTATCGAGTTCACTCTAAATTAGCTCGTTTGAGTCTTTTCACATTTCGAGTTTGAGTAACTGCTTCCGCACGATTAGTTAGATTGAGTGTTTCCACATCATCAGTGCTTCCCCATACTTAGCACGATTGAGTCAAACCATCTCACAGACTAACACCTTGAGTTGGTTTGAGTCAGCCATCCGATCCTACAGTATCTATTCCTAAGCTTTTCTTTCTTCTGTATACTTCGTTTACTTCTCTTCTTGACTCGTATCACACCAATTAAGTGTTTCTTCTTCAAAACATACTCACAGCTCTAGCCTAAAGCCTGTCTCAATTCCTATTTTGCCTTGAATTGAACAAGCTATTGTTGTTAGTTCGACTTGATTTCTCCACTCCTGCTGTCTTCTTTGAATAATTTTTTGTCTCTTTATTTGATTCGCACAAGTCCAATTCTCAAAGCATCCAGAGAGTAGTTCGTAGAGGGGTTTAAGGATATTGAAGGTCTTCTACTCCTCTATGAAATTCACGATCCCATTCTCTGCCCTTTTTTCCTTTGATTATGCTCTACGTAGGTTAGGTTTACCGGATATTGAAAATCTGGCCAAAATTTGTCAATTTGCTTATGCTTGTACACAATTTGGTTCCGCTTCTGGTTATACACAATTTTGGTGCTGCTTCAAGTAGTTTGCAGGTGTTGTTGTTCTTAGTGTTGTGAATGTAGTTGTGATGATAATCCCGAATTCCATGGGCAAATTACTGGTGAACCGTCTTACTATCTTGATGATTAAATCCCAAATCCACTCATGGACCTTGGATTCTTCTCATCTTTCAAGTAGAGCTGATCAACACTGACCCAGCCCTGCCCGGAAATAAAGCCCGAAAAGCCCGTCTAGAAAAATTTCTGGGCGGTTTTGGACAATGAATCAGGCCCGAATGAAAAACCAGGTCAGGCTTCGGCAAAATTTTAGGCCCATAACTAAGCCGGCCCGGCCCGATTTAATATTTATATATATATATATATAATATAATACTCCCCTTGTTTTCGGTATATGATTTGTTGGATTCTTTCACTACTTTCAAAATACAAGATGTTCTAGCCTTTTTTTAGATCTGCTTTCCAATTCTACCCTCCCATATTTTATTATACAACTATAATTTTCAAATTATTTCAACTCTCAATGCAAAAAATAATGATAAAATAGTCTAAATTTTTTCTCTTTAATTCTTATGCCTAGAGTTAGAAAATAAAATACTGAAAATTGGAGGAAGTATATATTTAAATTAATTTTATATAATACCTTGTATTATTTATTTAAATTATATATAATATTTATTAATATTACATACAACATATATTCTTATTATATTTAATATATATTAATATTATAGCCTATATATTTTTTCAAAAAAACTAACAATATTATAAAAAAATTATAAAATCGGGCGGGTGGGCCGGGCAATGGCAAAGATTAAAATAAGTCCGGACCTAGCCTGGCCCGGCCCGAAAATTTTAAAAACAGGCTTGGACAAAAATATAGGCCCGTTCGGACCTAGAATTCAATGTCGGCCCGGTCCGAACCCGGCCCGCCCGCCCATTTGATCAGCTCTACTTTCAAGCCATAGATCAAACATATTGTTCTCTTCCACTGAGACTTATTTATTTTTGGGAAACCTCTATCACCTTCAGTTTTCTTTTTTCCCTAAAAGATCGAACTCAACCATTCTTTTCCTTTTTAGGTTAATCGCTTTACAGGAAGAAAAAGCAAATAGAAATAATCAATTTGCAGTCATGACATGAGAAGCCTTACTTTGATGTGAAGACAAATTTAGTATTGGAAAACTCAACCCTTTTAATTTAATTTCATACTTATACTGAGAATAATGAACACGGCGCCAGGGTATTTAGTTGTGCAAAAGAACAAGTGGTGGAGGTACTTTTTAGTGCTTTAAAAAACATATAATTTAGAGTATTAATGTTTGCGCTTTAATTACAAACATTCTTAAACTTTCTATATATATTTATGCACGATGAGATCGAACAAGAGTTGCAGAACACTGCGAATCCTGATGATGAAGCTAGCACATCTAATCCCGCTGATCTAGCAAAGGTTAACAAACTCTTTTACAAAGCTGTGAAGGGCAAGTCGGAAAAGCAAAAGGTGTATGGTCTTGCAGAGTCCGCCACACACTTCTACCTAGAGCAATATAGCACCAGCACCACTACCAGCTCGACATCCATATTTGACGAGGAAAAATTTCATAAGTATAAGAAGGAGCTTGATCAGCAATATAGTGCCAAGATGAAACCGAGATGCAGCAGTTTCATGAGCAGATGGAAGAGCAGATGATGAAGCGCTAGCAAGACTAGATCTCATAACAATTCTCGTAGTTAATGGCTAGCGCACCGTGGTCCCAGTGGGGTCCACCTCCTCCTTCAGGTTCTCAAAGTGGGATGTCGCAAGCCTTGGCGCCATGGGGTCTACCTCCAGCTTCAGGTTCTCATGAGGTTGGGCCGTCCATCTCTAGCTCCACCTGGTTCCCAACAGACCGGTTCATCATGGGGTTCACCACAAGGATGGTGGTCAGGTCCACGTCAGGGAGAGTGGGGTCCACCACAGACTGTACCTCATGTCCCACCATCTAGGTCACAGGTTGAGGTTCCACTGGAAGGGAACTAGCAATCTAGGGGTGAAGATATTGAGACGCCTGATAGTAGTGACTGATTGGTGTACAATATGTGTATGAATATTTTAAACATGACGCTTTCTATTTTTATCTGTATATTTTTATCATTTTTGTATTTGCGATGTCGAATATTAGTTGTTGAATTTATAATATGAACTGGACACATATATATATATATATATATTATATATATATTATATATATATATATATATATATATATATATATATATATATATAATCTTTAAATTTTTGAGGTTGAATAATTCAAATGTTATGATATAGTTTCATCTCTTTAATATTTTAAAATTTAATTGTTTAATAATTTAAATGTTTAATATAGAAAATAAGTGATAATATATTTTATATTTCAAATTATATAGTTTAATAATTAAATTTCTAAAAATGGAAAATAAATCATAATATCAATTAAATAAGATCTAAAAATGTGAAATAAACTTTATTTTAAATTACCTACATATTAGCTATGGATTTCTCAAAAAGTTGTTGGACTAAAGTTTCATAGGTAAAAATTCCCCAACGTCGCCCTATGGAAATGTGTACGGGTGGAAAACGATGACGTGCCATAAGTTTATTGACGAAATTTCTGTAAGTAAGTTATGGATGGACGTATTCCGCTGGTAATGCATTGGCAACGGTAGCTAAGATTTCTGTAGGTTATTGACTATTCTATTACCGACGGAAATTTTGGGAGAAAATTATTCAGTAATCTATAGGTAAACCGTTTTTTATAATAGTGGGTAGCATATGCATGGGAATGAGAATTTGGATGTCTGCAAATCAATAGTCTTCTTCAACGGTGCAAATTTTCATGGAGAGGTTAGCTAGTTCTATCACTTTAGTTTAATGAGAAGTAAAAAAAATAAAGAGTTAGGAAATTAAGGAACAATCAAGCACAGAGTAGGATCAAATATGTGAGAGATGCGGGAAAGCGCAACAATAACACAAACACGCGTCTAACATTAATTTAGTTCTAATTAAGACCTAACTGAAAACACAAGTGGAAAAGTGGGTCCACAAACAAACTCACGTATTATGCAATGCACAAACATATACTGATCAAGGAGATGGGTTGTACATGACCATATATATATATATATAGTCAAAGTGATGACACACTTGTTGTGAGCCCCATTATTTATCTAAATACGCAACATGATGCATGATGAGTCAAACCTGCGCTGACACGAGATCAATATATATAAATAAAGAAGCTTTATATATCACTGACAATGAAACGTGCTAATAAGTAATAACCACCTTTTATATATATAAAAAAAAGGCTCGGGTTAATCATGAGCGTACATATATATCCCTCTATTCCCTGCTTGTATACGTAACATTTTCAAAAGAGGCATATCTTATATTATCTACTCCATGTAACAAATTTAGATGAACAACTTTATTTTAGAAACAAAAAAATCAATGAAATAAAGAGGAATTTCTCTAGAGTAGATAAGCTAGCAAAACCCTTGATTACAACAAGCACGGGATCACACTATGACGTACATGTCTTTAATATATTTTCTTTCGAAACATTCAATATGTACGTTTTTCGAATTCAAAACTTGCACAAGGGAAGACGATCAAAGGAAAAAAAAAAATTGATCATCATTTTTTGTGATGGCCGGGTCCATATACATTATCATGAGTATAAGTCGAGGTGTCACATGTGTTGTCCAAGATACAACTATACATATATAATGCTGAGTACGTTAAATGGGGATGGTGGGCTGCTGCTAGCTAGCAAATAATGGCAAACATATAGTATATTTTTATAAAAATTTATCTTCCGGCCCGCACCCATCATGATGATTTACAAGAAACTAATTATATCACAACGAAGAACGGAATATATGTAATATATTGATATATGCGTAAAAATAAGTATCAGTGTATCACATTTATATATAGTCATGGGTGATCATCATAATGTCTTTCAAATTTTGAAACCTAAATTGGCATTATTCAAAAAAGGGTCATCACGTGCAGTTTACACTGTTTATAAGTTCAACCAACCCCTGTCTTATTTCATGGTCAACTTTGGGATTTGAGGAACAATATTTATAGCATGATATTGCTATGTTAGGCTGACTTTTAAGTTCTACATGTAATTTATTAATTTTTGGGTTGGTTGGGATTAACTGGGTTAGATATAGTTTTTGATTTTTGACCTTCTTTGTCTAGCTAGAGTAAATCAAATAGTTCACCCCAATTTAGCAATATCCGTTTAATAAAAATGTTAAATTTGATTTAAAAAAAAAAACATGTACGTATATATACGAGATTCTAGATAAACCACCTTAATTATGAGTTTGTAAGTTTCTCCTCTTTTAAGAAGCAACTATATATGGCATATCTATGGAATTTGATACCAAAGTAAACTAAGGATGTACTTTTTTTCGTAAAAGATAATGATAGATTAGATTAAAACAAAGATCGTACATGGTTAGCATCCGACTGACTAAAGCAACTACATAAAACGAATATACAATATTGACCATCAACTATATCACCAGGAGAGCATATAGGATTACGAGTGGAAATTTGAAGCCCGGTGCTTCTGCATCCTTAACTGCTCCAAAGAACTGATCAAGTTTTTTTGTATCTCTTCTAACGAACTTAGAGTATGATGGTGGTGGGGAACGTCATACACTCTAACCCAAAAGGTATCCAATTGAACTCCTACTGAGACATAGCCTTAACTGGGTCAATAGTCTGGAGTGCGAGAAAGTTGTTGTTTATTGTCCACAGACCTCTGATTCAACCGAGCCTCCAGAGTTTCAAACTCGAAAACGAAGAGATTTGGTCTGACTTTGGTGAACCTAAAGCTCCTGAACTCCATCCAGTAGCCTTGGAGTATTTAAGCCAAAAAAGCTACAGAAATCGGGATTATAAAGAAAAGTTGGGCAACAAGACAACAAATAAATACTAGGCTTAAACCATTTGCCACTATCGTATCCATGTCGAAGAGCAGTGAATAACTGTTGGATTTTAGATTGAGGCTAAAGCAAAGAGTACAAGTAGTTTGTGGGTCAAGAAAAAGAAGATTGGGAGACAGGTCTGGAATGACGAACTCCCGCCTCCAATGTCGGCCTAATATAGAAAAAGGTAGATGAAAGGTCGAGGAGGAGAAGAAAAAAACATATATACAATACACTGCAAACTCTACGTCTCGCATATCACATGTAATTGGAGATATTACGAGAGCCAAGATCTACAGCCGCCGTGTGTCATTATAGAAGATCTTACCCGTCTGCACAAGATAAGTGTAGACATTGTTATCATTTTCTGTAAGTTCGTAATGTGTAAAATCAGAAGCCTCAGTACGAGACTGACAGAGAGCAGAAACGAGAAACGAAATAGAAAGTGTTTTAGAAGAAAAACTCCGCTACCAATCTTATTATTGATAACTTGAAAACTCCTCACCTGATCTGTTCAACACTTTGAACAATCACTCTCACGTCTAATCCTAGACAAAACGTTGATTACTATCAACAACTCTCTTCTCTCTCAAAGACTATATTTTTCACGGTAGAAGCTCTACCTTTTCTGATGTTTTTGCTGTACATTTATACTACTTGGAGGCAGATAACAACCTCCTAAATATCTACAAAAAAATCTTTATCTAAAACTAATATAATACAAAGTACAAGATCCTAAAATATCTCTAATTGTTTCCTAATATAATGCTGGAGTATCTGATTTTACTCCTTCTGATTATTGAGTAAATATTCTGTTAAGATCTTCTACTCAAAGCTGTTGACTGTAGAGGTTGTTGAGATAATATAGGAAAGCCCATGCTTGGTTGTTGAGATAATATTCTGGTGATTTTGCCACATCAAAAACCTTTAGTAAATATACATTTACAGTTTCCCCCTTTTTTGATGTGAGCAAACTTTGTATGGTGAGATAATGTAGCATTCCCCCTCAAGATATGCATTCCCCCTGAAGATTAAAACCTTGCAGCACTTGAACGAGATTTGGTTAATCAAGCAACATATTCAAATTATCCACCATATTTCCCCCTTTTGCGAAATCAAAAAATGGTACTAAAAGTATATCTCACGAAGTGTAAAATAGCATGCAAGATCATTAAAATGACATTTTATACAAATTCATGCGTAGGAACACAGAACATAAGGATAGGCTGTCCATAGAAAAGGCAATGAATAGGAATGAAAGTGTGGCCGGTCAGGCTAAGGCTGACTAGAAAGCTGGCTATCGAAATTATAAGGCAATAAGGCAAAAGATCAACACATACTTCAAGAATAGCTTCTTCAAATTTCTTCATCTGCTGAGGTAGACAGGCCAGAAGCTCTGAGGGTTGTGAAGACACACCCAAAGCCTTTAGTGGTTGTTTAACAATGCACTGACCATCGTTCAGTCCAAGACCCATCTTGGAGAGAGTTGTGGAACCAATCATGCTTATGATCCAGAGGAGGAGACAAGACATCATCCAGAGGTACAACATGAAGAATAATTTGTGTAATCTTGAGAAACATATGGTATATCATAAGTGGGTAAGACTGATACGAATCTCCATTAGTAGAGGGTTGCAAAATCCCGTTATTTCTTCCCATGTAAACCTCAGTTCGAGTCTTGGACAGGGTTGATCAGCCTTGTGCTGAGGCAAAGCTAGCATCTGAAGTTGGATGATACTTGTACAACCAGAAGTGAATCACCCTTTTTTTTTCATGTTACTATTCAAGAATCCTTGACCAGTATGAGAGCCATTGGTGAGGTAAAA
>CM041783.1:7893023-8009207 GCA_023374045.1 Limonium bicolor
CTTCTCCACTTTTTTCCTCTTCTCCTAGCTCCAAAGATCTTTCCTCCCTCTTTTTCTTTAATTTCGGCCATCACAAGTTGGGAATAAGAACGACCAAGATTTGACTTTTAAAACACAAATTATGAGCTAAATATCCATTCGACCAACCCATTGGCGGTCATGTGGATCGGTCTAAAGTCAAATTGAAATTCGACCAGAATTTTGACCGACCCAATGGGTCGATCCAAAGATGAAGTGAAATTTTGGTGGTGATTTAAGCCCGACCGACCGGCGGTCATGTGGGGGAGTTGGTCTCAACATCATTGCTTTCGTTATGTGTTCTTCATTTTAGCTATGATTACATTTCGTTTGTTCCCACACGCTCATCTTTTTGTCTTTTTATGTCCTAGATAAGTTACCTTTTGTTTAAACAAAAATGTGTAAGAATACCAAAAACACAAAAACACAAAACAAAAGGAAAAATAGCTAAAGTGAAGAAATGAGCATGATAAACATTGATAAAACAACAAAAAATAAACCCCTAATACATGATCATTTATACACACTTTCTCTCTCAAAGACATGGCTCTAGACCCAATCATTTTGGAGGATTACTTAGCTCTTTTGAGTAAATCCCCTCTTATCACCTCTGCTACTTTGACCTTGATGCCTCATCTAGCTGGAAGGTTCCCGCTCTAAGGATGTCCATATAGGATCTTGTGCAACAACAAAAGGGTATGTGTGTCCAAGGACTATATAAGATGAAAAACTACAAGATTTCTTTAACAATGGCTTATGATCTGAAGAAGTATATTTCTTCTGATAGATACAATCAAATGGAACACAAGTGATGATTCTCCACCAAAAATGGGCATTGAAGTTGATATCGCACTCTAAACCTTACTCTTAGCCAAGAGATCTAGAATGAGTGTCAACAACCTTTCCCTAAGAATCTTCACGTGCAGCAAGATGGTCAACCCAGTTCGTTTCAATGAAGAGTCCTACTATATTCTCTTGGCAAACCCTCGACTCAAAACAAGGTTCCTTGACAAATGAAGCATAATGTATGAAGGTATGAGGTTGGGCTCCCACGCTTAGTTTTGATGTCCGGATCCCGGGGTCAAGTTCATCTCATCCCCATCCAGTGTTGTCCTGCCTTGTTGAATCTCTATTAATAGTACTAGCTTTCATCATTATGTAATTTAATCAATGTTATGTTAATGTTGCATGACTATGGTTGGAGTTTTATTTTATCCACTAGTAGTGAGGATGAGGATATTCATGACTATTTAGATGGGTTCAGCATCTAGAAGCTTATATTAGGAGATGATGGCTCAATATGTGGTATTTGTAGTTTTAATTTTCTTTCTTACTCCAAGGTAAAGGAATAGTCACCATGTTTAGGGTTTCTTTTAGAAGTAGGAGCATTGTAACCTCTCCTTTGTGTAGTGGTTGTTTTAGTGGATATGTATAGTTTGCTTATACTCCTCGTCCACCTTTGACCTTCATGTTTACTTTTTGGCACGTTTTTCACCTCAATATTAAACATATAAGATAAAATAAATTTATAAAATAAATTTCTCCAACATATAGTTTTTGACATAATGATTCCATTACAAAATTTAGATTTGTAAAATTATGTCATCTTATATGTTAAATATTGAAGTCAAACGACAAGTCCAAATAGTAAATCAGAAGGTCAAATAGGGACGGAGGGAGTATGTTTTATGATGCTATGTAAGTTTTTTTTATAATTGATATGTAAGTTATTGAAGGTTTCCTTGTAAAGGTTACATATGTCCTTTTTTGATAGGTTTCCTCATCCTTCTCCTTTCATTTTGAAGGATGAGTATGTTTCTACCTTTCCGTCCTTCTTAAGTTGTTATTAATTCATAGATCTTTCTTTAACTGTCAATCCATCGACATTGTAATCCACTATTTCTTCCATCTTAAATAAGAAACTAAACTGAAGAAAGAAACAAAAAAAAAAAGTATACATCAGAAAGATTTAGTGCAATTTGGTATATCTCGAAAGGGATAATCTTTTCATTATAATTTAATTGTAAGATGGTAGCATGTACAACAACATAACCACAACATTGTAGTAAGAACCAATTAAAGCCATAAAATTATCTAGACACGGATTCCTAAAACTTTTATTCCTCCACCGATTACATATTGTTAACACCCTCCCTTCCTCAAAGAATAAGAAATTCCTATAGAAAACAGGACCAGCTTCAACAATCTCTGAGTTAGCTTCCCACCTTCCCCAATCTTATGGTTAGTGAAGATCTCAAAGTTGTTCTTGAACAGTCCAGCCAACTTCAGAAGTGTCGTCGTCGTAAGCTGTCTTGTCTGGCCACTACAGAAAACATATCAACAATAGACATAGTAAAGCAGTGTGAGAGTTACATATATATATAATATGTGGTTTTATGTTTGATATTGTTTTATGAAGGATGTGCATGGTAAAGAGAACTTACAGTGTGATTGGGTCTAGAATTTCGGATGGTACACCCTCCACTTGATCAGGGATCTGAGCCCAAACACTTAGTCTTTGTGTAGTTTGCCTCCAAGAGGCTACCTGAGTGAATCGCATCAATGATCTTACGAGTGTACTTCAACTTGATCCGGTTTCCTGATCCATAACTGGAACAATAACACAACTCAAAAACCAGCACTACTAAAACAATGACAAATATAATTATTGGTAAAATTTAAAAATTCATTTGTAATGAGTTTACTAACTAATTATTAAACTTGTTAACAGATTTTAATCCATTGTTAATTTTCGTTAGCAAATGGAGAGTTTTTAGTAGTGCAAGACGAAAACCGGAGCCATCAGCCATTAAAATTATAAAACTAAACTCAAATGGTAGCCAGTCGTTCGTAGCTGAGTGTAGTGAGTAACAACAATAGAGCAGAGCTTAACAGAAAGATTGATATAACACCTTAAATTATTTACCTTCACCAGACCATCCAGTGTTAACAAGCCACGCAGTAGCTCCATATCTCTGCATCTTTTCAGCAAGCATGGCAGCATACTTGGTAGGATGTAGCATGATGAAAGCTGCTCCACAAAGCTCAAGCTGGAATGTTGCTGTGGTCCTTAATACTTCTTCAGTTCCAGCAACGAGAGCAGTGTAACCACTAATGAAATGGTACATGGTTTGTGCCAAGTTAAGCTTACTGACAGGTGGTAGTACTCCAAATGCATCACAAAGCTAGTAGGATTACGTTTTTGGATGTGGGCCGATACAGGGTAGTTTGGCATTAGGGATGTACTCGATTGGATAGCGGCTCTGGTATTTCTGAAAGAGTAAAGATGAAATGGAATTGATAACCAAAATTTAGAATCAAATTGAAAACGGACCTTTAGGTTTGCTTGATTATTATATATACCTGTGACAGACTTGTCAGTGTAATCTACTTCTCTGGTGTGCTCATCAAACACAAACATTCTCAAGAACTGCAAATACAAATGTATGTACAAGGAAGGGATACAAATCTCAATTAGACATGTTCATCATCAACTGTCAGATTATTCAAGCAAATATAAGAAGTGTGTAGTAGTAGTTAATTACCAGTCCCGAATTTGATGGCATTGAAGATATCAGGCTCTTTTTCTCTGAAAGGTCAATGCACTTAGCATAACAACCACCTTCAATATTGGACACACCAGTGTCACTCCACAATGCTCATCATCCCCAATCAGATTACCGATTGTGATCAGTAGACAGAGTTGTCTTCCCAGTACCTATTACAACAAGATAAGTTGATTTTATAACTCATCTTCTCCAATGTTACGCTAGCTTAGCAATATATATATATATATATATATAAGTTAACCATCAAAAAAAAGGGAAAGAAGAGAGAAACACACACACACAAAAAAAGAAAGAATAAAACAAAAACAGTACCTGATAATCCAAAGAAGAGCGCGACATCTCCATCTTTACCCATATTACAACCAGAATGAAGAGACAGTATCTGTCTCTGCGGCATAAGATAATGCATCACACTAAAGAGTCCCTTCTTCATCTCACCCGCGTATTGTGTACCCAAGATCACCAGTTCTATTCTCGCGAGATTGATGTCAAACACTAGTGGATGATGTCATGTAGTGTGTGAAACGATTGCAAGGGAATTGACCAGCATTGTATATTGTAAATCAGGTGTGCCAAAATCCTCCAATTCTTCAAACGTTGGACGAATGCACTGCAAATGACAAAAAGTGTATATGAGGATCGATGAGATGTATCTTGATTGTGATATATATCTAAAGAAGTTGAGGGTTTACATGTTGTGCATGAAGCGTGAGTGATAAGCCCGAGCTGAAACGAAATATTGACGGTTGAACTTGATCCGGTTCTCTGGATCCCAGTTAAGAAATTGATCATTCACGAACACCAATAATAGATTGAATTGAAAGAGAGATTAATGTATGGAAGATCGGATGCTAGCTAGGCAGGACGAGTGTAGTGTAGTGTAGCAGCACTCATTTTGAAGATAAATAGACGATGAAAGATGGAAACAACCTAGACTAGCCACTTTACCACGACCTTGCGAAAGGAGAGAAGAAGAAGTGACAAGACAAACCTTTTCTAAAGAATTCAAGTAATCCACAGCTCAGTTCCCTATTAACAAGGAAAGTCTGTTCATCCATTTAATATCTTCGGTGATCCCCTGCGACAATTTCAATCATTTGAATATTATAAAGAAGTTCAATCATATTACATCCAATTAACTCAAATCAATTTAATTTGCATATATTACAAATCATCATGTGAGTGTGTGAGACAAGACAAACTACTTCCCCACCAAAGCTCGCTATCAGTGGTGTCATCCTTAACCACAGCTTATCTCTAGGAGCACGACCTGTTTTCGCACCTGATAAGTTGCGAGTGCTCCCGTCGTCGACGTTACGTATGATCCCTTCTCATACTTAATCGCTTGTTCGTACAGTTCTGCACAATAACAACACATTACAAGCTGGATAACATAAGTTTCATTTTCTTATCCAGTTTTATTTGTTGGTCAGTTGGGTGCAAAAAAATCAATAATTGATTGCACGACCTACGCGTTTAACGTACTAGTCTCTTCTCCAGTGGAATAAATTAATCATTTCTAATTACAATGATTAATTATTCGTCACGGTTCGGTCACATGGTTCTCTGTTTTTTTTTCGCATTTACTAGGTGCAGTAGACTTCAGATATATAAATTATCAACACCCAACCAGTTTTGAAAAGACAAAAGAAGGCGGATCATATTTTACCTGCAGGAGAAAGGTTGTAGAGAACAGGGGTAAACTGAGAGCGCTATCACTAACGCTGATAGTCGGTGCGGGGGAACATGGTGATGGTGGTGAACCACATTCTGTGGAATGGATTTATGAGCCGGGTCACCACGTACCCATCTTGGTCCAGTCTCTCTTGAAAACGAAGCTAAACGATGCACTGAAAAAGTAAATTTGGGATCCAGATATAGTTCCACGTGTAATAAAAATCTCCTCAAAAGTCAACTTGACTGACTACAAGAAAAGTATCTTTCTAAAATAATATTCCCTCCTCGGTCTTTAATATTTAAATAAAGATAAAGTAATTTTAAATTTATTTAAAATTGATCTATTAAATATATATTATAAAATTATTTTATTATCACATATTTAAAATTAAAAATAGAAAAAAAATTCATAAAATAATAGAGTACACACAATTCAGGAACTAGGGATAATTAGTACTCCATAAAGTCATAGTTTGTCTTTGTCAATCCTTAGGAGTATTAGGTTACTTAAATAAGTAGTCTCTAGTTGTCGAAGAATGAAAAAAGAAAAGTTAAAAAAAAACAAAATAGAATGAAAATAAAACCAAGTTAAAAAGATTAAACATAAAAAAGTACTCTATATGTATTAATTCACCTAATGGATTGGAGTTGTTGCTTGTCACGCTCTTCATCGTGAGAGGAGGAAAGCAGTAGAACCAGCAGCGATGGCACTTGGGGGGTGACTGGAGCAGAAGCTCTTTTTCCGTTGTAGAGAGTGTAGTTCATCAATTGTCTTCACCCTAACCGGAGGCCGAACTATCGTCATGACAAACACCGCCGTTTCCTTAAACATTTCCGGATGCCGTGTCGTCGTCACTATCTTCGGAAGTCCGTTACCGTGATCATCTTCGCCATTGATTGGGTCGGGAGGGTTTCTGAACCTGCACGCAGTGAATCAACATAGTGTAAAGTAAACGCAAATATTAGTAAAAATGGACGGATTCAAAATTCATAAATGGTGCTAGCTTGTTGTTTTAGGGGATGTGATCGAACTTGATAAAGTATATCATAAATTGCTCTCTCTCTCTCTCTGTATCTCGATCGGATTTTGCGGGCATGATTGAGCAACTGGTTGATTAATTTGTTTAGTAAACAAAATTGATCAGCGACACGCGACAATGGTAAAGAGAGATATTAATTTGACAAATTCAAGAGATCGAGATGATAATTAATAATGGAAATAATGAAGGTGATGAATATATATGATCGATGATTACCGTGAAGAACGATATGTAGATCAGAAGTTCAAACGAACCGTGGAATGGATAGCAAGATAGTGCGAGAAACAATACAAATTGCGACCATGCAAAAGAATAGGACAGATAGATAGGGATGAATGAATCAATGTGAAGCTGTTGAACAAGCTAGCTTCTGTATGAAGCTTATATAGGAGTTTGTGAAGAGAAGTCTGCGTTGTCAATAGGTTGGATGGATGGATACGTTTTTTCAAATGAGAGGGGAAGGGGGCCCACTTCTTGATCAAACTTTGTTACAGTGACCATGGTCGTACCTAACCTTAGTTAAGTTTGATGTAGTAGTCGTAAATAATTACGTTTGACGTTATTTTAACTTTCTTTTCCACCGCGCGCGCGCGCTGCCCAAAACCCACAAGTGTAAAATCGATGATCCATATTGTCATGTCCGTGTCTGAATGACAGACTGGATCAATGATGGGTGAAGGCCGACTGAAGAAGTGAAAATAGTGTACAACAATCTGAGGAAATCTATCGGAGATCAATCTTTTACAGTAGAACAGATTCGGTGTCAGCCATTTCCTCCGATCGACGCCAATTCTAGTACTTTGTCCGTCTGTTGCGAAAGAAAAGCAAAATCTCAGTGAAAATGACGTTGTTTCGATTTAATTCTGTACGGAAATCAGTCAGTTCTGTTCCTCCTACTTTTACACAAGCCTTCTCCCGAATATAGACTAGTTGTGGGTGATCGTTCTCCACCAAAAGAACATTGATGTTAATCAATCACTCGAACCGGTAGTATATATTCAAATGTAAATGGTTTGCGTAACAGATCTTTTATTCCAGTTCCAAAATACCAAGCATCTTAGGCCTGTTGATTTCAGCTTTTTGGGGGGTTTTTGAGCATTTATGCATGGGGTGATCAACCCCCCAGTTGACCGAAATAAACATGTTCCATGAATGTCACAACCCACACTTATCATAAATGTTGTTTTATTTGCTTTTTGGAGCTTGTGTAAGAGAAATTAAGTAGAACCTGCTATTTGTGAGGTCAAAAATGATAAAACTACCCTCACCAAAAAGAAACGCTGAACAAAGGGAATACTCAAGGCAACATAGTAATTCTTTCGTTTATGGTTATTATTAGTACAAGTCATTATCGAATGGGAGGCCGGGATCATTGGACTTCTCATCAATATAAAACCCAAACTAAAAGTTGCATAACTAAAAAAAACTGTTTTACAGCACCTTAAACTCTATTTGATCTTACTCTTGTAGGTCTTGCAGTCAGTTTTTTAGTTTATAAGTCGGTTTAGAATACGCAGTCATCAATATACAAAGAATATTTTTGAGAAAAAATATATAGTCAGTTTTTTAGAATACGCAGTCAAAACAAAAATTTGGGGTGTGACCCTTTATCCGTTCGAAGCGGACAGAAAAAAGGACGATTCAATGTCTGGTCCGTTTTTTACACAGTCGTTTTAGACGGCTCAAAAATGACGGAAGTTGAAGCGTCCTTTTATTTTCTGTCTACACATGATAGGGCTTCAGAACTGTTCGTTTTTTACTTGTCCGTTCGGGCAGGTGCAAAACGGACGTATAGCACGGGAGTGTCCATTTTTTCCCGTCCGCACAAGAACAGTTTTAGAGTTGTCCAGTATTTTTTTTTGTTCCGAACGAGTTCAAAACAGACGTGGAGCTAGAACATGTGCTTTTTATGATGGATAGAGAGTCACCAGTGACCACTTTTGTTTTCATTTTTTAAAACCAAATTCACTTTCGTGTGAATAAAAAAATTAAAAAAATTCAACCAAGTACGCTACAAATTTAACTGCAATATATTTATGACTAAATTCGAAAAATCATATTGTATATTTTTCATAACAATTACATCAACTAAAACTTTGACATTAAACAGCAGCTAGTTGTTAGAGATATGGTCGTTGACACTGTCAACATTATTGTCCAGAGACCTTACCTGCTAATAGATTTAACTTTGTTAAACTACCTCTCTTACTGAAGAGAGATTTAATGTTGTGTAGGTGAATAAGAAATTCAACGCTGCATAACATGAGCATAGCATTGTAAGTTTACTAGCTAGCTTGAATCTCATGATACTACTCTTCCTCCTGGGGATTCTCCTGATAGCTAGCATGCAAAAACCAACTTGTTGATCGTAGTACTAGCTAGTAGTAATAATACCCACTTGATAAGCGTATAGTTACACTTCAATTGTTGGAGAACCATAATTTTTGTTTTAGAAAAAAAGCACACACATAAGAGATGCACTATTATGTGTAGCTTAAGTAAGTTCATCGAAGTTTCCTTATCTACATATACCCGGTGGCTAGTAGTGCTACTGCTAGCGTGTGCTATAGTATCCATTACTTAAAAGTCTTTCTTTTTTAATCAGCTTCTGATCCATAAACATTTAAAGGACGTCCATCGAAATTGTTGGAGCAAAGACTTTAATCCTGTAGTTTAGCTGTTGATTCTCAAATGCAAATAATTGAACTTGGATTGCTTATATATGGCGATCGATGAAGTTCAACAAATTTCTTCTCATTCTACAGGTGATGAACTGATGATGATATCATTACGTAACTATCACCAAATTGCGCATATGATACTTTTTTTAACTGTCCCGTTATATATAAGATACTAATTACCTTGCGTGTGGGATCCTTCTCTTATATATAAAATTTTATTAATTCGTACAGTGAGCATGAATGCATTAAGACATAATATTGTTAAATGTCAGTACTGGTAAATACTACAAAATCCACTTATCTCCCAACTACAAAGAGATTGTCAGTAGTAAATACTAGAAACCCACTTATCTCCCCGTACAACGAGATTCGAAACTCTAATAATCTCCCTTAGGAAAACGAAACATAACTAGTGAATAGTAGGATTTGATTAGTAAAGAGTGCCTGACGTTTGTATTGAATAAGATCATATATATATATATTATAGTTTAGATCATATATTTATATGAGAACCGACTTGTACATAGGTAGATAGCTAAAAAGAAAGGCGTTTGGGCTTTACAGCATATATGAGCCAACTATCTTAACCTATTTCTTTCGGTTCGGTGGTATATTTGCGAGTTTAAATCAATTATTATGCGGAAGTAGACTCTCAAGCTGGCTCGACCTTAGCTGGTAAGGGTATTGAAAGCCTCTCTAAACCCTATCCTTACTCTTCTTTCGAGGTTAATTAGGCCTCATTCTTTTGTGTTTTGAAAGTTGATAGCTGATACGGGCTAATATTGGCTGATGACTGTGACCAGTGGCGGAGTTACTCCTTCCATTGGGTGGGCTTGGCCCCCCTAATTAAAAAAATCATAAGAAAAATATATTAATACTATATATTATATATGTGGCCCCTCCTAACATTTGTGTTTTGGCCCCCTAAGATCTCAAACCTGGCTCCGCCCCTGACTGTGACTGATTTCAAAACTAGTTAGATGATTGTATAAAAACTCATATAAGTTGTTCTTTTTATATTACATTTTTTTAACTGATTAACCAACGTAAAAACTATCAAGATTGTTTGAACCATACACAACCCTGATAAACAAAAAAAATTAAAAGAAATAACATCACATAACATCAAGCATCATTAGTGTAACCTGGTGAATATACATTAGGGATGATACCTTTCCCACCCAAACCCCTAAACAAAACCATAGAAAACTGTGTAAATTTCCTAATTAAAGAGGATTAAGATACGGTTTGATCTCCATATCAGATAGAACCATTTCAGCTCCAGAAGATTAGGCAAACCATCCACAAGACTAATCTGAAACAAAAGATTGGGCAATTGAAAAGCATTCATACTGAGGAATAAGGTTGCACAAAGCCTGCCCAACTCTAACAACACTTGAACAACAAATTCATTCTAAATGACGATCCTCGGAATTGTTAAGGATTGCCTTGTTTGCAGCAGCATCCCCCTTACATACATGTCACACTCTTGCTAAACCAAATCAACAACTAAAGTAGTACTAAGCTGAAGAGGATTAACTTTACCTTCTTATATAAAGCATCCATTTTTTATATCCTCCATACTTCTTCAAGAGTACCATTCTTATGATTCAATCAAAGTTATGCTTCTTCCTACCTGCGACAAGTGGACCTTCCTCTACTTTCATAAGAACTGAAATTTCACCGTCGTTGGCCTCTATCGAGATTCACTAGTAGGAAAAAATGTTTTTAATGACGGCGTTTAAACCACGGTTGAAAGGAAAACCGCGGTTTAAAGTTTATAAACCACGGTTTTCATAGAAACCGTCATTTAAGGTACACACCAGAGTGCATATACCACGGTTTTTGGAGAACCTTTGTTAAAGGTTTCTGATATACCAAAGTTTTCCGGGCAACCGTGGTATATAGTACACGCCAGAGTGAATATACCCACGGTTCTTGGAGAACCGTCGTATATATAGGGTACCAATATCCACGGTTTCCTAGGCAACCGTCATTTATATTGCACATCTTACTATATTAAAACCACAGTTTTTTGGTCACCGTGGTATATAGTCTAGGCGGGATTTTTAATTTTTCGGCCCAAATTTAACGCGACTCTTTTCTACTATTCTCTTATATTCTCACGGTAATTTTGGAACCCAAACCGACGAAGCTCTCCAACTCTTCTTCTTCATTCTCATCAATGTCACGGTAATTTTGGAACCCAACCCGCGAACATGCTCTGCCAACTCTTCTTCATTCTCTTCAACCTCACGGTAATTTTGGAACCCAACCGATGAACATGCCTGCACTCTTCTTCATTCTCTTCAAATTCACGGTAATTTTAACAACCTCACCAGCGCACAAGGAACATGCTCCGTCTCACTCATTCCTCTTGTTTTTCGGTATTTTTTTGCGCTAAACCTAGAACAAGGAACACATGCTCTGCATCATCTCCACCACTGCAATTTTCGCAACCATAACCGCGAACAAGGAACATGGCCTAAGCCATTCTTCATTCTTCTCACGGTAATTTTGCAACCCACCGCGAACAAGGAACATACTTACGCCAGAGTTCTTCACTCATTATTTTGCCACCCTAAATCGCAAACAAGGGACATACATGTTCTATAGCCTCTTCATTCTCTTATTTTGCTCTTTTGGAGATCTGTGAAAGCGAGCTTCTAAATCGCCGGCGATTTTGAAAAAGAGTTCATAGACTATAACCACGATATATGTATAACCGTGGTTTATTTCGTTGATTTTATAGATAATATACCACGGTTTTGACCTTTAACCGTCGTATAAAAGGACTTTATACCACGGTTCTGACCTTAACCGTCGTTTAAAACCGTGAGGACCGCATCCAAAACAGTCTTAAACGACGGTTATAGCAAAACGTGGTATATAGTCTTCTTTTAAACGACGGTTTTCCGTGGTTATATAGGCATTTTCTATATGCGACGCTAGCATAAACCACGGTTCCTAACCGTGGTATATAGGCAAAATAACTGTGGTTAAAACATTTTCTACTAGTGATTGTTGAAGATGAAGCCCCGACCGGAACGTGATTTCTGTCCACTTGAAGACCTTTATCATAAGCACCCAATGAAACTAAGGAGCAACCCCTGGGTTGTGACCAACCAAAACGAGAAATATAACGCACCCCTCATCACTTCTTCTAAGGATGACTTCTTACCGAATTAAAACACCACTAGCTCGCAACCATGTGTCATAATGGAAGGTTCCTTCCTCAACTTTATTGATATGGTAGTTCTTCATTGCATTAAGAAATAAGCCACGTTTTAAAATAGATGTTCATTCATTGTATGTAATCCTTAGGCCACTATCAAAACCACCTAAGGAAATAGTAATACAACAACATAATGGCTTATCAATATCAATCATAACCTAATTATCATGTATTCACTACCTAACCTCCCATCATCTCTCGACAAACTACTCAACACAACTTCAACTCAGATCCCTCAAAAAGTCGAGCATATTAAGTTTTTGTGGTAGAAAAAAACAAAACGTCATGGAAATTGAACCCATATGGGTATCCACCTGAAGGTATGGCTCTTAGGTGCCTTATGCTTTTCCACCCTTTAAAACACAAGGAGAGACCTGTCAAAAGACCATGACCTTCTACTAAGCACTATATGCAAAAGATCAGCTTTCTTAAACTAAAAAAGAAACAACTCCTTACCTAACCTATTAACTTTGAGTTCCCTCTCCATCTGTCAAAGCTGTCCAAGAGTGTTCTTCATTTGGCACGAACATCCAGGTTCTTGGTGGAAGATAACTTGCCAAAAGAATCCCATCAAAAGGCAGGTCATGACATTGTCAAACAAGGCCATCGAAGCTCATGACTTCACCTTCTTCCATTGTAAGTGAAAGACTAGCACACCACTCAGCCAAGTCATCAATTGGTGCATGTAGGTGCGCCATTTCGTCCATAATAGAGGAACGCAAAATAAAAAAAAGAAAAAGAAAATGAAGGGACATAGTGGGAAAATGATGGAAGAGCAAGATGATGAAAAGAAAGATAACTTGAAGGCACCAAGAAAAACATGTGTGCCCGTTGTTAATCCTGAGGTCGCACACAAACAAAATCATTACAGTAGATCCCATCAACTCAGAAGATTATTTAAAATCATACATAATCCAAGTAAAGTGTGAGAATCAAAGTGCAAAGGAGGATCAGACTATGGTTACAGGAAAAGAAGAAGTACGAAGCATAGAGAAAATGAAGAGCCACTAAACCTCTCATCTAGGAGATAAGAGCTAGGTAGTGGTTCTTATTTTATTGGCCCTATATATTCAATTTGTATCAATTAAGTGAAATATATACTTAATAAACAAGTTAGGTTTAGGCTTGGTTTGACATGGTTGTTTTGCAGCATATTTGGATGGCTGTCTTGTCTGGCAATTTTGCAGCATAAATTGATGGTTATTTTGTGCTAACATATTTGTAGCTGTTTTGAAAACTGTTGTTTGACAGTGTGACTGTCACTGCTGGAAAAAAAGGAATAAACAACGCCCCTTTAACAACGGTTATATTGTAAATCGTTTTTTTATCATAGGCCGGACATCTTAAACAACGGTTTGTTTACAAAGCGTGTTTTTGTTATGAAGCCCAAAGTCAAAAACAACGCTTTTGGTACAAAGCGTTCTTTAAAGAGACATGCATAAAAAACGCTTTAGAAATGAAGCGTTTTTATGTGTTTAGGCGTGATAACATAAAAAACGCTTCACTTAAGAAGTGTTCTTTATGCTAGCATAAAAAACGCTTCTTAAGTGAAGCGTTTTTATGTTACCTGAATTATATCCCTCCCGCCCAGTCTTCTCATCATCAAATCGCGACTGTTCCCCTACCTCTCTCTGTATACGCTCCCTGTAAACACGCTAAGCTACATCTCAATCCAAACCATCCCAAATTAAATTTCATTCATTTCGATTTCGCCGCGGCACGCCTCTTCTCTTCCCCTTTCTTCTATATGCGCTCGCCATCTTCACTAGCTTCTAACATTTCTCTGCATCCCGGCGGCCAAACTGTTGATGCATGCGTCGATATCAATCGTCGGCGCCTCGAGCTCTCTCGCTATCGGTAATATTATTGAGCTGCGAACACATATATGCCTATCGATCCTTTAGTTTCATATATATACTCTTCAGTAATTAATTTTGATTTTGCAAATCGCACGAACAGGAACAGACCCTGTCGCACGCACGGCGGCGTCTGGATTACAACCGGCCCCAAGTATAGCGAAAGGAACAAGCGCGCTAGATCTGTCGGCTCCATTCTTGTGCTGATGAGGTAATTTGCAAACCGAACTTCTTAATCAGGAAAAATATACATGCTCTGTTTGTTTGGGATTAAGGATTAAGGCGTCTGTATGTTTATGATTAAGGCGTGAAATATATTGTGTGTGTATTGTTTGGGAATAATTTTGCATGCAAACAAACTGTGGCGCGCGCATTTGTTGTTAACCTATGTGTGCTTGCAAACCAAACTTGTTAATCCGGAACATATATACTCTGTTTATCTGTTTGTTGGGATCGATTAACGGCGTGAATAAAGTGTGTACGTGTGTTTGGGAATAACTTTGCATGTAGACCAACGGACTTGCGCGCTGGTTTTTATAACTATATATGTTCTAATTGTTTTTATAACTATATTTGTTGTAGTATATATGTGCTGATTTTTACTTGTTGGTACAATTAATGGACTTGGGAATAATGTGTAATATAATGTGTTTCGGCATGCATACAAATATAGTATATATGGTGAAATTAATTTGGTTAGATTTATAAGGTGTATTAATTAATGCTATATATTATATTATAGTATAATCTAGGGTGCAAATATTAGATGACTATAGGATGTATTAATTAGTTACAAAGACATAGCATTACGGCAGTTTGCCTGACGTATTCCCCTTCCCCATATTGCTTTTACCTTAACATCCACCCAGAAGTTTATCTATGTTTCTCTATATCACCAACCATCAAAAACTTTTAAGTTCCTTCACATTCTTCTCAGAGTTGTTATCCGGTCAAGCTAGGCATTCCAATTAACCCTCTAATGTTTTGGAAATCTATATGACCACCATTGGCCATATTAGAGACCTCTAGCGCTACTTACAGCTTCTTAATTTCTTGTAGTTATTATTTAGTATCCCTTTACATTTTTGGCTAGCGCAATGACCTTCGATCGTCATCAACCTATAATAAAAAAAATTGAACTCGGACGGGCCCTCCAACTTTATTTTCCTTCTCGACATTTCTTCTCTCCTTTTCGATTCCTATAGTCACCTCTGACTAGTATGTATGCTGTAGAAGCTTCAGTAGACTGAGCAATCAGAACTGGACAGCACTGAAACATCATAGAGAAAATCGGATAAAAAGTTAGACGAATTTGGCCGATGTAGACGGTTGCTGCCTCTGTTGAAGATGAAAGTACCGACGATCATGATGATTCTTCTTCTGATACAAAAGAGACAGAAGAAGAAAACATGGTACAAAAGAGACAGAGGCAGATATAGATGAAAGGATGAATGAGACTCAGAAACAGAGAGGTTGAAGAAATTGGCTAAATAGTTAAGTGAGGCTGCCACGAAGTAGAGTCCGGTGGCGATTAACGGATTACCGGCATACTTCATAATGTGTAATATAATGTGTTTCGGCATGCATACAATATAGTATATATGGTGAAATTAATTTGGTTAGATTTATAAGGTTATTAATTAATGCTATATATTATATTATAGTATAATCTAGGGTGCAATATTAGATGACTATAGGATGTATTAATTAGTTACAAAGACATAGCATTACGGCAGTTTGCCTGACGTATTCCCCTTCCCCATATTGCTTTTACCTTAACATCCACCCAGAAGTTTATCTATGTTTCTACCAATACCAACATCAAAAACTTTTAAGTTCCTTCACATTCTTCTCAGAGTTGTTATCCGGTCAAGCTAGGCATTCCAATTAACCCTCTAATGTTTTGGAAATCTATATGACCACCATTGGCCATATTAGAGACCTCTAGCGCTACTTACAGCTTCTTAATTTCTTGTAGTTATTATTTTAGTATCCCTTACATTTTTTGGCTAGCGCCAATGACCTTCGATCGTCATCAACCTATAATAAAAAAATTGAACTCGGACGGGCCCTCCAACTTTATTTCCTCTTCTCGACATTTCTTCTCTCCTTTTCGATTCCTATAGTCACCTCTGACTAGTATGTATGCTGTAGAAGCTTCAGTAGACTGAGCAATCAGAACTGGACAGCACTGAAACATCATAGAGAAAATCGGATAAAAAGTTAGACGAATTGGCCGATGTAGACGGTTGCTGCCTCTGTTGAAGATGAAAGTACCGACGATCATGATGATTCTTCTTCTGATACAAAAGAGACAGAAGAAGAAAAACATGGTACAAAAGAGACAGAGGCAGATATAGATGAAAGGATGAATGAGAACTCAGAAAACAGAGAGGTTGAAGAAATTGGCTAAATAGTTAAGTGAGGCTGCCACGAAGTAGAGTCCGGTGGCGATTAACGGATTACTGGCATACTTCATAACCTTGAATGAAGAAAACGGTTTTCTAGAATAGTGGTATCAGGAGGATAAGAGGAAACTTAGTCAATTATATGGTGGCATGGGGAATATATGAAGATAAAGTGGTACCACATCTCCCGGTTGATGAGTTTCATGTGTTATGGATGAAATGGAGAAGGTAGACACTTCTCCTCTCCAGTTTCGATTGGATCTTCTTTCAGTTTTGAACATCGATAGGTCTGAGAAATCTTTAAACGCTAGGACATGACTGTCTATAGATTTCATGTAGTCATTTGGAATACTAGTCACACTGTTGATGTGGGGTGCATCGTATCTTTTAAAAAAACTAGATGAAGGTCCCTTGGCAATTAAAAAGATTGAGAGATTCCCCCTGAGTTTGCATGTTAAGCGACTTTAACAAATGATAGCAATAAGTGACAGTTTTTATGCACAATAAGTGACAGCTTTTATGTTATACTATGTAACCTTAGTAGATAACTTTCTACTATGGTTATAGTATAACATAAAAGTTGTCACTTATTTTGCATAGAAGCTGTCACTTATTGCTATCATTTGTTAAAGTCGATTAACATGCAAACTCAGGGGGAATCATACTTAGGGGGAATATCTCAATCTTTTTAATTGCCAAGAGTTTTTCATCTAGTTTTTTTTAAAAGGTATGATGCACCCCACATCAACAATGTGTGGCTAGTATTCCAATTGACTGCATGCAATCTACAGACATTCATGTCCAAGTGTTTGAAGATTCTCCGACCTATCGATGTTCAAAACTGAAAGAAGATGCGAATCCAATCCAAACTGAAGATGGAGAAGTGTCTATCTTCTCCACCTCCGTTTCCATCCATAAGTCATGAAACTCATCAACCGGGCGATCTGGTACCACTTTATCTTCATATAGCACCCCATGCCACCATATAATCGACTAAAGTTCCTCTTATCCTTCTGATACAACTACTCTAGAAAACTGTTTTCTTCATTCAAGGTCATGAAGTATGCCGGTAATTCGTTAATCGCCACTGGACTCTACTTCATGGAAGCCTCACTTAACTATTTAGCCAATTTCTTCAATCTCTCTGTTTCTGAGTTCTCATTCATCCTTTCATCTATTCTGCCTCTGTCTCTTTTGTACCATGTTTTTCTTCTTCTGTCTCTTTGTATCAGCAGAAGAATCATCATGATCGTCGGTACTTTCATCTTCGACAGAGGTAACAACTGTCTTAGCGAATTGGAAATTTCTTCTCAGGTACGTATTATAAGTACTTTTGTGTTTGAATTGGTGATTTTAATTATTTGCGCATGTTTGGATAAGTTTAAATGGTGCACTTAATCGCTTTTATAATTCTGTTGTGCAGCTTGTTGATTTCTTCTCAACACTTATTCACAAGTCGATCGATCTGAAGTTTGTCAATAAGGAGAGGGCGTTTGTCAATAAGGAGAGGGCGCACACATGTGTTGAAAACACTAAATTGATCAGAAGAAGTCATGAGTCATGATCTATCTTTTCTTTTTTTTCAAATGGTTGTATTGTGCATGTTATGATCGAAGTACTTGAACCATTTTTAGTATTTTGGTTACCATTTTTAGTATTTTGGTTAACTAGCTAGTTACAAATGTTGTAGTTGATCGATACTACACTTAAGCGTATGTGCGCTAGCTGGTATATAATATTAATGCAAACAAGAGTATTGTTGTTGATCTATATATTAATTAAATTCACCAGTTTGGTTGATATGGTATATACAATGCAAACAGTTTTGAATGATTTTGTGATTTTAATTTTTTGTTACGCGGAGGGTAATAAATTGTATAAAAAAATATTAAAAAAGGACCATATAAGAAACGCTTATATGTATAGCGTTTCTTATACTCTCGCGCCAAATGACATAAAGAACGCTTGTCTTGATAAGCGTTTTTTATAAATCTTCATAAAGAACGCTTATAATAAGCAAGCGTTTTTATAGTCGGACATAAAGAACGCTTTCACCTTGAAGTGTTCTTTATGCCTCGTAGATTCCCGCCGCCTTACCCGCTTTAAAAAACGCTTTAGCGATAAGCGTTCTTTTAAATTAATGTATAAATAACGCTTACAACGCGTTCTTTAAAAGGCTCGACCATTTACGTCGTCGCCGGCATAAAAAACGGTTATAAAGCGTTCCAAAAAGACAAATAAACGTTTTTTATTCTTTTTTTTCCACAGCAGTGTGTTTTGTAGCATAGGTTAGTTAAATTAGTTATGTGTAGTGCGTTTACTGTTTTCTGTACTACAAATAAATATTATAATTTGCATCTTAAAAAATATTTGTTAAGAAATAAATAAAGTAACTAATAACAAATATTATAAGGTAATTAATTTGTTACCAAATCCTAACAAAATTAATTAATATTTTTTAAAATGGGAAAATTCACAAAATACCACTTTCAAAACATATACGGTGAATTACGAAAGTTTTTAGGGGTATATTATGAATTTCTCTTAAAAATTAATATGTAAATTTCAAAATTCTAAGTGACGTAAGTTTCAAAGTAATGTAATTATAATAATAATTAAAGTTAAAATTAGATATTAGATTCCACATAAATTAATTCTAAATATATAGACTAATAAAGTTTTTAATTACATATATATATATATAAAGTAATATTATAAAAAACTATGTTCATGACTATTTAGACTTACAGTTTACACTTTTTATAATTACATATTATGTAGCTTTTTGTAAAATTTTAACTAATATATTTATAATAAACTGAAGTTTTTATTATTACTTTTACTGATGAATAACAACAAATATAATTCAAAACATTTTATTACACTCAATATTTGTTAACATTTACATTAAGATCTATACAAATAATTTCACTATTATTAACTACAGTATATCATTGGATAACAGCAATTGTAATTGTACACTCAATACTTGTTGACGTTTGCATAATTGCATCAGTACAAGTAACTGTACTTCTAATAACTATAACTTATTAATATACTACACAATGCTCGTTCTCGACTTCTCCACCATTGTAGTTCATTCTCGTCAGGACGCCGCAAGTCTCCTGATTTCATTATTTTGTATATGTTTGTCACAATGCATCAAGGTGACACGAATGTGTTTTCGGGACTATTCAGCTAAGAGTAAGTTTGCCCTCATCATCATTGTGTGCATATTTTCAGTACTATTCAGCTCAGAGTAAGTTTTCCCTCATCATTGTTGTGTGGATATTGTCGAGACTATTCATCTCAGACTAAGTTTCATGCATCATCGTTGTGTGGATATTTTTGGGACTATTCAGCTTAGAGTATGTTTCCTTTATTATTGTTGAGTGATTAGGTAGAAAGACATATCTATGGTGAATTCTTCCATCACTAGATTAACTTACCATCACTAATTAAACTACCAAATACCATAGTGGACTACCCTTCCATGTGTAATATGTTCTTATCTTATTGTTCACTAAGGGGCCAAGATCATTGAGGGTAGTCCTAAATGTAGATGGTCGTAAAAGTTTATGAATTACGGACTAACACTTACATAGGTTTTCTAATCCTAATCCACAAGCAATGGAAAATTTTCAATATGTCGGCATGGATCATTCAGTTCTTGAGCAACACCAACACGTATGGGTAAGAAATCTAGCTCTAAAGCAACGACATAACACAATAACTCATCAGAAGCACAAACTCACTTCCATAAAGGGTAACCACTGATCAGAACCAACATTTGTCTCAAATCTATACGAAGCATTGGTCAATCGACCAAACAAGGCAATAAAGGGAACTCAAGTCCAACAGAAGAGTTGGTCAATCAACCAAAAACAAGGCAGCAGATGAAACTCCAATCGATCACAGTAGTTGTCAATCGACCGCAACAAGTAAAATATCCAACTCAAAATCCAACAAGAGTATTGGTCAATCGACAAAACACAAAAGCAACATAGACATCTCAGATCCAACAGAAGCAGTTGGTCAATCAACCAAAAACAAGGCAACAGATGAAACTCCAATCGATCACAACAGTTGGTCAATCGACCACAACAAGGCAAAATATCCAACTCAAATCCAACAAGAGAGTTGGTCAATCGACCAAACACAGAAGGAGAAGACATTTCAAATCAACCATAAAATGGGCACAACCCCTAGAAATCATGAAACAGGTGGCCAATCGATTGAAAGTTTCCCTTACCAGATGCAGGAGATCTGGAACGAAGCTCGACAGAAATGGGGAGAAGAGGAGCAACAGATGTCCTCCAAAGCTTGAACAAAATTTTGGAGGGAGAAGAGTTTAGAAAATGAGCAAGAGAAAGAAGAGAATGGAAAAGAAAAAACAAACCTGCACTTACCTGTTCGACGACGTTGGTTTTGAGAATGAAGATTAAGGGAGAACGAAGAACCACGGTCATCTTGATGATTTTCGATGCTTGTGCTAAAATCTAAAGTAGGATTTGTAGAATTAAATTATATAAAGATAAAAAAATACTAAATTATTTGTAAAATGAGGTCCTTATAGCATTCCAATGAAGATAAATTTGACATTTATATAATTTTCTCATGATAAAATCTAAAGGATGAAATAAAAATTGAGCCCTAAATATAGGGGGCCCTGGTCCACGCTTACTTGCACCGTCGCTTAGCTTGCACGGGCTAGAGTCGGCCCTACGAAGAACAACAAAGACAATTGTACAACAACGCGAGCAGCTGCAAGTTCCCTAACAAGATGAGGCGAGCTAGAAACAGAGTAAATCAACATCAAAGGCCTAGAGAGAAGGGAGAACAAAAGAAGGATGAAGGCATAAGAAAGACGTGAATGGTTTCACATGCACACAATCGGGCATGAAAAAGCCCTAGCGCAGAAAGCGCCCACCAAACAGTAAGGGGCAAAAATACCAACATCATCCATTTATGCCAGGGCAAATTCTATGTTGCGGGCCGTCCGCACCAAACATTGTGTCGAACAGTGATTTGGCAGTCCCGATCAGCTGCTGACTGGACTATTTTGTTGATTGGGCTGTCTTTTACTATATTAATTTTAAATGGTGGTAACTTTAATATATAAGTCCAAAATGAAAAAAATTATCATTGTTCACCTAAATTCAAGTTCTTCAAAACAAGACCATTCATGAATATGTTTTGACAACTTTAAAAAATATTTTTACATGTATACGATGATACACTAAAATGATAATATGATTCATTAATTTTGTATTATGATTCATTAAATTAATATTATGATTCATTCAGTAATAAGTGGTGAATTATATTCAAACTTTAGAACCAATAAAAAATTCTTGTTTTTGTAGTCTATTATTATTGTTGTATGATGTATTTTAAACCGATATGATGATGACATGTATTTTTCATACATACCAAATATTATTTTGTGTTGTATTTTGTTTGAAATTTTTATTTTATATGTTTACGATGATACACTAAAATGAAGATATGATTCACTAGTTTTGATATTATGATTCATTAAAATTGATAGTATGATTCATTAACTGGTAAGTGGTGAATTAGATAACAAACTTCGGAACCGATAAAAATCATTATTGTTTTGTAGTGTATTATTATTGTTGTATGGTGTATTTTAAACCTTATATGGTGCATCATGTATTTTTCATGCATACCAAATATTATTTTGTGTTGTATTATTGAGTAAAAAATTTTATTCTTATATGTTTGGTTGATACACTAAAGTGAAGATATGATTCATTAATTTTGATATTATGATTATTAAAGTTGATATTAAGATTCATTAAAATTGATATTATGATACAGTAAAATGATGTTATGAATCATAAGTCTCATTGATAATGGATATATACATGTAATTAATATAATTTTTTCAATTTCTCAAAACATATCTATGACTGGTCTGGTTTTGAAAAACTTGAATTTAGATGAACAATGGTATAATTCTTTTACATTTTATATATTTTAACAATTACAACCAATTAAGTTATTATAATAAAAAACAGTCCAATCAGTAGCTGACTGGACTGTTGACTTGGTGCCACATCACTAGAATAAACGTCACTACCGCACCATTTCCTGTCTGTTACGCCAGCTACAAAAACTCACAAAATGTCACAAAAATAGCCATATCTAAAGGCGGCTTTAGCCCGTATCCGCGGTTAGGGGAGGCAATTCGGGTTGATGGATCAGGTTGAAGTTCACCCATACCCAACTCATTTAAAATTGTATTGACCCTTACCCGATTAAAAAATCGGGTTACAAACTTTCAACCCGTACCCAACGCATATAAAAATCATTGAACCCATACCTGATCAGTTTAACCCATTTAAATACAAGTACTCTTGTTTTTCTGCACAATGATCAGCCGTTCATAAAAGCATGTACATGACGGTCATTTATTTCAAATCATTATGTGCCGTTTTTCCAAATGTCAACATTTTGTTAAATGGGTCAATAATCTTAACTCGCAGCCGTTGTTTGTGCGTATGCAATAGTGTGAACGATGGATTTTGTGCGACTAATGATTGACATAGTATTTAGGTTTTCAAACAAAATTGAATGGTGGATATAGATGGCCTAGAGAATATGTATTTGGATTTATAAAACAATTATTTTGTGCGGGCCTAAAGAAGTGATAATATTTTTGTTTGCTATTATACTAATGGTTATAGAATTAATCATATCCAGTAAAATATACACATTTATCTATTTATTTATTTTTAATTAAATTAAAAAATGGTCGGGTTGAATTCGATTAGGACCCTTGACCCATACCCAACCCATATATTTATAGATAACCTGTAAATGTATATTTACTAAAGGTTTTTGATGTGGCAAAATCACCAGAATATTATCTCAACACCAAGCATGGGCTTTCCTATATTATCTCAACAACCTCTACAGTCAACAGCTTTGAGTAGAAGATCTTAACAGAATATTTACTCATAATCAGAAGGAGTAAAATCATATACTCCAGCATTATATTAGGAAACAATTAGAGATATTTTAGGATCTTGTACTTTGTATTTATATTAGTTTTAGATAAAGATTTTTGTGATATTTAGGAGGAGTTTGTTATCTGCCTCCAAGTAGTATAAATGTACAGCAAAAACATCAGAAAAGGCAGAGCTTCTACCGTGAAAAATAGTCTTTGAGAGAGAAGAGAGTTGTTGATAGTAATCAACGTTTTGTCTAGGATTAGACGTGAGAGTGATTGTTCAAAGTGTTGAACAGATCAGGTGAGGAGTTTTCAAGTTATCAATAATAAGATTGGTAGCGGAGTTTTTCTTCTAAAACACTTTCTATCTCGTTTCTCGTTTCTGCTCTCTGTCAGTCTCGTACTGAGGCTTCTGATTTTACACATTACGAACTTATAAGTGGTATCAGAGCGGGTTTACCCAATATAGAGGTTAACACTTCTGGGTAGATCGTGAAGATGAGTTCGTATTATGTAAAAGCACCAAGGTTGACGAAATTCAATTATCCCAAGTGGTGCGAACAGATGGAAGCTCAGTTGATGTCCGTAGATTACAAGGTTTGGAAGGTGGTGATGCAAGGTGATTACAAACCTACTGTCGTTATTGAAGGTGAGAGACAGACCAAACTGAGGATCAGTGGACAGAAGTCGATGAAAAACTTTTAAGCAAAAATAAACAAGCTCTTCGTATTCTTGTCTCCTCCTTATCCGACGAAGATCAAGGAAGGGTCTTGGGTATAAGAACGGCAAAAGGAGTATGGGACTTTCTGAAGATTGCTTATCAAGGAACAGAATCAATCCGCAAAGCTAAGGAGAAACAGTTTCAACGAGAGTTTAACAACTTCAAGATGTCAGAGGGCGCGAGTCTAGCACTGACGGTGGAAAGGTTCAATCAAGTGCTTATGGAACTCAAAACGGTTGGGGTAACTCTTTCTAATGAGACTATTAATGATAGATTTCTTGACTCACTAACCAAGGATTGGCTTAACTATACCTCACTTCTTGAGAAAATGAAAGAATTATCATCTATGTCGTTTGAATTTGTTGTTCAGATCTGATAGTTCATGAAAGCAAGATGAATGAACAAAATGTAGTGGTGCACAAGGATCTCGCACTCATGGCAAAGCAATATGTCAAAACGCCAGACTGGGACTATGATGATGACAGGAGAATGAGATAACTATGCTAGCACAAGGACTAAAGCGCATTCTTAGTCGAAAAGGTTATCAAGGTGGAAAGTCTAGACGTGAGTATTATACCAGCAAGCATGAGTGTTTTCGATGTCACAAAACGGGACATTTGATAAAGGATTGCCCTTTACCATCGAGATCTTCACAACATCGAGGATGTGAGTCACGCATGGAAACTTCCGTGTGGGGTGAGGATGATGCTGAATCAGATGGCAAAGATAGCAATGAAGCACATTTTTGCATGACTGCAATCCATCGGTCTCAGACTGACACTGCAAAATATGATGAGACTATGTGTTTGATGGCTGAAGATAAGGTACTTCAATCCCTCATAAGGGATCAGGTAAGTTCTCAAAGCTTGAATGATTTTTATGATAGTTCTACTAAGTCACAAGTGTTTGATATATGAAAGATGCTCTTTCAAAATTAGGGATTTGGAAGCGAAACAAGAACATACCACTGAGTCTCTTATTGTGATTAGTAAACTACAAGAAGAGATGGTTGTTTTGAAAGAACAAAATAAGGAGTTGGCATCTCAGTTAGTCTTAAACTCAGCTAAGGTTGTTCAATCCACGTTTACTGCACCTGTCAGTACTAAACTGAGTTCTATTCCTGAGTGGGCAGAAAAAGAAATTCAATCTCTCAAAGCTGATAATGAGTGGATACGTCAGGACAATGCTGATCTACAAAGGCGGTGTGATGCAATTAGTAGAAAATTAGACATTATGAATTTGGAAAATCCCTCTTGGTATAAAGGAAAAGCTAAACTTAATGAAATGGTAGGTCGACCTAATCAAGGACGTGCTGGTCTAGGGTTTTGTGGCACTACTTCGTCAACATCTAATGTTTTACCTCAGAAACAAAATTCACAGACTAGGACTGATCCTACAAGATATCCTAGTGTTTCAAATTCACGAACTTCATATACTACTGCTATGAATGTTACTTCACATGTAAGGGTAGAGTGTAGTTACTGTCATATACGTGGTCACCATATTCGTTCATGTCATAAGCTTCAACGCAAGAATGCTCGACTTGCTCAGTCTAATACTGTTAAATATGCTCAGCGTTATATCAATCTTAGACGTCCCAGACAACAATGGGTCCCTAAGCGGCACTAACTATTTTCTCTTCTCAGGATAATAAAGTTCCAAACTGGCGGCTGATGGAGTTTGGATGTTCTTGTCATATGAAAGGAAATCATACTCTACTAACTTTGGTTTGGTTTTTCATGTAGGATCTGCCTTCTTCCTAAGGGCTTTCACAGATCGAGACTGATAAAAAAGAAATTTGGTTCTGCCCCAAATTGGTCAGTTCAAGCCCGGTGTTTTGGTTCTTCTAAGAGGCAATCACATATTGCACTCTCCCACATTGAAGCGGTGTATATCATTGCTACTACTTGATGCGCCCACATCCTCTACCTTCAATATGAATTGGCTGACTATGGTGTTCCTTAGTCTCCTGTGCCAATCTACTACGATACTCTCTCCAGTATTGCACTGATGAAGGATTCAGTTCAACATTCCATGATTACACATACTGAGATTCGTCATTACTTTTCTCAAAATCAAGTTGGCAAGAATATTGTGGATCTCCCTCATTGTGCCACTGATCAACAAGTGGCAAACACTTTCACCAAAGCTCTTTCACTCGAAACATTATCCTCATTCAGTCTTGCACTGTGGATGCTCAATGTTGACAAAGGTGTATTCTTTTTATTTATCGTATTGACTTCTATTGTGTGCATCAAAATTGGTACTTTAGAGTGAGTGGAGCGTGACGTATATGTTATTATTTCATTTTACTCCATAATAAAGTGAGGATTACTTTTCTTTCCGTGGCATTTCTTGATTATTAATTTGGCTGATCTGGATCAAATTCTAAGTTGGAACATTTAACATCTGGTGGCTCTATCCATTTATTACCACCACTTAAATTTCTGGTTTTCTATACCTGACCCCCTCAGCATAGAACCCACTTTCGCTGGTCACTTTACCTCTCACCTCTCTCACCATTTTCTTTACAAGTTTCCCGTACCATTTGGCCAGTTTCCTTGTTGCACACATTTTACCTCACCAATGGCTCTCATACTGGTCAAGGATTCTCGAATAGTAACATGAAAAAAAAGGGTGATTCACTTCTGGTTGTACAAGTATCATCCAACTTCAGATGCTAGCTTTGCCTCAGCACAAGGCTGATCAACCCTGTCCAAGACTCGAACTGAGGTTTACATGGGAAGAAATAACGGGATTTTGCAACCCTCTACTAATGGAGATTCGTATCAGTCTTACCCACTTATGATATACCATATGGTTTCTCGAGATTACACAAATATTCTTCATGTTGTACCTCTGGATGATGTCTTGTCCTCCTCCTCTGGATCATAAGCATGATTGGTTCCACAACTCTCTCCAAGATGGGTCTTGGACTGAACGATGGTCAGTGCATTGTTAAACAACCACTAAAGGCTTTGGGTGTGTCTTCACAACCCTCAGAGCTTCTGGCCTGTCTACCTCAGCAGATGAAGAAATTTGAAGAAGCTATTCTTGAAGTATGTGTTGATCTTTTGCCTTATTGCCTTATAATTTCGATAGCCAGCTCTCTTCAGCCTTAGCCTGACCGGCCACACTTTCATTCCTATTCATTGCCTTTTCTATGGACAGCCTATCCTTATGTTCTGTGTTCCTACGCATGTTTGTATAAAATGTCATTTTAATGATCTTGCATGCTATTTACACTTCGTGAGATATACTTTTTAGTACCATTTTTTGATTTCGCAAAAAGGGGAAATATGGTGGATAATTTGAATATGTTGCTTGATTAACCAAATCTCGTTCAAGTGCTGCAAGGTTTTAACATCTTCAGGGGAATGCATATCTTGAGGGGGAATGCTACATTATCTCACCATACAAAAGTTTGCTCACATCAAAAAAGGGGGAAACTGTAAATGTATATTTACTAAAGGTTTTTGATGTGGCAAAATCACCAGAATATTATCTCAACAACCAAGCATGGGCTTTCCTATATATCTCAACAACCTCTACAGTCAACAGCTTTGAGTAGAAGATCTTAACAGAATATTTACTCAATAATCAAAGGAGTAAAATCAGATACTCCAGCATATATTAGGAACAATTAGAGATATTTTAGGATCTTGTACTTTGTATTTATATTAGTTTTAGATAAAGATTTTTTGTAGATATTTAGGAGGTTGTTATCTGCCTCCAAGTAGTATAAATTACAGCAAAAACATCAGAAAAGGTAGAGCTTCTACCGTGAAAAATATAGTCTTTGAGAGAGAAGAGAGTTGTTGATAGTAATCAACGTTTTGTCTAGGATTAGACGTGAGAGTGATTGTTCAAAGTGTTGAACAGATCAGGTGAGGAGTTTTCAAGTTATCAATAATAAGATTGTAGCGGAGTTTTTCTTCTAAAACACTTTCTATCTCGTTTCTCGTTTCCGCTCTCTGTCAGTCTCGTACTGAGGCTTCTGATTTTACACATTACGAACTTATATAACCCATACTCAATCCAAAAATTAACTGGGTCAATAATTTACCGTTTTTAGCGAGTTGACTTCAATTGGATAAAAATTGTTCACCCCTATCCTCGACCATTCATTTGTAATTTTGATATCTGAAATTTTGTCCAAGCTTGTTGGATCGCGTACAGACAGTTGACCAATTTCCAAGACTGGCCACGCCGGTGAAACCGGCCGGATCTACGTCTTATTAGCTCTAGTGGATTGCAAACAGGCTCGCGAGGCTCGGGAGGGTGGAGAGACCAGATGCTTTTGAAAGGTGGTGGTCTCCATCCATGAATCTCTCTTTTGTTTCTAAAATGACATGTATTAATTCTTCCCATCGCTTCCGTAGTTATTGTGCGTAAATAACTGTGCTTGATTCCAAACAACAAGATTGCACCGAAAAAAAAAAGTCCTGCGGTGACAACCAATTAATGTTAACATAGTAGTAGTATTTCATAATTTGTCCCCTTCCTATATAGTTATGCATGCATGTGAATATACATTTTACAAACGGATAATAGGAATAGAGGATCTGTGTTATTTAGAGCGATTGAATCTTGAATCCATCTCACCATTTATTCACTAAACTCTGTAATCAAATTTCAAGATTCAATTAATCCCTCCATTCATTCATGAAACCTCTATAATCAAATTGCCGTGGGGACTAACTAATGCATGCTTGCAACATAGGTCAAGTGGATGAGGCCTATCATAGAGAAGTCCCCATTCAACGAAATTCAACTTGAGTTAATCCCTACAATTAATTTTCTCAATCTTCACTCCTATTAGATATTAATTATATCAGTTTATTATTTCTTTCTTCCTTAAAATACTTTTACGTATTATCCTTGCGTAATTCAAATGTCAATCCCACCTACGAAGATTAATTATTTCTCGTCAAACTAGCTCTTTGATAAAGAAACAGAGGATGGTGGCGGTAAATGTATGAATGAAAGCTCACATCGATGAACCGGCCTTGCTGCTGGCCCATGATTCCAGCTAAACACGTGTTTTTGAATTGTTTAAATTTGACCACTTTATATTTGCCAGATCTGTGATTTGTTCCATCCGAAAGTAATATGTTAGTATAGTCAATTGTTAATTGTGTATTTTAATGGAAGTTGATAAGATTGATGTTATCATCTTGGATTTAATATCTGAACAAAGATGATACTAATAAAAGAATCTTTCTCAAAATAAAAGTAAAAGAGTACACATATACATAGTACTTAAAAGATAATTCTATTCAATTATTGATAATGACAAAGGATAAGCAGAAAGATTGAGTCAGTTCATTTGACTATCTCTATTATGGTTTTATTTTTCAACGAGTTTAGAGCTGAGAACTGATAGTTGAAAGTATGTGATGTAACAAATTAGTTGATGAAGGGGTAGAAACTAAAATAACTAATTAAAATTACTACACTTTTGCTTGTTGCATGATCTTCCTTTATATGCTTATTTAGATGAAGAAAAACAATCTAAAAGTGAGGGATTAAACCGCTAGATATCCTATAATATTTTCGCTAAATCTTTCATTCATATTATTATATTGCATTCATTTTCAATTCGCAGTCATATTTACCTTTTTTTTTGTCAATTTTCTTACTCGATAATGATTACACAGTATTTTTATCATTCACACAAAAGAGCATAACACAACACATTATTATGAAAATCTTCCCTTCAGTCATAAATAATTACATCACGACTATAAGAGCAACACGTTTAATTTCATCTAGAATTACCTTTAACATAGAACAAGTTAAGATTTAAAAAATAAAGAGAAATTTCATAATATGTCACGTGATTTATCCTTTTTTTACAAAATACCCCTAATCAGTACAATATACTCTTTGGGTTTATTTTACTCTTCAATATACCTCTCAAGTTTATTTTACTATACAATACACACCTGTTTATTTTACTCTACAATATATCTCTGTGGGTGTAACAATACTTTTTCACGATATGCCATCGCATTATGTACCAACTACTTTTTCACGATATACCCTTGTGAAGTGTAATGTTTTTTTTCACAATATACCCCTCCAAACACAAAAGGAACGACACTTTATCTTGTAGCTGGACGAATATGATGAAACCTGATTTTACTTAGTGTACCCACTAAAATTAGCGCAAATACTAGTAAGATTGCACCCAGCACACCACCAGCTATACTATTCATTTTACATTGTAGATGTTTGTTGCTTGTACAAACTGATGATGTACGAGAAAAAAGAAGATACATAATGAAGATCATTTATGTAGCATGATGGTAGAATAACGAGAGTGACAATTATCCCTAAAAATGCTTTGGGCTGAGATCAAGGCTTCCCAAAGCTAGGCAGAGGCTCAAGTGACTGGCTTACAAATAATAAGAGCTGACTATACTTGCCAAACACAACTTGTCCAATATTTGGATATGTAATGATCTGTTTGTCCTTATCTAAATATTTTCTTAAGAGACTATTAGAGATGCAACCAATGACTGCAAATAGAACCAGTAATATAACATTGATCCACCCCTCTCCCCCCTCTTGCATGGTTGAAGGCATCGAGAGAAGTCATATGCTCACATCTGCATTAACTTCTAATAAAAAGATCATACTAAGATTAACAAGTGCAACTTAAGAATATATAAAAAATTATACTCCAATATATTTAATTAAGAAGTCCAATTTACACTAAAGATCTGAAACAAGAGGTGTGGATCTTCTTATTTTTCTGCAGAGTCAAATATGACAGATAATACTTCACCAAAACTGAAAGCTGATTTGACACTTGTCTTAAATTATAGTACCATTGAACACTATTTGTTCGACACTACACCTGTGTGCTAATTCCAGTATTGAAAGACCAAACTAGCCGCGACACTATGTCCTGGTATATATATAAAGTAGTCGATACACTGTGCAAAAATATATCGTGAAAAATATATTTGTTGCACACAGAGATATATTGTAGAGAAAATAAATTTTAAGGGTATATTAAGGAATAAAATATACTTGAGTGGTACATTATAGTGATTTTTGAAGTTTACAGGTATTTTGTAAAAAAACGAATATCATTGATAGGTCATGTTTCAAGTTTGCAACATGCCCCTTTTTATTTAGGAGCATTTTATGAAATTTTATAATAAAAATGTTGGAAATTTTCATTGAACTCTACTTGATTATTGGCTAATGCATGAAATGCAACTAAAAAAAGTTGCATAATTCTAAAAAACATATAAATTAAAAATTCAACTTTTTTAAAAACGTAATAAAATGCAAAAACTAAAATTCTTTAAACCAAAAATTTGGAATTTTTTATATAGAATTTTTTTACAAAAATATAAAGTTTTTACAAAATAAAAACATTCAAAAATATAAATTTTTTTATTAAAATTGAAAAACTGTTATATTTTATTTTATGATACCTAATATTTAAAAAGTTTCTAAGAAATATTTAATTTCAATAAAATTTTATTATATTTAATAGTTTTTAAAAAAATTAATTAGGTTTACTAAAATATTTAATTTTAATTTATATATTCTTTGAGTAAGAATATTTAATTTTATATATTTTTTAGAATTCCGTTACTTTTTTAGTTGCATTTCATGAATTAGCCAACAATATGGATTTAATGAAATTTCCCAACATTTTTATTGTAAAATTTCATAAAATGCTCCTAAATAAAAAGGGGCATATTGTGAAGTTGAAACATGACCTACAAGGGTAAAATAGTCATTATTTAAGATCATTCCACAGATTAGGGGTATTTTGTGAATTTTAAAACTTTCTAGGGATATCTTGTGATTATGTTTTGAAAAGGATGTATATTATAAATTATTAAAGTTTTTAGGGGTATATTATGAATTTTCCTTATTTTTCTATCAACAAAGTCTTGACTACACATACAGCATGTAGCTAAAGATAGCTACATTACATGTACATATAGTTGAGGAAACCTGTACATTACACCTATAAAACCTCTGCATTACTTATATAATGAATGTTGTACATAAAAACAACACTTTCAATATAATTGTTATTGCATAAGTTTTTCTTACTCATTGTACATGTTTTCATTGTTGGTTTTACAGGAAATGTAGTTATCTTTAACTACATATATGTAGCCAATAATTTGTTTTTTTTTTAAATTAAAATTGGTATGACAAGCAGACAAAAACCACAATGGCTGCGTTCGGTATGGTATTTTTGTGGTAGTTTTGTGGCAGTTTGGTCTGGTTGTTTTGGCTAGTTGTTTTGTGGTAGTTTTTGCTGGTTGTTTTGTGCTGGTTGTTTTGTGGCTGTTTTGAAAACTAGTGTTCGGCAGGCGGCGGTTTCGTCTGGCTGTTTTGAATTAGTTAGTTTTGTGCAGTGTGTTTACCGTTTTCGTTGTTACAATTAAAAATTGTATATTACATTTTAAAACAATTTTTTTGTTAATAAAGTTAAAATATATGTAGATATTCAATTATAGCCTTTAATAATTATTATTCTTTATTAATATTTTAGTGACAATTAATTTGTAATAAGTATACATATTAATTTATAAATAATTTTTTTACATATATTTGAAAAAATAAAGAAATTAACCATTATATTTAGAGCAAATATTAGATGTTATATATAAAAATAAAATTTTACAGATTATATTAGTATTTAATATAACATTTCAAACGTATTAATACTTAAAATTATTTTAATTTTTTATGGAATAAATAATATTATTGAAATGAAAAAGTAATTCTTTCTAATAATAAAATAATTGACTGTAAGCGAATATATATAGCTATCACTTATTATTTTATTATTATATATTGTTTAACTGTTGATAAAATATTTATTTTAAACTATATTAATTTATTACAAATTACTTATTATTAAAATATTCTCGTCCTCTTAATTACAGTTTTCTGGCTCCGCCTGTTTACGGTATTCATTATATTTGCAGCATAAATTGTTGGTTATTTTGTGCTGGTATATTTGTGGCTGTTTTGAAAATTGTTGTTCAATGATAACGGTTTGGCATTTTTTGTCAAAAATGTCAAACTCAAAAATATCACATTTATATCACATATATACCATCACCGAACGCAGCCAATAAAGAGGTCGGCCAACTCCGATTTATGTTTGAGTACAATTAATTAATTGAAATGGATTTGAAATGATAGTAGCTTTTGGGTTAGAAGAACGTGACCGGACAAAAAAAAAACAGTTGAAGTACAAATAAGTTTGGGATTCTAAAACTGATGTGATCAAAGCTAATTAACCAATAAAATAAACTAGTTGAGAGGTGATAAGCTAAAAAGAAGGAACTTGTTTACAGGTTGAGTCGGCCATCACCGTCTTTTTTTTTTCTGTAGGTTGAAAAAAATAAAAGAATAGGGCATCAGTTGCTTTTTAAGAAATACTATAGTACTCCATCGCTGGATTTAAGGGAGATGCTTGAACGTAAGTCAGTCAAGCATTCAATTACAGCTACCTTTCCCTAGATTGTTGGCCTTAATTACCTGTACAAAACACACGCATTGGCATGTCATTCGGACGTGGCTGCCGCGTGGTTTGCTTTTGCGACCACCGTGAACATCGGCAATGTCAAATGCAACCGCGTCGCCGCATGTGCATCAAATCCGAGTCCACTGATCCAGTCAAATAATGGTTCAACTGGCCCGCCGTTCGATAAGGCTACTACTACACAACCGCGTTCTATCTATGTTTCCGCTTACTGACGTGTATATTTTATAATATGTTATATTGATTAATATATTTTTTTAAAATAAAGAGTAAATTTTTTTTATAATTGCTATACAAATTTGAAATATCTTATAGATTTTTTATAATTCTTTGATATAGTTAATTATCATTTACGTTAATATTCATGTCACATACTTTTCTTAAATTTTTATATTTTCATATTGGAGATTAGTTATTGAAGGAAATTATAATAAAACAATGCTAATACAATTAACTAACCCTTTTCTATTGATATGTTAAGATAAGTGATAGTAGTTGTTCAATTTTTTTATAAGACTGTCTACAAATTTGAGCCTAGTTGGTCAAGCAACATATATAACAAAACAATGTTAATATACAATTTATCATTCTTTTATTGGTTTGTTGCTCTCTTCAAGTTCGTGTTCAAATAAGTGATATTATTGTTCAACATTTCTTAAGGTGGTTCACACATTCAACACTAATTGTTCAAGAGAAATAATATACTTAAAGGAAAATTATATCTCCATCCATGACGTCTGACAAAATTACACACCCCACTACAATGTTTCAAAAGGTACTTCCCCCCCATGTAGTTTTCTCTCGTTATACAATCAACAAGTTTTCAAATTTTTGTTCATCCTAAAGATGCTTAAATGTTTTCCAAAATTGATGAAACTTTACATGGATAATGCTAAAGTGTTTTATTTTGGGTCATCGTCAAATCTAAAGTTCTTTTAGCCCACATGTGACCTGTAGGCCTAATGAAACATGTGACAGGTGGATGTGTTTTCAGTGGGCCCCACATATCACATGTGAGCTTAAAAACGTTGGATTTAGTACTGGACCATTTCATAACACTTTAGCATCTTCCATGTAAAGTTTCATCAATTTCGGACAACATTTAAGCGTCTTCTAAGTTAGAATAAAAATTGAAAAATTGCTAGATGTAAAATGGGGAAACCACATGGGTGAGAAAGTAATTGTTAAACCCTTAAGGTGGGGTGTGTAATTTCGCCAAACGTCAAGGGTGTGGGATGTAATACAACCTGCTTTTTAATGTTTTATCGCTATGTAATCTTAATTTGTGTTTAGAAAAGTGATACTAGTTGTTTGATTTTTTTGAACCATTGTTCATACTGCTCCTAAGTTTTTATAATATTTAAATTCAAGAGGGAAATTATAATAATAATAATGTTAACACAACTTACCATCTTTTGATTGGCTTGTCATTTTTTAATCATCAAATTGTGTTTAGATAAGCAATACTAGTTGATTCAACTATTATTTATTACATATTGTTCCTACATTTTATGCTTTTCAAATTAGAGACTAGTTCAAGGGAAATTATATAATAAAACAATGTTAATAAACCTATGTTATTTTATTGGTTTGTTGTTTCTTATACATCTAGTTCATGTTCAGCTAAGTGATACTAGTTGTTTAACATTGTTTAATATGTTCACAAATTCAAGACTAGTTGTTCAAGAGAAGTTATATAATAAAACAATGTAATACAACCTACCATTATTTTATTAGTTTGTTGTTTCTTATTCATCTAGCTTGTGTTTAGATAAGGAATACTAGTTGTTTAACATTTTCAAGTTGTTCATGAGAAATTACATGATAAAACAATGTTAATACAACTTAATTTTTTTTTAAGAAAAATATTTTGTAGTTGTTAATCATCAAGTTTGTGTTTATATAAGCGATACTACTTGTTGGATTGTTTTAGACTATTTTGTTCAAAGTTCAGTTCATATTGTTCTTAATTTTTTATGGTCAAAGTTTACTCAATATGTTGTCAAGGATGAGCCGACAGATGCAACAAAGCTACAAGGCAACAAAAAATGAACATCGTGAATCTAAAAATGCCCAAACAATATCAACACATCAACAAATGTACATTAACAACTTCTGTAAGAGGAACAACTAGAATGAATACCTTCAGTAAAATAGTGAACACACTGTATTATCTATTAAACGTAGAACACAATTATGTCAAAATGAATAATTTACTGAAGATTTTTTTACTTGACAATTATCAGTAATAGTAGACACATTTACGAAATGGATAATTGTTATTTTGAGAAAGTGTAACTGTCATTCTACGCATTGAATACTGTAGGGTTACATGTGTATATATAGTATTGGTCTATGGACAAGTATAGAAAAGACTGGACTGAGTGTAAAAGGGACTGCACTCTACTTATTTATAGAAGTTGGGCCTTTTATTTTCTAGCCCATTTTACATTCACTAGTATCCTCCCTCGTTTCGGACTCTAGAAGCTCGAGTTTGAAACGCAGTGTAACATGTCTCCCAATTGGCATCGGCTTCGTCAGACTGTCAGCCGTTTGTTCATCGCCATGAAGGAACCCTAGCTGCAAGAATCGATTCGCAATCTTCTCCCTCATGAAGTGAAAGTCCAAGTCAATATGTTTTGCTCGCGAATGGAAGACCGGGTTCTCCGCAAGGTAAGTCTCTCCTAATTGTTACACCATAACTTTGGTGCATGTCTGAGTTGAAACCCTAATTTGTTGTGCATGTGTTGAATCCAAGTGAATTCTGAAGTAGCGCTTGCTAGGGCCTGATACTCCGCTTCTAAAGTAGAGCGCGCTACTGTGGCTTGCTTTTTAGATTGCTAAGATATTAGGTTGTGACCTAGGTAGATGCAGTATCGTGTAGTTGATCTGTGATCTTCTCTGTTGCTGGCCCAATCCGCATCTGCATAGGCAGTGAGGAATGCGGGAGAGTTAGACCATAGATAGAGACAGTAGTGACTGATGCCATTTAGATAGCGGAGTACTCGTTTGAGAGCTTGTCAGTGTGAATCTTTTGATTTTTGTATGAACTGACACAACCTGTTAACTGTAAAGAAAATGTCTGGGCAAGTGAGAGAGAGGTATTGAAGACCCCTAATTAGGCTACGGTAGGTGGTAGGGTCAGAGTAGAAATCAGAGTTTTCTTGAGTGTGATTGAAATTGGTGTTCATTGGTGTTTGAACTGGTTTTGAGTGAGCAAGCTTAGCTCTAATGAGAAGGGATTTAGTGGATCTGGTTTGACTGAGAAACAAACCAGTGTGGTTTCTGTGTACTTCTACCCTCAAAAAATAGTTCATAGGCCCTATATCCTTGATAGGAAAATAGTTGGTGAGATGACCAACTAGTTTCTTCAATGTATGAGCAGAGTTGCCAGTAAGAATGAGATCATCCACGTAGACCAATAGGTAAATAAAATCTCCCTGAGTGTTATAGATTAAAAGGGAGTTATCTGCCTTAGAAGCTTTGAAGCCAATGTCCAACAGATAAGTGCTCAACTTTGAGAACCAGCCCCTGGGGCCAATTTAAGTCCATATAGGGATTTTCAGAGCTTGCACACATGATTGGGAGTTAAGGGATTTTGAAAACTTGGTGGTTGCTCCATATAAATATCCTCCTGAATGTCCCCATGTAGGAAGGCATTCTGCATATCAAGCTGAGTGATAGGCCAGTCCTGAGCTATAGCAATAGATAAAAGAAGCCTAATAGTAGTAGACTTGATGACAGGGATGAAAGTTTCATGGTAATCCACACTAGCCTCCTGATTATATCCCTTTGCCACCAACCTGGCTTTTCTACGTTCAATAGTACCATTTTCCTTTCTCTTTGTTTTTAAAACCCACTTAGTGCCTAGAACATTGGCTCCCTTAGGACAGATAAACCAAATCCAAAGTGTGAGTTTTCTGTAGAGCTAAGAACTCCTGAAGCACCGCTTCCCTCCAAATGGGGTATTTCTGTGCTTGTTTAAAAGTGGGCTTCTCAGGGATTGTTTCAGTGTTATGAGCAGTGGGGCAGTTAACTGTCCCATCAGTTCTGATAAGAGGTTTGAAAATATTGTCCTTAGACCTTGTTTGCATAGGATGAGTTGAAGTTTTTGGTTGAGGTTTGAGAAAGGATGAGAATAGGAGGTAGAGGACTGAGAGTGTAAGTCAGTGGGTGAGGGAGAGGTCATATATGCGGGGGTAGTTGGTGGAGAAAGGTCAGTGGTAGGAATAGGCATGGGCTGAGGTGTTGTGGGGTTGATTGTTGCTGGGATAGGTAAGGAAGGAATTACAAAGGAGACAGTTGCTGATGTTTGATCAGGAGAGGTATAGGTTTTCATAGGAAAAACACTTTCCTCAAATAGGACACATCCCTGCTAATAAACCCTTCCTGTGTCAAGAGCAAGACAAAGGTATCCTTTGTAGTGGGGGGCATAGCCAATAAATAGGCATTTTGTGGATTTGAAAGCAAGCTTGTGATTGTTGTAAGACCTCAAATTTGGCCAGCAACAGTAGCCGAAGGTTTTTAGGTGAGTGAGGTCAAGTGGTTTATTGTGGAGGTACTGAAAAGGGGTAGAATGATCAAGAACAGGAGTTAGGGTTTTATTTAAAAGGTAAACAGTAGTAGCAAAAGCCTTGTCCCAAAACTTCAGTGGAAGGGATGAGTGGGCCAGCAAAGCAAGCTTTTTTTTCAACAATGTGCCTGTGGCGAGATTCAACTGTCCCATTTTGTGCATGCGCATAGGGACAGGTGACTCTGTAATGAAACCCATTTGAAATAGCCATTTCCTGACAGGAATGAATTCACCCCCACCATCAAACTGCATACCACCAATCGAGGAAGCAAATTGTGTCTGTACAACTTTAATAAACTCAGCAACAACTGAGATAACATCAGACTTAGTAGAGATCATAAAAATCCAAATATATATGCTGAAATCATCAACTATTGACAAGTAGAATCTAGATCCATCAGTAGCCAAAATAGGGGCAGGTCCCCAAACATCCATAAAAAGTAACTCAAAAGGTTTCTTATATACAGATCTAGTGGCAGGTTAGGGTAAGGCATGATGTTTTCCCATAGCACACCCTGAATAAACTGAAAACTAGAGTGTTTCCTCAAAACAGGGAGGGAAAATTTTAATCATCATATTAGTAACTCTAGATGAAGGATGCCCCAATCTGTTATGCCAGGTTTTTGGAGTAGTTCGACAGACAACAAAGTTGTGGTAATTTGTTGTAGGTGTAGCAGGAACAGTAGGAAAGGTGTAGAGCCCATCCTTGGTATCACCTCTGAGAAGCACTCTCCTCGTAGCTTGATCCTTTAGAACAAAGTGGGAAGCATAAAATTCAAACATAATGTTAATATCATGGTAAAACCTGCTCACTGATAATAAATTCTTGCTTATTTGAGGGACTTGTAATAGGTTAGAGAAATGAAAAGTACCAGAGGGGTAGGGAGAAGACCATTTCCTTGATGAGTAATAGGAAGAGTTGAGCCATTGCCAATTTGAACACCCTTAGAACTAGTGTATGGTCTAAAATCAAGGGATAGTTGACCAAAGTCATGAGTGAAGTGGTGAGAAGCACCACTGTCAGGATACAAGTTCAGTCCACAGAGAGAGATGCTGTAGGGGCTAAAGTAGTATTAAAATTTCTTGGAGCAGGAGCCTGATAAGCATAGTCAAATCTATGCCAACATTCCAGGGCTGTATACCCCCTTTTATCACAGACTTGACAAGGAACCCTAGTATCAGGTTTGCCATTAAAGTTGGTTGTCTGATTCTGTCTTCCTCCTCTGTTAGAAGGAGAACCTCTGCTCCCCTGTTGCCCTCTCAAATTTCTGCCCCTCTTCCTCTGTTAGAATAGAAGCCTCTCCCACGCTGAACAGACTGAGAGTAATTAGCCTCATAGGCTGTTGAGTTAATCAAAGATATTTGAGATTGAGCCATTATAGAACTGTTATGATGATTTAGTCTAGCTTCATAGACTAGAATGTGATTATACATCTGTTGAGGCGAGGGAGTAGAATTACTCATAGAAATATTTGTAACAGCAGAATCATACTCAGATCCTAGGCCAGTGAGAATATGAGCAACAAGATCACCATCAGAGATAGGGAACCAGCAGATGCTAGTGAACTAGCAAAGTTTCTCAACTTAGTATAGTAAGCAGATATAGTGTCACTTCCCATTTTGTGATTCATCATTTGACACAAATTTGCATGATGCAAGCACTTGACTGAGAAGCATGCATATCTTTGAGAGAATCCCTTAACCTAGCAGCACTTTCATTATCATATACCTGTCCCAACAAGGTTTCAGATAGAGTGGATGTAATGACTGATAGAATTAATTGATCATACTGCTACCATTTTGTGTATTGGGTTAGGAAGGCCATTGAATAATTTTGAGGGGAGCGGATTTGATCCATCAAGCCAACCGAAAAGGCCATGACCCTTAAGATAGGGTTCAAGCTGGTGCCTTCATGATGGATAGTTCTCAGTGGTGAGTTTGTGGAAATGAGAAGAAGTGGAGATAAGGGAAGGTAACGAGATAGAAGAAGTAGACGATGAAGAGGATCCAGAGATCAGTTCACCTGATGTTTGAATGGACGTCATTGGTGAAGTTTCAGCCATTGGAGCAGAATGTCGTTGATGTCGGATCGGAAAAGAAAGAGGCCGCCACCTTGCAGCTCTGATACCATACGAAATGACTGATTGTTATTTTAGGAAGAGTGTAACTGTCATTCTGCTCATTGAATATTGTAGGGTTACATGTTATATATAGTATTGGTCTGTGGACAAGTATATAAAAGACTAGACTGAGTGTAAAAGGGACTGGACTCTACTTATTTACAAAAGTTGGACCTTTTATTTTCTGGCCCATATTACATTCACTAGTAATATTTTCTAAAGTTGTAAGATTATTTTAACTAATAATAGTAATTTATTTAATTAAAAAAGTGTTTTTAAAGTTTAAAAACAAAAAAAAAATATATCATGTACATCCACTACAACATATTAGTTTAAAAAAGGGCATTTATCGCTGCCCTCTTTAATCAATATTTTGCCCTAGTTGCATAAAGTGACAAGAAAAAACTTGCCTTTAGATTGCCCTGGTATCCATGTTGTGGTAGACTTATGCGGCATATTTTTTTCATTGTCCTGTTTGGTCAAATCAAAAAGGGCACTCAGGTTTGTTGTTTTTATAAGTATGAAATAGGGCACAATACGTAATGCAGTCATTACTCAGCATCAAATAAGACAAAAATTATGATGTATTTGGTTGTTGTCAAACAAGACAAAATAATTTGTCATTCTTTATAGGACTCAATAAGGGCATATCATTTACATTGCCTTATTTAGCACTAGTCAAATGTGGCAATACTTTGTAATTGTCCTCATTTGATGTCATTTAAGAGGTCAAATTCACCAAAATGCCCTCTTTGACTTATAAAAAACAAAAAAAAGTTGCAAATCAAATACGTTAGTCATCGCAATTCTACATCAAATTTCTTCAAACGGCTGCTGTATAAAACCCAGTCAACTTTGTTGAGACAAAATGATAAGTGTCCAAATGAGCATGTTTTATAGGTGTATTTCATATATAATATTAGCACTTTTCTTGCTCATTTCTCCACTTCGGTTGATTTTCCTCTAGTTTATGTTTTATTGTTTATCTCACAAAATTATTAGTTTAACATAAGGAAAACCAAGCCGAGAGTGAAGTAGACGAAGAGACGAACGCATAGACGCAAACGGCTCAGAAAACGGGTTCCAAACGAGAATCTAGAGCCGGTCGAAGTTTGAAGGAAAATAGGTCACGGTCACATTGTGACCGCATGGGCAACCGCCTAAACAGAGGCGGTCAGCCTTGCTACCGCCTAGCTAACCGCCCAAACAAAGGCGGACTCCCAGGCGGACTTCAAGAGAACAGAGGCGGACTTCAGGCGGTTGTAGAGGCGGACGTGAGTGAAACCGCCTAGTATGAGGCGGTTCCTCAGGCGGTCAAGACTAAAAACACTCCCGAAACAGTTTTCTTCTTCGCGCCGACTCTGCAACTCGTATCTGCTCCATCTACCTTAAATCGCTCACGCGTTTCGGCTCTGTCCCCTGCAATAAATGAAGCAATCAATGCTTCAATCAATGAAGCAATCAACTGCAAATCCTCTACGGAAGACTCTTTCTTTCTTCTATAAATAACCATTCACTGCAACCTTGTACGAGTGCACGGAGAAAACCAGAAAATCACTCACACTCACCTCATCTCATTCTCTTCCAGTAAAACACTCCCGTACATCTCAACACTCATTCATTCCCCAGTTCTCTAATTCTCTAATTCACCCATTTCACTTACAATAACCTACGTACATGTTCCACTCTTCTTTCTCTTCATTTCTCCATTCACTATTCACGTCTCCGTGCTATTATTACGTCCAACCTCTGTCTGACTTATTACCAGTTAATATGTCAGGCTAAGGAGGATTTGCTCCGGGCAAGGGTTTAAATTATGGTTTGTTTAATTATGTAATCAATATTTCTACCTGTTAAAATGAATACAGTTGTTACGCTTAAGGTTTTCTCTCACCATTTTAATAAATTACATGAATTTATTAAAATGCTTTCCTAAGTCTATTTTGATCAGACCAGGTGATAAATAGACAGGTTAATTAAGCCGTAAATCTGGAGAAAAATTATTATGATTTAATAAGTTAGTATTTACAGATGCAATTTTAATTCCTCGAATTTAACGTCCGTTTACATAGTATTGCTCGAACCTTGATTAGACCGAGCATTTTCTGGTAAATGAGTTCTTAAGGGTCTATGACTTAGTCCTTAGGATAATAACAGGAATTTTGCCAAACTAATATATTAAACCGTAGAGATAGCATAATTAATCAGATTATATAAAACCTGAACCCGGAGTTCCATTTAATTCATCTGCACTCAGTTTTCTAATCTGCTTAATATTTTCTCGAAAACAAGTCAATTAACTTCCCCCTTTTTGTGACAAGCTTAGGAACTATTTTATCTCGTTATAAGTCCCACGGTTTGACCCCGGCCGCTTCTGTCTTCTATACTACTGCGACCGGGTTTTAATTTGCAGCCCGACGGATATTTTGAGTATTAATTTCTTTCTTTTATCAATTTCACCAGTGCAATAACTCACGATAAATCCATTCTGCAAAATGGCGCCGTTGCCGGGGACTTGATTTAATCTAGTCCCTAAGCCCCGGTTAATTCACCTGTTATATTATAATAATCTGTTAATATATTAAAATAATAAAAAAAACTGTTAATCCAATTTCGGACATATAACCTCGGACATTTGACTTTGGACTTCGGACTTCTGACTTCGGACATCTAACTTCTAACATTTTAATATCATTGTCATTTCTTTCCATTGTTATTTCATTTCCATTGTCCTTTAATTTCCATTGTCTCTAACTACTAACTTAAAATTTCCTGTCATTTCGTTCCATTGTCATTTCGTTCCATTGTTATTTCTTTCCATTGTCATTTTAATTTTCTGTTATTTCTTTCCATTGTCCCTAACTACTAACTTAAAATTTCTGTCAACTAATTCCTAACACTTTTATTATTCTAACGCATAACCAGTTCTTTTCTCTGTTTTGAGTGTGAATGCCTTTTACCAGGTCAAACCATCCCAGAGAATATTAATAATCACACGGTTGGTTATAATCCAGAGATCGAGAGAACCTTTCTGCGTACCCTTAGGCAGAGACGAACTCAGTAGAACATTACCACCACAGTGATAGATTCTGACCCGGAAGCTAACATGGCATCTACACCAGCAACGGTTCGAAATATCAACAGGCCGTCTAACCAAGGACAGCAGCCTGCTATCATCCTTCCTCACCTCAGCCCATCTGAATACGATGAGTGGCAGAAACTGAAGCCATATCATCAAATCAGATGTGTGAAGAGTTGGGCATGTTTGACGGCACCAGTCCAGACGAAGCCCTGTTACATGTTACAAAATTCTTGCAACATGCCAATAGTCTTACTGCAACCGACGCAGTACTTCAATATGCAAGATTGTCTTTATTCCCACACATCCTGACGGGAAACGCGAGAAAGTGGTATCATAGCCTAACACCGAGTACCATTGGTACCTGGGACGACATGGCCACCAAGTTCTACGACAAATTCCTACCTCCGAGCCGAACTTTGGAGATGATTGCTGAAATCTATAATTTCAAGCAACCAGGGTCGGAGAATATTTGTGAAACTTGGGACCGTTTCAAAGGTCTACTACTCACTTGTCCTCACCATGGTCTGACGAAAGAACAAGTATCACAGTTGTTCTACAAGGGCTTGATCGGTCCGTGCAGAACAATGGTGTTATCTTCGTTAGGGGCTGACGTTCTGAAAAAGCCGGGAGCACAATTTCTAAACAGCATGGAGTCTCTCTGTGAGGAATTAGAGACTGGGCCTCCGGTGGATCAAGGAGCGGTACTCCAGGATTATATCATGTTGGGGAAAGTGATACAAGTTCGACCAATTGATGAAAAGCCATGAGCAACTCATGGAAAGCAATGCTCAGCAGGCTACAAAAGTGAGCACTCTGCAGAAAGTGGTTGAGCAGATGGCTATGAATTCCTTCCCCAGCAAGCTACGTCGATGATTTCCCGACCACCTACTACCCCTCCAGGCTATGCCCCTCAAACCCAACCATCTCCAACTAATTCTTGTACGCATGTTGCGGGCCTCATGATTACGATCAATGCCCCCAACTACAAGAAATGAAAGCAGCGGAGGAGGCGAACTACATCACCAACAATTCAGGATACAGACAACCATGGCAACGTAACATGCAATCCAACCTTCGCTACTCAAACACAGAAAATATCCAAAACCCAGATACCCTACAAACATCCCAAACTACAGACCTCAATCCAATTTCCAAGGAGGCCAAAGGCAATATCAACAACAGCCTTATGGCAATGAAGCTTCATCGAGTCGACCAACTCAACCTCCTTCGAATCCTGAGTCTGATATGTCTCAAATGCAGGAGATGTTTAAGGCGATGATGGGTAAATCCCGAGATACGCAAGAAGAGGTCGCAGCTCTGCGCAAAGACCAGAAAGCCTTGCAATCTCAGATTCAACCTACTCACTCAACAAAGACCACCTGGTCAATTCCCTTCACAGACTAACCCAATCCAAAGGAACAAGCAAATTCAGTCCTTATAGACGATGGCACATTACAATCAACAAACTTGTGTGCAGTCTCCTTAAGGAGTGGAAGGGAACTTGCCACCAGCAAAGGAAAGAAAAAGAAAATCTTGATTCCTATATCAATGTTGAAGATACTACCAAACCAACTTCACCTCCCTCAGATACCCAAGTTCCTACTCCTGTAACTCCACCTCCATCTCGAATTACCATCGACATCCCAACTTCCACTCATAAAAACAATGAACTCCCATTTCCGAACAGAATGAAAAAGAAACATTTAGATGAGCAGTTATCCAGTTCTTGAGTATTTTCAAGAAACTAACCCTCGACATACCTCTAATTGATGCCTTGCAAGAGATGCCTAACTACGCAAAATTCCTAAAGGATCTCTTGACAAAGAAGAAAAAGAACCCTGGAAAAGAAACAGTGCACCTGACAGAGGAATGCTCTGCGGCCCTTCTTCGAGCACTCCCAAAACAGACAGATCCGGGGAATCCCGTGATCCCGTGTTTTATAGGTGGGGTAGACTGTGGAAGTGGTCTATGCGACCTAGGAGCCAGCATTAATATAATGCCATATGCCACCTTCTTGAAAGTTAAAGGAGGAGAAATGCAACCGTTCCTTTCAAACTCCACTAGCAGACAGATCAGAGATCAAGCCCATGGGCATAGTCCGGGATCTGGTAGTTGAGTGTCTCGCTTCATCTTTCCAGCTGATTTCGTCATCCTAGAAATGGATGACGATGTTGAGGTTCCCCTGATTCTAGGTCGACCGTTTCTGAGTACCGCCAAAGCCATCATTGACGTCCATGATGGGAAAATCACTCTTCAGTACGAAGATGAAACGATTGAATTGGACATGCAGAAAATGATGAAGAATTTCAACTTTTCTCCTCATGCTAAGGAAGTGGGATTCACAGATGATGAGGAGGAGGAAGGCGATTTTGCTACAGATGAGGACATGTATTCTCCATCTTCCATTCAGGAAGCTGAAACTGAACCGCTAGAGCGAGTATTATTTACTTCTCTAGAAGAAAAGATGGAGATCCAGAAGTTAACGCCATGCTGGCATACGTAGAGAAGGAAGGGCTGGTTATCAAGCCTACGGCCACCAATCGAAGAACTCGACAAAACCTCAAAATCAATTCCATCAGTAGAAAACCACCAGAGCTCGAGCTAAAGAATACCCTCTAACCTCAAGTATGCCTTCCTAGCTGAAAATGACCATTTGCCTGTCATTTTTCCTCTTCTCTTTCGAATTCCGAGAGGAAACAGGTTACTTGAGGTACTAAAGAAGCACAAGACAGCAATCGGGTGGACTATCGCTGATATCAAAGGAATTGATCCCTCCTATTGCACGCACCATATTTATATGGAGGAAAACTTCAAACCTATCAGGCAACCTCAACGCCGGCTAAACCCTAACCTCAAGGAGGTAGTTCGAAAGGAGGTTCTGAAACTCCTTGACGCAGACATCATTTATCCAATTTCTGACAGTCCATGGGTCAGTCCTGTTCAAGTTGTCCCTAAGAAGGGGGGCATCGAAGCTGTTATTAATGAAAAGGGAGAGACTATCCCTCAAAGAAAGATCACAGGATGGCGCATGTGTATTGACTATCGGCGTTTGAACTTGGCAACCAGGAAGGATCATTTCCCTCTCCCCTTTATCGACCAGATGTTGGAACGACTAGCAGGGCAAGAGTACTACTGTTTTCTAGATGGGTTCTCGGGTTATTTTCAAATACCAATCGCACCTGAGGACCAGGACAAGACAACCTTCACTTGTCCTTACGGTACCTTTGCATACCGACGAATGCCTTTCGGTCTATGCAATGCCCCTGCTACCTTCCAGAGATGTATGCAAGCAATATTTGCTGACTTCATCGAGCAGAGCATAGAAGTCTTTATGGACGACTTCTCAGTCTATGGCTCTAGTTTCGACAAATGCTTGGCACAACTGGATTTGATCCTAAGACGGTGTGAGGATACGAATCTCGTTTTAAACTGGGAGAAGTGTCATTTTATGGTCAAGGACGGGATCGTCCTTGGACATAAAATATCAGCAAAAGGAATAGAGGTGGATAAAGCCAAGGTAGAGGTTATCGAGAAGTTACCAGCACCAACTACTTCGAGATATACGAGCGTTTCTAGGGCATGCAGGATTTTATCGGCGGTTTATACAACTTCTCCAAAATCAGCAAACCATTGACCGACCTGCTACAGAAAGATGCCCCGTTTCATTTTGATGAAAGGTGTTCAGCTGCTTTCCAAACTATAACACAAAAATTGGTGTCAGCACCTGTGTCATACCACCTGATTGGTCTCTTCCTTTGAGATCATGTGTGACGCAAGTGACTACGCCGTGGGGGCAGCTCTATGCCAGAAAAAAGAGAAAATCTTGAGAGTGATCGCTTATGCCAGCAGAACACTAAACGACGCCCAGAAAAACTATACGACCACCGAAAAAGAACTTCTGGCTATAGTTTTCTCCCTCGATAAGTTCAGATCTTACTTATGGGGAAGCAAAGTCATCGTGCATACAGACCACTCCGCTCTCAAATACTTATTTACAAAACAAGAAGCCAAGCCTCGCTTATTGCGCTGGATTCTTCTACTTCAAGAATTTGACATCGAAGTCAAAGATAAGAGCGGGAAATTGAATGTCGTCGCTGACCATCTCTCTAGGTTGGTGACTCCTACAGATAGTGTGCCTATCAACGAATTCTTCCCCGATGAGACTGTCTTCTCCATCACCAAAGTACAGGAGCCATGGTACGCGGACCTGGCCAATTATTTAGTCTCTGGAACAGTACCCTATGATCTATCCTACTCCCAGAAGAAGAAATTTCTTTCTGACTCAAGGCATTATTTCTGGGAGGACCCGTATTTGTTCCGAGTTAGTGCTGATGGGTTGATTCGACGATGTCTCCCGGAAGATGAGGTTTCAAGCGTCATACATTTTGTCACTCACGGGAAGCCGGAGGTCACCATGGACCCACAAGGACCGCTGCTAAGATCCTGGCCTCAGGTTTTTATTGGCCGACCCTTCATAAAGATGTGTACCAATTCTGCAAACAATGTGATAATTGTCAGAAAATGGGTAACACATCCAGGAGACATGAGATGCCACAACAGGGATACTAGAAGTGGAGCTCTTTGATTGTTGGGGCATTGATTTTATGGGACCGTTCCCTTCCTCGCAGGGCCACCAATATGTTCTAGTGGCAGTTGATTACGTGTCAAGTGGGTAGAAGCTATACCTTGTCATCATGCCGATGCAAAGACAGTAACCAGGTTCCTCAAAAAGCACATCTTTACCCGTTTCGGCGTGCCAGAATTATTATCAGTGACGGAGGATCTCACTCACTTCTGCAACCGTTTATTCGAAGCGCTTATGGTTAAGTACGGGGTACGTCACAAGGTAGCTTTACCTTATCACCCCCAGACAAACGGCCAAGCAGAAGTTTCCAACCGTGAGTTAAAATGGATCCTCCAGAAGACGGTTAACTCATCAAGAAAGGATTGGGCACTTAAACTGGATGATGTGCTTTGGGCTTACCGCACTGCATTCAAGACTCCCATCGGGATGTCTCCTTTTAAGCTGGTCTATGGGAAAGCATGCCACCTTCCTATAGAGATGGAATAAGCATATTGGGCAATCAAGGCCCTAAACTTTGACATGACTTCTGCAGGAGAGAAAAGGAAATTCCAACTATCCAAATTAGAAGAGCTGAGAGATCAGGCTTACCAGAATGCAAAGATCTATAAAGAGCGCACCAAGAAGTTCCACGACAGGATGATCCTCAAGAAGGACTTCGAAATTGGTGATTGGGTTCTCTTATATAACTCTAGATTAAGGATCTTCCCTGGGAAACTCAAGTCTCATTGGGCCGGCCCTTTCCAGATTGTTAGTGTGACTCCGTACGGTGCCTTTGAACTCCAGAACAAACAAGGCGAAACTTTCAAGGTCAACGGGGCACGTCTTAAAAGGTATAATTCTCATTCTAATATTTCAACTGACCTATCTGCAACTTATTTTGTCCAAGAACAGCAGGACAATTCGCCCTCCAACTCTTCTCCAAACTAAAGCTTGGTCAAATACGTCTAGCTAGAGACGTTAAACCCGGGCAGCTTGGTGGGAGGCAACCCACTATCTATCTTTTGTATTTCCTTTAATTTAATGTTGTTTTCTTTTTTGTACTATATTTCCCTTTTATTTGTTATAATAAAATGCAGGCTTCACTTGAGTTCTTCTCGCTGTGTAGAATATTCTTTACAGGTTCAATTCATGACATTCCACAGCACACTCAAGTGTGGGGGAGCTCTACACACTCTACGAAATCTGGGGAGTACACTCTTTCCTTTACTAATTGCATGCCCTATTAATTTTATTTCATCTACGCAATGAGGGCATTGCTTAAGCTTAAGTGTGGGGGAAGAGCCTTTTCAGGGCATTTGTGCTTAAATTGTTAAATCTCTCTGCTTATCTTGCATTTGTTCAAAAATTAAAATTATGTACCCTGCTAATGTAGGTTGTTCTCTTTAAAAACATACTATTATGAATTGTGGGATAAATGGTACAAATTTTAAAATTTTCATTTGATTACTTTTGAGGAGCATTTTTATGCGGTGTGACCAAATAATCTGCAAATGGTTGGATTTTATTGCTCAGGGTTTCTTTCTGTCTTCTCTCTTAGGGATTGCTAAGGGGTGCTTCTCTGTTAAAAAAAAAGAAGAATACAAAAAAAGGGACTTTCGAGACACCATTGGTAACCAACAAAAGAGAGTTGAGTGTTCTTGAATACAAAGGCATTATGCCTATATTTTCTCATCCTTATGCAAAAGTGAAGCAAATGCATAAATCTTTTTCCTTTTTTTCTCCTCAATGCCCATTCTTGAGAGAAGTTGGCCATGGTAAAAGTTCTCGGAGTCACCTAAACAAAAGAAACATTGAAGTACCTTAGATCATACCCCGAAACTCTATATTTTGTTTTTACCCTGAGCACACCTATGCCACCAGCAGATAATTTTTCACACTCCTCAATAAGTTATAAAGATCATGAACTATTGACTTTTTTATCCTACCCTTCATAATAATATTTGTTAGTATTGAGCATTTCCTACTTGCTTAGGTACATGGTTTTGCTTGAGGACAAGCAAAAAGATAAGTGTGGGGGTGTGATAAGTGTCCAAATGAGCATGTTTTATAGGTGTATTTCATATATAATATTAGCACTTTTCTTGCTCATTTCTCCACTTCGGTTGATTTTCCTCTACTTTATGTTTTATTGTTTATCTCATAAAATTATTGGTTTAACATGAGTAAAACCAAGCCGAGTGAAGTTGACGAAGAGACGAACGCATAGACGCAAACGGCTCAGAAAACGGGTTCCAAACGAAGAATCTAGAGCCAGTCGAAGTTTGAAGGAAAATAGGTCACGGTCACATTGTGACCGGATGGGCAACCGCCTAAACAGAGGCGGTCAGCCTTGCTACCGCCTAGCTAACCGCCCAAACAAAGGCGGACTCCCAGGCGGACTTCAAGAGAACAGAGGCGGACTTCAGGCGGTTGTAGAGGCGGACGTGAGTGAAACCGCCTAGTATGAGGCGGTTCCTCAGGCGGTCAAGACTAAAAACACTCCCGAAACAGTTTTCTTCTTCGCGCCGACTCTGCAACTCGTATCTGCTCCATCTACCTTAAATCGCTCACGCGTTTTGGCTTCGTCCCCTGCAATAAATGAAGCAATCAATGCTTCAATCAATGAAGCAATCAATGCTTCAATCAATGAAGCAATCAACTGCAAATCCTCTACGGAAGACTCTTTCTTTCTTCTATAAATAACCATTCACTGCAACCTTGTACGAGTGCACGGAGAAAACCAGAAAATCACTCACACTCACCTCATCTCATTCTCTTCCAGTAAAACACTCCCGTACATCTCAACACTCCATTCATTCCCCAGTTCTCTAATTCTCTAATTCACCCATTTCACTTACAATAACCTACGTACATGTTCCACTCTTCTTTCTCTTCATTTCTCCATTCACTATTCACGTCTCCGTGCTATTATTACGTCCAACCTCTGTCTGACTTATTACCAGTTAATATGTCAGGCTAAGGAGGATTTGCTCCGGGCAAGGGTTTAAATTATGGTTTGCTTAATTATGTAATCAATATTTCTACCGGTTAAAATAAATACAGTTGTTACGCTTAAAGGTTTTCTCTCACCATTTTAATAAATTACATGAATTTATTAAAATGCTTTCCTAAGTCTATTTTGATCAGACCAGGTGATAAATAGACAGGTTAATTAAGCCATAAATCTGGAGAAAACTTATGATTTAATAGTTAGTATTTACAGATGCAATTTTAATTCCTCGAATTTAACGTCCGTTTACATAGTATTGCTCGAACCTTGATTAGACCGAGCATTTTCTGGTAAATGAGTTCTTAAGGGTCTATGACTTAGTCCTTAGGATAATAACAGGAATTTTGCCAAACTAATATATTAAACCGGTAGAGATAGCATAATTAATCAGATTATATAAAACCTGAACCCGGAGTTCCATTTAATTCATCTGCACTCAGTTTTCTAATCTGCTTAATATTTTCTCGAAAACAAGTCAATTAACTTCCCCCTTTTTGTGACAAGCTTAGGAACTATTTTATCTTGTTATAAGTCCCACGGTTTGACCCCGGCCGCTTCTGTCTTCTATACTACTGCGACCGGGTTTTAATTTGCAGCCCGACGGATATTTTGAGTATTAATTTCTTTCTTTTATCAATTTCACCAGTGCAAATAACTCACGATAAATCCATTCTGCACAAAACCCCTGTTCGACAGGTTCCTACATCAAATTTCTTCAAAACTTGATGTATCAAGTTTCTTCAAAACCCCTGTTTGACAGGTTGATACATCAAAGATTCAACGGTATCCATTTTTGTTCACATCAGAAAATATAAACATATTGTTCTAATATCCCTAAAATCATTTATATCTAACATCTATGTCCAAAGACACTCAAATCCTTCATTAGTAACCAGTAAATTCTTCTTTTACCCAGCTCCAACACCTGTTACAAAAAAATATAAGCAAAATCAGAGGGTAAGAAATCAGAATTCATCAGAAAAAGAATAAAGGGAGATTGATGGACAAAATCAGGAATCTGCCAACGGAAGTAACAATTGAAGTAGCATCAGTTAGGGAGACACCAAAGTGAGAAACAAAGAAAAAAAGAAGCTCTGTCACTTCACACTGGGCCACACCATTTCTCTTCCTCACAACTCACTTGCCAGAAAGAATTAATTCCACAAGTAGAAGATCCTACTTCATCTCCATTCCCCCTCAACAATAACACTAACAATATCAAAACTTATTATCAACAAGAGAACCCACTCCTTCCCAATAACCCATCTAATACTTACAGAAAAAAATATCTCACCGAACTAAAAACCAAACTCTCCACTTCCTCATCCATCTCAAACCCAACTCTCTAGTCCATTACACTTCAGTCAAGTATCAAGCTAAGTCAGTATATTGTACAAGGGGGGGGGGGGGGGTAAAAAGATCATGAAAGTTCAAGGCTGATTAGTTTCCAATCAACATTATGGTGAGAAAAGTATATATTAGCTTAATTCAACATTTACCAACATGTAAGCTTGGTGACCATGCCACTGAATTTGGCTAATTCAGCCATGAATTCATTCCGAAGTCTAGCTTCCCTTTCTCTTGCAGCCTCCTCTCTTTTCGCTTCCCTCTCCAACGCTTCTTGTTCTTTCCTCACGAGCTCAGCTCGCAATTCCTTCTCTCGCTCTCTGAGCTGCTCAAGTTCAATTTGTAGCTCAGACCTCCACATGGAAACTTTCTTGGATGGCATTGGGTGAGCTCTTCCTAATCCACGAGCGTAGCCTGAAGCATGACCTAAAACATTCTGATAAGCTTCCTCAATTGTTAGATTATCAGACCCTTTCTCCTCGATCTCTTTCAAATGTAGTTCCCTGAATTTTCGCAAAATGTGTACTGCCTCTTCATCCATTATGCCATTAGCATTCCTAAGAAGAAGCGCAAAAAGGTTATCTACGATACATACGAAATGGAGAGCTAAACAATCCATAACAGGTTTATGGCTAGTCGCACTAAGTAAACTGATAACAAGGCATGATTGTAAGATTTTCAACACCAAGCATGTATGAGTGCAAAAGTACTCTTGGTTTGACTGAAACATGTTTTGCAGCCTAGTCTTAGGGAAACAACTCTTCACAAACTGTCAATTAGTTGTCTGAACCTGAGTTACTTGAGTTAGAATTTCAATTTTGAACTGTCCCAGTATGAAAATGGAAAAGTAAACCTTAGAAGAACCTATACTTCATTAGTTGTCTGAACCTGAGTTACTTGAGGTAGAATTTCAATTTTGAATGGTACTAGGTTCATTAAATCTTCTTTAAATTGTTAATTCCTCCTCTGAAAAAGTTTAGCTATACTATCTCTCAGGTAATATAGACATTGTTGTTTTAGTTATGAGACAAGAATGAAAGATACTACTGTGAAACTATTTTAACCTTCTCAGTATATCACAATTTTGAAAGGTTTGACGATGAGTAAGAAAACAAAGTGAACGTGCAGAACAAGAATCCAAGAGAGGGATAGTTACCTCTTTGTCTTCTTCCACAACTCAATGTACTTGGGCTCACTAAACTCCATTTCTGTTTGTACATCAGAATTCAACGAGCTTGCATCCGTAGTCTCAGACCTTTCATTCTCTCCATCCTGCAATGAAAATATAAAACTAACGATTCAATTAATTGATTCAATAGGAAAATATAGGAGTTCTAGTTTTGGAATCCTACCAGCTCATGTATGAATCGTGCAATGGATTTTGCGCCACTGCGAGAGCAAATCACTTTTGAGAGAGCAGCAGCCCGATTCTTTTCACTTCTTTCCTATACTCGAAGAAACAACATATTATATTTGTACTAATTTAGATAATTTATTTTACACAATGTATAAATATGAAAAAAGATGTTTACTCTTTGCGCGGGAGAACTCCAGTAGTTGTAAACCAACCATTTCCACTGCTCTACATCAATCCCAGTAGGACAGTTGTGTTCCACATCTCTCAAACAGGTGTTGTTCGTAAAATATTTCTTCTTAAGTCTTTCCCTCCAATGCCTATAAAGATTGGAGCACTGGATCTTCAAGGCTCTCATCACATGCTCTTCGTCGGGTAATACATATTTCCCCTAAAATCATATGGAAGAGATTAGCTTACTTTACAATCATTTGTTCAATATAGATAATAATAAGACTTCTTACGCAAGAAGAAAATTTTACCTTGATCTTTCCGTATAATCTGTCAACTACATCAGCTGGCATATTTCCCCTAAAAAAGTGTTTTTAAAGTTTAAAAACAAAAAAAAAATTATATCATGTATATCCACCATTTTTTTTCACACCAATACCGGAAGCGTCAAAGTATGATCCTTCTGGCCTTCTTATCGGCTTTGCTAGCATATAGCATGTATGTTGAAATCTGGTCTCGCTAAGCCTTTTTTTTCCAACCAAGTTTCTGAGCTCTAGCATCCTTACATGGTGTGCAAGCAAATCTTATACTAGCTAATAGTTTGTGGGAAATGGTTTATATCATGAACAACAGACTACAAAATGGACTCGATCGGTGGTATTGAATCTATAGATTATCCTTTGGTACCTTGCGTTAAAAATATGTACTATTATTTTTAAGGGTACTATTATTTTTAGATAAAATAATTTTCAACGATAATTATTATATTGTTACTGACACCAATATATAGCTTAAGATTATTACTCGACCATAGAAACACTCCTTTTATCTTTGGTATATCTTTCTTCAAAATAAATATTTTATTTTTACTTAAATTCATAATAAAAGAAGATATCAAATCAGGTTTAATTATATTTATACCCAAATGATTGTACATTAATTAACCGACCGAATTGACTTGTACAAACCAATCTTTACTTTTGTACGTACCGTACGTAACTAGCGTGTAAGGATACATTTAGAAGTGATCAAGGGTGGTGGGTCAGGCAGTTCCAGTTTTTCCAGTTTCGTCGTTATTCGGCCAGTTCAAAAATAATTTATATTTAATTTGGGCTTAAATTTTTGTGGGAGTATGATCCGGTTTTATATTTGGCTAGATTTTTTTATCCAAGTCTATTAGAATTTTTTTGGTAACATGGGATTATGTCACCAAGCCGGGTTGGGTTTGACTAGCTTTAATATACTTGGTAATTTAGGTTGACAGGTTGTGTTGGTATCAACTCTAATCCAACCCATTTAAGATATCATTAACAAAAATATATGGATTGAAAAATCATGACCCTAACCTAACCCGTTAAAATTCTTTAAACCCTAAGTCAACCCACCCAACCCATTTTTTAAGTAAATAGTACCCATATTACTTAACACATTCATAAATCTCACATTACATGAGATTAAATTGTATACATTTAATACAATGGCTACTTTGATAGACCACTTTTCAAAGTATAGAAGCTATTTTTCATGCATTCATATAGCATTACATGTATATTTAATTGATATTATCACATCCCCGGGATAAAATTCGATAAACAAATCTTCAAAATACAATAGTTACTTCTAGTTTTAATAGACATAAATTATAAAACTTATCCTACTATATTATCATTCACAAAAATATACATCTCCTACTTTTGTTCACCATTTTACATCATCTAAACATACCAATTGTGTTATCATTTAGAAAAAGTCCAAAACATATATTATTCACAAAAAACAACACCTTAGACTAATTATCTTCACACCAGCAACTGCAAAGCTAGTTGGGTACTCAAAATAAACACATAATATATGAAGTTAAAACTTTGAAAATAATTGTTTGATATGCAGAGTTAAGTAACATAATGAAATGTGTGATGCTTTTAAAGAATTGTATAGCCCAACTCGACTTGAGCTGATTGATAGCTAAGGCATAATTTGGTCTGAATATATATTAAAATAATATTTCTATTATTAACAAATATATTTTTGGGTTTCAGGTTGGGTCTTGGGTTTGGATCTCTATCCAAACTCAATCCATAAAATAAGCTTATTACCCTAATCCAATGTAAAAAAATAAATGGATCAGTAATCAAGACCCCAACCCATAAAATTATGTGTTGAGTTTGGATTGGGTTTGGGGTTGAGTTAAAATTTCCAGATCTAAGCTTTAGATACAACTGCGATTTTCGTGTCTCATATCATTCTAAGAGGATTATTATGATTACTATTTGTATATATTGTTAATTTTAATATTTAATGTATAAAATAATCTATCTCCGTCCTGAATTGTCTTATTTGGTTTAAGACACATTTTCCTACTTTAAGTATATAAGATAAAAATAATTTTATTAAACTAAATTTTGTAATATTAGTTATATATAAGGAATCGTATACAAAACTAAAAATTTTAAAATTATTTTATCTATATGTTAAATACTTAAATCAAATGATATATTTAAAATAATAAACAAACAGAGGATAACATTTTTAATTTTATAATTATTTTATATATTAAATATTAAAATAAATATATAAATTATACCTTAATATTTCCATCGCGTAAGCTGTGATCCCACACACGACCTGTTATACAGAAGCAGTTTTTTTTTTTTTGAGAGAGAGTATATGAAGCTGTCACATTGGCCGCAAAATAGGAGCTTAGTTGTATCAAGTCAAACAATTTTTACTTTTCGAAAAAGTCAATACTTGGTATTTTGGATAACTGAAGTAGACAATTCCATCTCAAGCTCGCAACATCAGAGAAGAAAGTAAAAAAGAAAGAAGTTGGAGTAATGAGATCCGAATATATATTAGCGTGTACACGTGTGACAACGAATTATCTCAGAAAGGCTTTCTTTCATCTTAGGAAAACAAGTAAATAATTTTCAGTGTGACATTATTTATATCATAAGCTATGGATATATATGGCAATCAAAGGTGATGTGGAGGATAAGATAAGATGACGCCACCCGAGGTTGTATTAGCCTATAATTAGGACTATACCTCAAAAATATAAGGTGCCGCCACCACCTTCCCATACGACTCGAGCTATACCGTGCGCGGATGCATTCGTTGTAATGGTGGTCACACTTTCAGTTTCGGTTTTGGTTTCGGTTCCGCGGGTTTTGGTTCTAGGAAATGTGTATTCAGATTCAGAATTAGTTTCGGATGGTTTTGGGGTAGTTCTAGTTCTAGTTCCAAAAACTGTATTCACTTCGGATTCACTCAAAATACCGGTTCCAACTGGTTTTGGAGCGGTTCCGATCGGTACCGACCAGCTCCGAGCGATTCCCTTCGGTTCCAGAAAGATTCGATTGGCTCTTGTTTCTTCATTTTAGCTTCGATTTTAGACCCCTTTATGCGCACACGTTGCTCTTTTTGTCCACTTTACTCCTAGATAGGTTATTCCTCAAGTTTATAATCTTGAATGTGTAAGTAACAAAGACTTAGAATTTTTATTAAATTTACAAAAATTAAGGACAAAGAGAGAATTTTACTATATTATTCACTACCTTGTTAAAACCTTATTAGGTAAAATCCCATTGGAAAAACCCTAATAAGGAAAAAGAGTACAACTACTACGAGGTTACATGATTTCAATTTGCAAGTCTTAAAAAGGATTACATGGAAAGAAAGTAATACTAATACATTCTAATAGATTACAAGATAGAAGTCCTAAGTGGTGTTTTCCCCATTCATCTCATATCAATCATCATGTTGCCCTTTGTACTGCATTACACGTGCTTGGGATCTCAGCTCGGCCAAGTCCCAATCATACTTCTCAACACAAACCTTAATTGAGTCCAATGCAAGGCTTGATCTCTTTTCATCCAATACTCGTTTGCCCGCACTAAACGCCGACTCAGAAGCAATGGTTGATGCTGAAATTGCTAGCACATCTCGAGCTATCATTGCAAGGATGGGAAACATGCCTTCATGTGCTTTCCACCACTTAAGAACATCTATATCACCATCATCATCATCATCAAAACTAAAAGTGAAGTTAATATAATCATCTTAAGTACAAAATCTGAAACCTGATTGAACTGATTTTGGTCTTTTCAAAATACTAGAAATCAAAGAACTTCTTTTGCTACCGAGGCGTGGTGGTTTAGAAGAACAACCACTACCACTAGCAGAAGAAAGCTCATCTAGACGATACTGTGAAGTATATTCATCATGTAGCTTTTTCAAGGCTATATTAACCTTTTCTACATGTTGCTTAACATAATCATCCTTGGGTGGACCTCTTGGAACAATACTATAATAATAATCAAGCAATTTTATTAGACTATCCAATTTTATTTGAGGATCAAGCAATTTTGACCGGTTCTGGGGCGGTTCCGGTTCTGCGGTTCTGAATCCGAGGACGGTTCGAGCCAGTTCCGGTTCCGGTTCTAGGCCCGGTTCGCTCCCGAATCCTAAAACCTGTATTCGTATTCGCTTCGTTCGGCAGTGGTTCTGGTTCCGAACTTGAAATACCCCAAACCTTAAGGTGTTAATTAATTGTGAATTTATAATGTTCTAAGGCTAAATAAGTCCTTAAGATCGTTGGTGAAGAAATGAAAACCAAAAAGAAAAGAAAATGCGTAGAAGTCACAAAACGTGAAAATACGTATTTAATTATTTTAGGAGGTACATAACCTTCATTAGGGTTATAAATATGTTTTTATACCCTAATTACACACTAAGAAACATGCGGGAAAAATCCCGGAAGAAACGGATCCAAACAATGCGTTAAAACGCTAACGGAGTCTTAAAACGCGTTTTTCGAGAAAACCCGAAACCGTGATTGTAAGCAGTTAAATGACCCCGTAAAAATAATAGTTGATTATGTAACTATAATTGAACATTAATGGGAGTTTAATAACCATTAAAATTAAAGGAATGAGAAAATTCCGGAAAACGGTCCCGGTTAGCGAATAGTGCTAAACCGGGTAAATAAACGAGCGTTTTCTGTTAAAAGACAAAAAAGCACTCCAGCGTGTTTATATTAGTGGGCCGTTTTTATTTATGTAAACAACCCACTCACACAAGACTAGTTAACTAATTGATTAAGTCAAAAGCAAAAAAATAAAAACACCACTTATACCCCCACACTCTCTCTCTCCTTCCTTATTTTCTCTTCCCCTCTCTCTCTTCCTCTCTTTTCTCTCCCAGCCGGTTCTCCCTCCCTCCTTGCTGCCGATGGAATTCTCCATCTAGCCAACAATGGATTCCTCACTTTCTCTTCATCCCCAAGCTCCACTTGAGCTCCAAATCAAAAACAAATCACATATTCTTCTTCCTCTATCATCCTCTCTTTTCGAAATTCCAAAAGGATGAAGTTGACCTCCATGGGTTTTCCCCATTTTAAGAGAAAATGGCACCAATGTGAAGCTTGGAGTCTCCTCTTCCTTCTAAGGTAAAGATTCCCAAGAAAAAGTCATTTTTCCTTCATCTCTTGGTGTAATCAAATTTCCACCATTTTTGATACCTTGTTTTTCTTCTTGTTCTTGAGCTCCAAATTGACCCTTCAATGGTGGAGTAATTTCCTTCTTGATTCAAGGGTGAGAATCCCTCTTATGAACTCCAAAAAGGTAAACCCCAACTTGTGTTCTAAGCCCTTTGATTTAATTGAGTTTTCTAAGGGTTTAGGTAATTAATTGTGTATGTTTTGTGTTCTTGGATGTTGGGATGGAGTTTGGAAACTCCATACCCTCTTAACCAATTTTGGAGAAGATGAGGAGCAAGAGGCGAATTAAGGAGGCTTGTGAAATTAAGGTAAGAAAACTACCTTAAACCTTGTTAAAATTGTTAAGTGTTTGGGATGGGTAAACAAATTAATGAACCCAAAATGTAGATTAAAATCTGTGTTGTAATGTGTTTAGTGGGTGTTAGAGAGGTTTGTGAATTAATAGTTGAATTGAGGGCCTTAAGAGCCAAATGTTTTAAGTTTGAGATTGGTATTGTGGTTATAGAGTTTATGGTGATTAAGTTGTTGTTGATGGAATTCAAGGAATTGTTAGGTGCTGTTAGGACCCTTGAAAGGGTGTGGCTAGATTAGGGATGAGAAGGATGTAAATTGATGAGATGGATGTGTAAAGTTTATGGGGAGGTTATGGCAAATTCTACTGGGAAATGAGTGTTGAGGATGACTTTATGGATGAGAGAACTTAGGAGTTAAATTGGGATGTTTAATGTTGAGTAGAGAGGAGTGTTAGCCTTGTAATGGTGGATGAATAATAGAGTTAAGTGAGTGCAAAAATTATAGCCTAATGGTGCTTGATGACTTGGGATTTCAAGGAAAAGAATGGATGTTGTAGCTTGTGAAACAAGGGGTTAGTGTGGGTTTATTAGAAGTGCAATTCTGGGTAGAAATCACCTCTTTTAACTGAGTTTTTGGGTACGTCCGAACTTCCGTCCGGACTTGGAAGTTCGGACATGCCCCGTCGTTTTATAAATTTCTGAGTTTCAAGTTGTGTCCGAACTTCCTTCCGAACTGGGAAGTTCGGACACTCGAAAAATTTTCCCGTGGTTATTCTGCTTCGACTTGTGTCCGACCTTCGATGTCCGGACACAAGTTCGGACGCCTGTAAGTTTTCTTCAGATTTGGCCTCGACTTGTGTCCGAACTTCGAAACTCGGACACAAGTTCGGACAGTTGGAATTTTTCTTTGGTTTTTGCCTCGGCTTATGTCCGAACTTCAAAGCTCGGACACAAGTTCGGACATTCGGCAGTTTTCACCCATATGAGTCTCGAATTGCGTCCGAACTTCGGAGGCTCGGACACAAGTTCGGACATAGTGTAATTTTGAGCAAAATTTTTGTTTAAGGTAGGAGATGATACCCAATGATTGGGATTGATGAGTAATGATGATATAAGGTTGTTAGGACATGTTAAGTGAGTTATAATGGCAATTGAGTGGTGAAGAGTTGTGATAAAAATGTGGAAGTAAAACAAATTAAAAATGTGAAGTTATAAACTACTAACGGGTTAACCATGGGCGCATTAGTCGTTAAATGATTATATTACCCCGATGTTAATAAAGATAGTTATAATGTTACCAGTTGTTCAAAGATTTTCAAGGAACATGTGATGGCACATTAGAGTGCACCTTCGGTGACAGGTACGGTTTTCTTGCAACCTGTGTCCTACCAGATTACACCGGCTTGTATGCCAATGTGTTTTTTCTGTGTGTTTGCCACCTTGCAAGATAAATCATGAAATGGCTTTATAGTAATTCATTATTGTGGTGTAATTATTTCCGATACCGCTTAACCTTAATTATGTGTTTAATAATAGTTAACCGGCCTTAGGTTCACATAAGAGATCGGTATTCGGAATAAACGTCCCAACCCACGGGAACGTTCTAACCACGACTATGTGTGAGTTAGTTGTGTGATGTTGTGAATGTCGTTGTTGTAAATGTACGAATATCTTTGGTGTGTTTAATTCGGTTGTGACACTACTTAGTGTATTGGTGTGATAGGTTCCACAGCGGAGTCTTTATCTGTGTATATATATATATATATATATATTATATATATATATATATATATATAATATATTAGGGGGGAGTGAGGAATCCGGTCGTTCCGGTCCGCGTTGTTTGGGAGTTGTTGTATACAGTTTCTTCGGCTTCCATTCTGTTGGTTGTTTTCCTTCATTGGTCTTCAATCATCCCTGAGCTTAACCAAGGCTCTTGACTCACGTCTGTTGGGGAATTATGTATGATGAGTTCGGATCACTAAATCCGATCCATCTTTATGTTATTATCCGTTCGTTTAACAGGACGGTACGAGTTATGTAAACGAGCTTAGCATGAGTTTGACAGCATCTCTAGGCTCTCCCAGTGAACTAACTATGTTTGGGGCGGTTCCTAAAGAGATCCGTACCCGTTATGTTATGTGTTGTTGATGTACTGTAATGTTAATTACGATGTGATGTTATATGTTATTTAAAAGTGAAATGTGTGGATTCATGGATATGAATCCCAGTTTATAACAAGAGACATTAAGGATAACCCGATAGCGGGTAAGTGTCGTCTATTAAGGAAATAGCTCCATTAGAGGAGAAATACTCTAGGGTCGAAGTACTCAACGAGTGATTTGTTAAGTACAAATGTATTGTCTGTTGTTGAGCCCATTATTTGGAAATGTTATATGTGGTGTGTTTGCAGTGTTCATGCATGATTTAAATATAATCAACCGCATGCTAAGACGACAAATAGTTGAGCGTGGCCCGGTAGCGTGCGGGCTGCGGGATTACCATACCAGCAAAGGTGCTGAGCCCCCTGGGGGGCCACCCTTTCTTCTCTTTCCTGTTTCAGGTACAAGGAACTGGAAGCCGTTCGAGAGTAGGACGGGGTAGTTGTTTGTTTGTGGTAGTCATGAGAATTGTGGATGTATTGTAGGTGTAGTAAGACCGAAATTGTATCGGCGTTAGTTGGTAAATACTCGGTACAGTTGTAATGTAAGTGTATAAAGAATGTTGGACATGGAACGGGATTAATGAGTAGTTGCTTGGGAGGTTAGTCCATCAGACCGGTACGATGTATGTATGTTAGCTTTGTTAGCCATGTGGGTGGCTAACGGCGTGTAACACCAATGAGTTAAGTGTTGTTATGAGTTAAGATTTCCGCTGCAATGTGTTATTAAGTGTATTGTTTGTAGTTGGGGTGTTACAGAACTGGTTCCGGTTCCGATCGGTTCCGGTGCTACCCGACGTTCCAATTCTATTTGGAACCGATGGCTACCATTAATTCGTTGTAAAAAATGGTATATATGTCTCAGAACTAAGATCTAACGCTCGAGTGCGCTCAAGTGCTGAATGTGGTTTTGTTATTAGAAGACAAATACAATATTTTTTAAATGTTATAACTTATAAAATAAAAAAATAAAAAATTATACCATTCTTCATCATCATTCGTGCTCTTCAAAACAAGTTGCATCATGGATTTGTTTTGGTAAACTCAAAATTTTATGTTTTTTGAATGAGTATATATTACGTAATTTTAAAGTGAATCTTATTCATTAATAAAATAAATATTCTTCTATAATAAAGTGAACCTTATTCATTGACAAAATGAATCTTCTTTAAGATTTACTTTTCTTAAAATTAAAATTCACTTTAAAATAACAAAGGATTCACATTATTTAAAATGAAAGGTTCACTTTTCTTAAATACAAGATTCATTTTTCTTGAACATTTGATTAACTTTTCTTCAACGAAATATTCACTTTTAAATAAATGAAAGGTTCATATTGTTCTCGCATAAGTTTGTGGTAAGATTCACTTTTCTTAAACATTTGATTCACTCTTTTTAAACAAAAGATTCACTTTTCTTAAACGAATGATTCATATTGTTCTCGCATAAGTTTGTGGTAAGATTCATTTTTCTTAAACATAAGATTCACTTTTCGTAAATAAAAGATTCACTTTACTTAAACATGTGATTCACTTGTTTTAAACGAAATATTCACTTTTCAATAAACCCTTAACCACAAACCCTAAGCTAAAAAATGTTGAAGGAAGTTTTAGGGTTTGTAGTGCAGGGTTTAGGTTCAATTTTTAACAACCTTTGATTCACTTTTCTTAAACCTCTTATTCACTTTAGTTAAACAATCTCTGTTTACAAAATTCTCTTTTCTTAAACCTTTGATTTACTTTTTAAAAAACCTCTGATTCATTTTTTAACAACATTTGATTCACTCTTCTTAAACTTAAGATTCACTTATCAATAAATGTAGAATTTATATTGCTCTTGCATAAGATTCACTTTTCTTAACTAAATATTCAATTTTAAAAACACAAAGGATTCACACTGCTTAATGTGAAAGGTTCACTTTTCTTAAACGAACGATTCACTTTTCAAAAAATGGAAGGTTAAATGTGTTTTAATTATGTCCCACAGGTCAACGTCCATGTTCACTGAACTGTTAAATAATGCTAATGTGGTTCGGTTATTAACAACCACTCAAGAAAAATATAACCCTACTCCCTGCATATAACCCTGGGAGTACTAACACCATCGAAGAAGCTAACACCATCAATGAAGGCTAATGTGGTTCGACTATTAACCACAAAAAAAAAGATGACCTTACCCCACTCAACTCTTTGATGACTAACACTATGGAAAAAGCTACCACTATCAAAACATCTTAAAATTATGTTTTATTTATTTTCACAATGAATCTTAAAACTATGTACATACAAAAAAATATAAATTTTACATTTATCAAAACATATTCATGTTAGGTCTTATTTTGAAGAGCTCGAATTATGATAAACAACAACATGAAATTTATGTTATTTGGACTTATATCTAATAAACTACAACATTTAAAATTTCACAAAAAGACAAAACTAGAAAAAGACAAAAGTGTTGTAGCGCCACCTTCGAATTCGCCTAGATGTCTGGACTCCTGATCTTCAAGATTATGTGATACAGGAATAAGTACGAATCTTAAGCTTAATGATACCATTAACTCATCAAATATATAAATATTAATTATATAAAATTAATAATTCATTAACATGTGCCCCATATAATATTTATATATAAAAAGATATATTTACAATCAAAATATTTTGTTTATGTCCGAAGTAATAACTTATAGCACTTTGAATCAGCAAGCAAAGTATCATCGGTATTAAGTGCATCAAATTGAGGATTCTAATTTGGAGTAGCAGTTAAATCAATTAGATTATCTTCATCAATTGGTTGAGTGTTGTGTCTTCTTCGATTTGATCCTTCCACACCACTTGAAGTATCATAAAGAATTTTTTGTTGTCATCCGTTTCCTTTATCCATTCGTCAGTAGAAAGTAATTCTGGAAAACTAATCAATCATTCTCAATTTTAGCCTTTTTGAGACGCCTTTGTTGCAATCTTTTATTACATGCCACATAATATTCACATTTATTCCTTACATACTGTTCTGCAATAATATTAATGGTAGCCAATGGAACTGGTTCCCAGCGGAACCACTAGCCGAACCAAAACCATTTAGAATTGTAGGAACCGGTTCGAAACCAAAACCGTTAGCTAGTAAAGCAAATTCAAATATACCCTTGGAGATTCGGGACCGAACCGGAACCATACTAGAACCACTTGGAACTGCTTGGAACCACACAAAACCGGCATCGGAATCTAAACCGCTGGAACCCCCCACTAAACCGGTTAATATGACTGTTGATCCATTTAAAATGACATCATATTGAGCAGGAGCCGCTGAAATATCCCGAACTTAATTAGGGTGATTAAATTACTCTAACATGATATTTGAGGGCCTAATAGTGTCTCAAGAATTTTGGTAAAGAAAATAAATCCAAAAGAAAAGAGAAAACGCTTAAAAAGCGAAAACGCTAAAATGAGCGTTATGCGACCGTAGGAGGAATACGACCTCGAAAAAGGTCTTAGATGGATTTACAAGGCTTAATAAGGCCTAATTAAATACGGGAATAACTCCCGAAGAAAATGGATCCATAAAACGAATTAAAAACACTAATAAAGCTTTAGCGCAAGTTTTTTCGAGAAAACCCGGAAACACGATTTTGAGTGGTCAAATGAACCCGTAAAAATTATAGTTCACCAAATAACTATAATTAAACATTAATGGAAGCTTAAGAGCCATTAAAATTAAAACAAATGATAAAATTCCGGAAAACGGGCCCGGTTAGTGAATAGTGCTAAACCGGGTAAATTAACGAGCGTTTTCTGTAAAAGATGAAAAACGCTCCAGCTTCTATTATAAAAGGGGGCCATTTTTTACAGTATAAATCAGCTCTCTCACACTCTTGACTAGTTAGCTAATTAAATAAGTCAAAAAACAATAAAGCAAAAAGTGAAAAAAGTAACTTATACTCTATTTGCTCTCTCTCTCTCTCTATCCTCCCACTTTTTCCATTTCCTTCCCTCTCTCACGGTGGCCTCCTCCTCTCAGCTGATTTCTTTCCCCCTTTCTTCTTCCTTGCGCCAACCCCCATTCTCCCATGGCTACTCAAGCTTCTTTTGCTTGCCTAAGCTCCATTAGAGCTCCAAATGAAAAACTTACTACATATTCTTCTCACTCTCATCAAGCTCTATCTTTCTCTCTTTTGAAAATCCAAAAATGAAGAACTTCATCTCCATGGGTTTTGCCATTTGAAGAGAAAGTTACATATTCTTGAAGCTTGGAGTCTCCTCTTTCAAACAAGGTAAAAAGTTTCAAGAGAAAAACTCATTTTCCCCATTCTCTTACCTTGGCCGATTTTGGCTTCTTTTAGTACATTGTTTTTTTCCTTCCATGATTGAGCATTGTTTCAACCTTCCCATGGTGGTGGAAACCCCTTCTTGATTCAAGGGTTAACAACCCTCATAAAGCTCCAAAGGTAAAAACCTAGCTCTTGTGTTCTAAGCCCTTTTTATTGAATTAGAATTTTTCTAAGGATTAGAAGTTTAATTATATTCATTTTGTGTCTCCTGAATGTTGGGAATGGAGTTGGGCAACTCCATTGCCCATTTGACTGAAATTGAGGAAGAGGAGAGGAGAAGACTTGAAATGGGAGCTCATGAGAATTTAAGGTAAGAAACTACCTTAATGACTATATTAATTGTTTTAGAATTTGGGTTGAGGGAAAATAAAAGATGAGAAAAAATCTGGAGCAAAATTATGTTTGTTGTGACTAAGAGGAATTTGTGGAATTGTGTTTGAATTGAAGGCCTTGGAGCCAAGTGAATTAGGTATATATGTTGGTATTGTTATTTGATGAATTTTGAGGGATTATGTGTGCTGGTAGGGCCCTTTGAGGGTGTGGCTAGATTAGGATTGATTTGGATGAGAATAGAAGAGTTTGGATATGTTAGGTTTATGGGGAGGTTATGGCAAAATTTTAGTAGAAAATGAGTGTTTGTAGGTGACATGGTGAATGGGAGAACCTAGGTGTTTGTTAAGTTGAGTTGGAGTGGATTAATAATCTTGATATGGCAAAAGAAGAACGGATTAGAGAAGGTCAAAAATCTGTAGCAAATAACAAATGAGGAACTTAGAAATGCTAGAAAAGAGTTAGTGTTTATAGTCATGGAAATGGAGGAGGGACTTGGGTATAGATAATGCATTTGTTTAGGAATGAATTGGAATGGTCAAATGGATTTAGAACAAAATGCAAAGTGTCAAGAGAAGTTTAGGAAATGCACAAGTGTGCAAGATGCAAAATGAGAATGGAAAATTGTTGAAATTGAGCAAGAAGTTGAGCAAGTATTAAACCAATGATTTGGAGAGGTTTAGAGCATGTTTTGAGGTGTTTAATTATGTAAGAAACTTGTGGAAAGGTTATGGAATGATTAGGGGTGGATTAAGGGTTGATTTTGGGTTGAAAAATCACCTAAGTAGCAGTTTTTAGCAGGGTCCGGGACCTAGGTTGGGAACCAAGTCCCGGACCGCATCAGAAAACAGGCCTAGAGTAAAAACAGGCATTGGTCCGGGACCTAGGTCCAGGACCAAGTCCCGGACCAGTGTAAAAAATTGGCCGAGAGTGCATTAACGTATTGGTCCGGGACTTTGGGTCCGGACCAAGTCCCGGACCACCCCCAGAATTCAACCGTGAGTACTTTTAAGGGTTCTAAACACGGGGGATTGAATTTTATTGGTTTTAGATGCTGTTTTGGAGTTGTTTGGTGACCTTTAAAGGTCCTAAGAAGTATAAACAAGTGTTGGAAATGAGTGAGAAGTAAGAACATAAATTAACACTTAAGTATAACTAAGGATAATGGGACAACGGGGTAATTACGAGAGTAGTAAGTTACGTACCGTATAAGCTTGATATTAATATCAATGTTTGAAACATTATCAGAGGAACAAGTGTGAACCGAGGAACGTGAGGTGAACCGGTAAAGTAACCCAAGGTGAAAGGTATGCTACCTTGGCTACTCTGATTTGTGTGCTTGTTTGATTGTGTGATCACCTAAACAAGATAAATGCACGAATCGGAATGTTTGCACTTGCTTGAGCTTATTGAATTGTTGCTTGTTGGATTGTAAATTGAATTTAAGTTTGTATAATTCATGAAATGTGTGAGTGTGGATGAATTGTTTGAGTGTGAATGAGCACTGTAGTGCGACTCATAGTTGAGTCTTGTTTGAGTAGTGACTCATAGAAAGAGTCAAGTTACGAATTAATAAAAACGTGGAAACACACTAAAACTATCGAACCAAGAAACGATAACGCAAACCTATGAACTCACTAAAACGTGAGAGAATTGTACAGGAATTAGTAAACTCCCGATAATGGTTAGAAAACCGAATTAACTTAATCCACAAATCAATTAATAGTGGAGGTATATAAGGAACCTCTAATTAGAGGATTTAATGAATGCGCAAGACATGAACCTTGAGAGGAGTAAAGAATGGTAAGGGATCACCAAACCCCTTAGAAAGATAGTCGAACCCCAACGAGAGGATCCGACTAATGTAAACAATGTCCTGAACATGAGAGTATTCGATAAGTTGGGTAAACCTTAAATCTGAGTATACTAGACATTGAGTTATTCTGTAAGCTAATAGATGTTATCGAGAGAGATACCTCTAGGCTAATCTATGAGATTGTGAAATGACTCCGAGAGTGGAGTTTTAAGAATTTGAGTAGTCCGGTTGAGAACTGGACATTTGAGAATATGAGGAGCTAATTGTATAGCTCCATTTGTATTTGTAAGCCCGGTGGTGAGTCTTGTGTATGACTCTGCCCGGAGGTCGTGGGCAAAGACTTAAACGATGCATCTGAGTATTGAGTATTGGTTTTGAATTAATTTGAGAATTTGAGTATTGAGTTGAAACTTGAGAGACTTGAGAAATTGAGTTTGAGTGGAGAATTGAGTTGAGTATTGCAGAACTTGCTTGAGGTTGAGAGTAAGAGAATTTGAGTAAGAGTACCCAAGAGAGTGGGTAAAGTAATGAGTAATTGAGTAAGGCATAGTGAGGTAGAAACCCCCAAGGCCTAAGATTAAGTAATACTAACTAACAACTTATTGTGTTAGTGTGATAACAATCCTTGGTTGAATGTGAGTATTTGTGTGAATGTACATATATAATGTATGTTGTATGCATGATGATTGAACTAAAATGAATCGCATGCTCTCGACCAAAATAGTCGACGTACCCCCGTTTGCACGTGGGGTATGTGAATTTCATATGCAGCAATTTGCTGAGCCCCTAGGGCACCGTTTTTATTTTATAGGAACATTGGAGCCGAATACCGTTCGAGAGTAGGACCGGGCTGGAAGTTGAACATGGGTAGTTGATTAGGAATATTTGTATGTTGTAAAGGTTGCAGTGTAAGACCAAAACGATACCGGCAAGCTTGTGAATTGTAGAAACTCTGTTTAAAATTGAATGAGGTTTGTATTTGTATTGTATTCGAATTGGTTAAGGAATGGAATGGTAATTGTAAATGTAGAGTACTCGGTATATTCGTCATCAGACTGATATTGTATTTGTATTGATAGTGTGCATTGGATTTGGCCTTGTTAGTCACGTGGGTGACTAACAAAATTGTATAACCCATCGTTGGAGTAAGTATTACACTGCTTTGTTATTGTTAATTAAGACGGGTTAGGAGATAGTGGCTTAATTAGCGGTAGGGGTGTTACAAAAAGTGGTATCAGAGTGAAGTATCGCTCCGATGGTCTAAATACCGAGTTTAGGAAAATACCGAGTTAGGAATTAGAGACTTAGGGCTAAGGGTTGAGAGTTAGCGTGTGGGGTAAGCTAGATAGGAACTTCCAGTGTGATCTGGATACCTACATAATCAATCCCGGCCCCCCCTGCAACCCTCGTTGTAAAGTTGGGGAAAGAACGCCAGAGAGATGGAAAGACCTCTCATGCTCGGGTAAACCCGATCTGGCAGTTGTGAATAAAACTTGTAAGAGAAGTAACTTGCCATACGGTAGATTCCGAGAATCGGAAATCCCGAAGAGGGTCCCCGTTTGAATGATAGTAACCGCACTTAATAGCGGTAGATTGAGAATTCTAACCAAAGGATAGTGAAATTTGTGGCACCATGGGGCGACGTGCTACGCAGTCGTGAGAACCATGTGTAGCCAGCAAGAAGGAAAGCAACCACGCAACGAGCGAAAAGCCGGAGTAACGAAACCCGAGACAAGAGAGTCTGCGGACTGTAAACGCTTGATGATACCGTCAACGGTATACTAACCGGCTATGGAAATAGCCAAGATTGGATAACTCAAAACCTACAATGCCAAAGGGCAGTAATACCCGAACAACTTAGTTCAGACGACTATGAGAGTAACCATACACCCACCGGACTACGATGTAGCTCCTAAGGGTTAGTCAAACCTCGGTAACCACAGTAAAAGTGTGGGGACGAGCTATAAAGCAAGGTACACAGAGTACCCCAAGGATCGGGAAGGCACCTGAATTGACGACAACCTGGTCAAGAACACTAAGAAGCTACTTAGAAGATTGATCACTAAGATCAAAGGATCGAAGGAAGATCCAATAAACCACCAAACTTGGATGAAAACAATACCGTAATCAGTACATGTTAACCTGAAAACCGACGTACCCGCGCACTTGCCAAGGCAAGTGCAACAACAACAAGGCAAATTGGGAGACTTTTGACAACCAACAAGTACTTACTAAAGTACCACCAGGAGGATTGAAGCCTACATAGGATCACTAATCTTAAGAACTTGAAGAACCAAACCTTGGAAAGGCCTAACGGCCCGACCATCATATTAAGAACATACCAGTCAGCGAGAAGCTGAACTTTGTCAAGACCTTAGCCATGGCAACGCCATGAAGATTTTCTTTCAAACTCCAGATTTTTATTTCAAACACAAATTTTTCTTTCAAAACCAAACAATTCTTTTTAAACCTCATATTTTTAAAACCAAACAAGAAGAATCACGGTGAGTATCATAGAATGATACAAGGGGAGTTGACAATAGAATACATCACCTAGGCGTGTGACGAGCACTACGAGTGTACCCAAATACGGGATGTGGGACGACCGCACTCCGAAGGAGCTTGTGGGCCTGACAGACCATTTGTGAGTTAGTCAGGTAAGTGGTAACGTACCAATAAGATACCCCACGTATGTATACATGTAGTGTATGAAACACGGGAAGTAGTCGACTCCGTTCTACGGACCATAAGGTAAATTCAAACCAAAACAGTTGGACACCTCGAATGATCGAAGAACCCAGATAATCTTACAACTAACAGAGTCAAGAACTCACTCCAGGAAGATGATCAAGAATTAGAAGTGAGAGAAGCACTAATAATTGAGTAAAGACATAGGATGTGTCTCAAGAATCTGAAACTGATGCATGTTAGCTGGAATGAATACCCGGTTTAAACCCGGTAAGGCAAATGCCTAACATGAGCATGCCAATGTTCAATGGACAAGATGAATTACCCAGAGTGATCATTTAAGGTACTGGAGGATACCATTCACCACCGAAGAAAATATCAAACCGGTTAAAAACATAAAAGAAGTACCCACGGTCTACCCTAAGAACGGGAGACATTATAACCCTAAACGGGACCACTTGGAATCCAAGACCGTAATGCGGAGTACACTGAACATACTCATAAGTTAGCCGAAGGTATGGCCATAACATAGTGACACCCAGGAGCAATCCAAGAAGGGTGTCGAACTAATGTCATGATAAAACACAAAAGGCAGAATGAACACTCGGTGAGAACACCGAAGGGATCCCACTTGACAGGGGATACCCTAAATTGACAATTGGCACCGACAGTATCGAGACACTGAAGGGCCACTAATAACGGAAGCGTGATGCGATGACTTTATCATGGAGCCCGATATTACCTCCAATCCATTTGATGGTATAAGGAGAAGCAATGCTTGTAAACAGCCTACAATGAGCAAAGCTCTAGGCAACGAGGCTAGTATGCCATGAAACTATTACTCTACATAATTCAACGGTTGCAAAACCCATTGTGAACTATATGGAGAATTGTCAAGAACGGCACCAGTAAAGGGTTTAATAACCAATGAGCGAGGATACCCCTCATTAATGTGAGACCGCGAGAGTGGTGAACACATAAATTCCAAAGAAGGGAATACCATCAGCGAATATCTAATAACCCATCTCTTTCAGAACTACTATTGTAGTGGAGCTTGAGCATCAAGTCATTTCCAAGCGAAAATGGTAACAAATGAGACCAAAGGAAACTTTGACGACTATTGACAAAACCCAAATAGTAATCGGCCTAGAAGAAATACGTGAAGTATAAACCTGAAGTGTAAAATCAATAACGCTCAAGGAGCTCAGAGATATAAAAGAATATCATATTCTATAATCAGCAAAGTAAATGGTGAACCATTTCCTAATGGTAGAAATACATGAGCGGAAGCTAATGAAATAGCGGATGCCATGGAAACCAAGGTCGTAAGCAAACACGAACATGGTGCACAGCAAGTGACCAATATATGTGAATAAATCACACAATAATATGGAGTTGACGAATAAAGATGGTAGACAGTCCGGGCAGCAAGCCAGGAGTCTGCACCAACTGATAAAGCAACACACAAGGAAGCAATGTTCATTCCTATAGCAATCGCATAAGAGATTTACTGCCAAGGGTTTATGCCTCTGCACTTTGTAGGACTGAGAGTTTTGGTATTGCACTTGTGCAGTAATGATCTAGTGGGATAGCTAGGAATATGGGAAAATGTCAATTGTGGTAAAAGTAGAAGGAAACTTACGAAGTCACAAGGACCGACGCATAGAAAATGCAAGGTCATACAAGTAAAGAACACTTGTATAGAACCAGATGAACTGGCATAAGTCGGACGAACCCAGTGTGTAATCATAAAGTACACAACAGTATGTACGATAGATTCTCAAAGAGCTGGATTGAAAATCCGAAGCTCATTGAATTCAAGTATGGTAAGAAATACCACGTGTTGATTTATAAACCTTATTCCCAAGATAAAAAGGGATAAAAGGGTAATGTATAACATAGTAAGAATAACGAGAAGGGCGAATAAACCCCAAGTTATTAGGGTCCCGCAGCGGAAGCTAGTGGGCCCAGAATTCTAAGGTTTAAATATACCTAGTGAATGAATGACTAATCATCAATGCCTTGAAGCCTCTAAGGCTATAACCGAACCCGGGTAAGAGTTGAATAGCTCCAATGAAAATTCTTGATGCAGGGACTAACCGGTAATGCGGTTAAGACCCTTTGATCAAGGAACATTGTATAATAGACCGCGTGGAATTAGAACACCCCATGATGGCTGAACGCCTTAGACCAATGTCCAATGTTGACACATGGTAGATTACGTGGGCGTAATCCCTTTTTAAGGGGGGTAGACCGAAAGCCGCAAAGTGTATGTTTTACGTAATAAGTGCGTAAACTACAATGCACATAGCGCAAAAGAATTTGTTTTGGATGATTAATTCTTATGTTACATAAACATATGCATTCATTCATTGTGTAATCATAGTGATTTGTGAGATTTGAAGTGGAAAGGAGTAGAGAAACTCCAGGGGAATGAGAACCCCGATTGGTAATAGTATGAGAAATGAGTATGTTTGGGAGATTTGATGAGTATAAATCGGTATGAAACCGATGTTGAACCTAGTGGGAATTGAGTCCCTTAGGCGACTTGATTTGAGTTGATTGGATTTGTAAACAATTGGAGGATAGAAAACTAATTGGTATTACGCGTTTAAATTTCTTAGGTATACTACTTGGAGATAAATTGACTAACAATTAATGAAATGATTAGTAATGAGTAAATGAATTTTAGAAATTGAAATGTATTGATGGGTGATTATGACTAGCAAGAGTAAGAAGATAGAAAATGAAATAATGATTGACTATTTCATTGTGTGAATTGAGGTGGGAGGTGGAACTTGATTTGCTAGCGATCAAGGGAAACCGAACACAAATTGGGGTGGATGGATAGTTCAACACCAATGCTGATCACATTGGGGTTGAATGACTCTTGAAGCTCCCTATAAGTGGCCACAAGTAATCACACTAGTAATAAGTGTAACTAACATAAACTGGAACTTGGAGATGTATTGAGTTTTCAAAATGAATTTCCAAACTGGTTTTTGGCACAAATGATTTTCTTCAAACTTGTGAATGAGGAACAATTTTGAAACCGCTTCCACGGGTGCTAGTTGGACCTTCTCATGGTGAGGCACCGGTATCGGGCTGAACCCGGGAAGTAAGGCTAGTTGTGAGCCGGTGGAGGTGATGATTAGTTTTGAAACCACTACAACGGATGAGCAACGGTACTAAGTGACCGGTAGGACGTTTGTAGTGTGTATTTTGTATTTTTCCAAGGGCCACCGGATATGAGTAGTCCGGTCAGGGAAGAGTACCCACTTTGGAGCCTGAGGATCTCTAGCTGTGCAAATGAATTTGATCAGAACCAAAGGACCGTAGGGCCAGAGAGCGTAAGTGCCCGAAGTCATGACGGTCGTGAACCAGAAAGTGTAAGTGTTCAAACGTGACCGGTACCTGAGGGATCACTCGATATGGGGGAGGACTTAGTGCCTAATTGTCTGCGGATGGACCCCCATGAAGAGATTAGAAAAGGATATTTTTGATTGCTATGCATGCTGTGACATGTTGTTTGGATGTGTGGTATACATCGAGTTAGGCTTTTGGAGTCTGACAGGTTATAGAGAGATTATAACCTTAGCATTGAGTATCTTGGTGACTAATAATCTTAGATTCACTAACTTTGAGGGCAAAGTTCTTTAAGGGGGGTAGATTGAAATACCCCAAACTTAATTAGGGTGATTAAATTACTCTAACATGATATTTGAGGGCCTAATAGTGCCTAAAGAATTTTGATAAAGAAAATAAATCCAAAAGAAAAGAGAAAACGCTTAAAAAGCGAAAACGCTGAAATGAGCGTTATGCCACCGTAGGAGGAATACGACCTCGACAAGGGTCTTAGATGAATTTACAAGGCTTAATAAGGCCTAACTAAATACGGGAATAACTCCTGAAGAAAACAGATCCATAAAACAAATTAAAAACGCTAATAAAGCTTTAGCGCACATTTTTCGAGAAAACCCGAAAACGTGACTTTGTGTGTTCAAATGAACCCGTAAAAATTATAGTTCACCAAATAACTATAATTAAACATTAATGGAAGCTTAAGATCCATTAAAATTAAAGAAACGAGAAAATTCCAGAAAACGGGCCGGTTAGTGAATAGTGCTATACCGGGTAAATTGACGAGCGTTTTCTGTAAAAGATGAAACACACTCCATCTTGTATTATAATAGAGAGAGTTTTTATAGTATAAATCAGCTCTCTCACAGTCTTGACTAGTTAGCTAATTAAATAAGTCAAAAAGCAATAAAGCAAAAAGTGAAAAAGTAACTTATACTCTTTGCTCTCTCTCTCTCCTCCCACTTTTTCCATTTCCTTCCCTCTCTCACGGTGGCCTCCTGCTCCCAGCTGATTTCTTTCCCCCTTTCTTCTTCCTTGCGCCAGCCCCCATTCTCCCATGGCTACTCAAGCTTCTTTTGCTTGCATAAGCTCCATTAGAGCTCCAAATGAAAAACTAACTACATATTCTTCTTCCTCTCATCAAGCTCTATCTTTCTCTCTTTTCAAAATCCAAAAATGAAGAACTTCATCTCCATGGGTTTTTTCCATTTGAAGATAAAGTTACATATTCTTGAAGCTTGGAGTCTCCTCTTTCAAACAAGGTAAAAAGGTTCAAGAGAAAAACTTATTTTCCCCATTCTCTTACCTTGGCCAATTTTGGCTTCTTTTAATACCTAGTTTTTCCTTCCATGATTGAGCATTGTTTCAACCTTCCCATGGTGGTGGAACCCCCTTCTTGATTCAAGGGTTAAAAACCCCCATAAACCACCAAAGGTAAAAACTTAGCTCTTGTGTTCTAAGCCCTTTTATTGAATTAGAATTTTTCTAAGGGTTAGAAGTTTAATTATATTCATTTTGTGTCTCTTGAATGTTGGGAATGGAGTTTGGCAACTCCATTGCCCATTTGACCGAAATTGAGGAAGATAAGAGGAGAAGACTTGAAATGGGAGCTCATGAGAATTTAAGGTAAGAAACTACCTTAATGACTATATTAATTGTTTTAGAATTCAGGTTGGGGGAAAATAAAAGCTAAGACAAAATCTGGAGCAAAATTGTGTTTGTTATGACTAAGAGGAATTTGTGGAATTGATGTTTGAATTGAAGGCCTTGGAGCCAAGTGAATTAGGTATATATGTTGGTATTGTTATTTGATGAATTTTGAGGAATTATGTGTGCTGGTAGGGCCCTTTGAGGGTGTGGCTAGATTAGGATTGATTTGGATGAGAATAGAAGAGTTTGGATATGTTGGTTTATGGGGAGGTTATGGCAAAATTTTAGTAGATAATGAGTGTTTGTAGGTGACATAGTGAATGGGAGAACCTAGGTGTTTGTTAAGTTGAGTTGGAGTGGATTAATAACCTTGATATGGCAAAATAAGAATAGATTAGAGAAGGTCAAAAATCTGTAGCAAATAACAAATGAGGAACTTAGAAATGCTAGAAAAGAGTTAGTGTTTATAGTCATGGAAATGGAGGAGGGACTTGGGTATAGATAATGCATTTGTTTAGGAATGAATTGGAATGGTCAAATGGAGTTAGAACAAAATGCAAAGTGTCAAGAGAAGTTTAGGAAATGCAAAAGTGTGCAAGATGCAAAATGAGAATGGAAAATTGTTGAAATTGAGCAAGAAGTTGAGCAAGTATTAAACCAATGATTTGGAGAGGTTTAGAGCATGTTTTGAGGTGTTTAATTATGTAGGAAACTTTTGGAAAGATTATGGAATGATTAGGGGTGGATTAAGGGTTGATTTTGGGTTAAAAAATCACCTAAGTAGCAGTTTTTAGCAGGGTCCAGGACCTAGGTTGGGAACCAAGTCCCGGACCGCATCAGAAAACAGGCCGAGAGTAAAAACAGGTATTGGTCCGGGACCTAGGTCCAGGACCAAGTCCCGGACCAGTGTAGAAAATTGGCCGAGTGTGCATTAACGTATTGGTCCGGGACTTTGGGTCTGGACCAAGTCCCGGACCACCCCCAGAATTCAACCGTGAGTACTTTTAAGGGTTCTAAACATGGGGGATTGAATTGTATTGGTTTTAGATGATGTTTAGGAGTTTTTTGGTGACCTTTAAAAGTCATAAGAAGTATAAACAAGTGTTGGAAATGAGTGAGAAGTAAGTACATAAATTAACACTTAAGTATAACTAAGGATAACGGGACAACGGGGTAATTACGGGAGTAGTAAGTTACGTACCGTATAAGCTTGATATTAATATCAATGTTTGAAACATTATCAGAGGAACAAGTGTGAACCGAGGAACGTGAGGTGAACCGGTAAAGTTAACCCAAGGTGAAAGGTATGATTTTCTCATGCCCTGTATGCTACCTTGGCTACTCTGATTTGTGTGCTTGTTTGATTGTGTGATCACCTAGACAAGATAAATGCACGAATCGGAATGTTTGCACTTGCTTGTGCTTGTATTGAATTGTTGCTTGTTGGATTGTAAATTGAATTTAAGTTTGTATAATTCATGAAATGTGTGAGTGTGGATGAATTGTTTGAGTGTGAATGAGCACTGTAGTGGGACTCATAGAAAGTGTCAAGTTGCGAATTAATAAAAACATGGAAACACACTAAAACTATAGAACCAAGAAACGATAACGCAAACCTATGAACTCACTAGAACGTGAGAGAATTGTATGGTTATTAGTAAACTCCCGATAACGGTTAGAAAACCGAATTGACTTAATCCACAAATCAATTAATAGTGGAGGTATATAAGGAACCTCTAATTAGAGGATTTAATGAATGCTCAAGACATGAACCTTGAGAGGAGTAAAGAATGGTAAGGGATCGCCAAACCCCTTAGAAAGATAGTCGAACCCCAATGAGACGATCCGACTAATATAAACAATGTCCCGAACATGAGAGTATTCGATAAGTTGGGTAAAACCTTAAATCTGAGAATACTAGACATTGAGTAATTCCCTAAGCTAATAGATGTTATCGAGAGAGATACCTCTAGACTAATCCATGAGATTGTGAAATGACTCCGAGAGTGGAGTTTTTGGAATTTGAGTAGTCCGGTAGAGGACTGGACATGTAAGAATTTGAGGAGCTAATTCTATAGCTCCATTTGTATTTGTAAGCCCGCTGGTGAGTCTTGTGTATGACTCTGCCCGGAGGTTGTGGGCAAAGACTTAAAAGATGCCTCTGAGTATTGAGTATTGGTTTTAGAATTAATTTGAGAATTTGAGTATTGAGTTGAAACTTGAGAGACTTGAGAAATTGAGTTTGAGTGGAGAATTGAGTTGAGTATTGCAGAACTTGCTTGAGGTTGAGAGTAAGAGAATTTGAGTAAGAGAATTTGCTCCAAACGGTTATATAACGATCATATCCTCGAAAAACACTATATATACCCCCATTGGATCTCCATTATCACAACACAACTCATCATAATCTTCCTCTCTCTTATTACTACTATTTTCTTGTGCAATTAAGAGATATTAAGCATCTTAGCTGCAAGAAAAGTTCATTCCCTCATTAGCTGATTTCCCACATTCTAGCAAAATGTTTAGAAGAGTCAGAAAGGAAATGATGCAAAGGAACCCTTCTTCCAACCTCTCATTTGATCCAAATTTTCAAGTTGATGATCAATATCAAATCGATAAGATGGAATTCGGGTATCATCAACAACAACCATTTACACTCTCATCATTCCCGCAAGGCACTAGTTACGAAATCTCTCAACATGGATCTACCAACATGTGGTCAACACCATCAATGTCTCCATTTGGTAAGTTTTGATATTAGTTATACTTTATTTTGTACATACTTTAATTTTGATTGCATTCTTAGTTATAGGCTAAATCACTTTTTCAATTATCGGACATCATCTACTCCACAATCTGATGCCCACATTCTTGATCAAGAAGAAGATGATCAAGATGATTATGATGCCAACATGCCATCAAGAAAGAAACCGACTTTTTGGGTGTGGTCATACTTCACAAAAAAATAATATCCTAAGAAGGCCGGGACATACAAGCAATATTGCAATACTTGCAATAGAGAACTTGCATGGGTGGGGGGCACCGGAACCGGATCCTTTGCAAATCACTCGAAGACACACAACATCTACAAGGATACGGTATTGGGGGGTATTAGTGTAACGCCCTGGATTTTACCTTAAATGAAAGCTTACGAATATACGAGACTAAGGACGTAAACGGATTTAAAAACGGACTTCAAACGAGTCATAGAACTGCAAAACAACATTTTGTCCGAACTTGTGTCCGGACGTCCGACGTTCGGACACAAGCCGAGATGAAAAAAACTAAGGAAAACCAAGTGTCCGAACTTGTGTCCGGACATTGATGTTCGGACACCAGTCGAGAGTTCAAAAATTGGAAATTGAAAACGTCCAAACTTGTGTCCGGACATTGGAAGTTCGGACACAACTCGAGGGTGAAAACAGAAAAGGTCCGAACTTGTGTCCGGACACAACTCGAGAGTTAAAACCAAAAGGCGTCTGAACGTTGGTCCGGACATGTAAGTTCAGACATAAGTCGAGACTTACAAGTGGAAATGTCCTCGCATGCTGTCCGAACATTGAGGTTCGGACAGATGTTCAGACACACTGATAACAGTGAAATCAGTATAAACTCTCGGGGCCTGTCTGAACATTGATGTCCGGAAGGACATTCGGACAGGTCCTGGAATGCGATTCCAGGATCAAAATCAGAGGTAGAAAACAACAGAAAATCAACTAAAATGGTGAAGTAATCCACGAAATTGTAAATGCTTATAACAATACAAAATATTGCCAGAAACACAACAAAATTTTACCTCTAATCCAAGGTGCTACAACCACACCCAAACCTTTGGGTGCTCAGGCTAAAAATCAACAAACTCCATCAAAACTAAGATGTTTAAACATAGTAACTACAAAAACATTACTAAATACTGTAATCCTAAATATTGCAGTTCAAAATGATGGCTTAAACTGATGCAATTCATAATATTGTCTCAGAAATAAATCTAGTCTTCCTAGTCTATGTGGCAGTGCATTCCCGGTCCAAAAATTAGCAACCAATATTTGCGATAAAAAACAATAGACAAAAACACAAAAGGATCGCACAAATCAAAAAAATTGAGTAAATTCTACCTCAATGAGTAAAATACATTTTGAAGTTCATTTTGTCATTTATCAATTAGACGAGAGAGAGACTTGATCAATTGAATCATTTTTCTAGAAACGGTAACAATCAACAAAACAATAGGGAGCTTTCAACAGGAGACAATCACAATTCCAAACATGGGGTCACCTATGAGATCCCCAACAATAATACCAGGACAGTCACCTATGAGACCGTCAAACAATAGTAACTAGGACAGTCACCTATGGTACAGTCTAACACCACCTCACCCTAAGTCCTTAAGTGTGCACACCCCCTATGAAACAACAGTCCCATAGAGTAGATCATAGAGCTTAACTACAGTCATTGTATGCAACGTAAAAGATAATAATAATGAGGAGCACCTATGGGATCCAAAGACATGGTAATTATTCATGTGAAAGTCTCCCAAAATCCGTAATCAAACCATTCACCAAAATACTCCCAGTACAACCATTCGCAATAAACGGGGAAGAATCCCAATTTGCAAAATCTCATTTTGAGAACAAATTATCTTCCAATAATAAAACTGAAGTTCCAAAAAATTTTCCTCCAATTCGTAAACCACAAAATCAGACATTCATGAGCATAGAGATTTACCTGATTCGTCAAACAACTTCAGGAGAACAACCAATAGAACTACTGGTAGCGCCCACCGTCGTAACCAGGGTCCAAATATATACAACCAGCAATCAGGAACTACTAAACACAATCAAATATTTTAATATACTATCTAGGTAGTAGACTTTACCTGTCGTAATCCTAATTGGCACCAGGGAAGAGGTTTGACAATGGAAGGAAGAAGAACATGAATTTGAGAGTTTAGGAGAGAAGGAACGAGAATATTGTACTTGGGGAAGAAGAGCGTAAAATGTCGTGAAGAGGAAGAAGAGAGTAGGGGAAATCACGATTTAAATAGAATTAAAATGTAAAAAGAGAAGGATGATATTAATTAAATAAAACGTAACCAGTTTTAGAAGAGAAAAGAAATAATTATTTTTATAAGTTTTATAAAAAAAAGAATTACACAAATAATATTGTAAATAATTTGATAGACAACGTAAATAAGTGACGTTGTAGGTAACGTGAAAGAGACTAGATTCAACAGATTGGGAAAATAAAGGGGAATTTATAGATTTAGAATAAAATAAGGAAGAGATGGATTAGCCATTGTGAAGAGATAAAGTCGAGCATGAATATCTAAGGAGGGGTTAAAATATTTATTTGATATAAGAGAAAATAAAAATAGGAATAAACAAGACCAGAAATTCCAACAAAAGGAATATCGTTACATTAGAAGAAGAGTCTAGAATAATAACATTGAATATATCCGGAGAAGAAAAAGGGTTTATTAATATATAATTAATTTAGAGAAGTAAAACTAAACTTGAACTCTTAAAGTTAAGAATAATTTATTTAGAAGAAGTAAAACCGGAATTGAACTCTTAGGATTAAGAATAACTAATTTAGAAGAAGTAAATCTAGAATTGAACTCTTGGGATTAGAAAGATGTAGTAACGTCTGCAGAAGGTTGAAGTAATTATTTAAATAATAATAATATCGGTAAGAGTAATGGGACTGTAAATAATTATAATCATTTTAGGAAGAGAAAGAAAAACAATATAAGAGAATCATTTAACTTTCTCTGGGCTCACTATTAACTCTAATCTCAGACTATCCATCTGTACCATATTCTTCGTAATATAATGATTAACTTACTCACGCCGAGTATGTATTATATTTGTTCTAACTCAAAATTCATAGGCATTTCATCACACCCCCTTAAAAGAAAGCTTCACCCTCGAAGCTAAAACTCACCCATAAGGCAACCATAACTAGCTAGTACTGACTTAAGTTATTACCTGATTGAAGAGTTGTGGGTACTTCTTCCTCATCTCCTCCTCTACTTCCCATGTAGCCTCTTCTGTCCCATAATTCGACCATAAGACCTTGACCATACGAGTGGACTTTGATCGGGCCTCTCTGGTCTTGGTGTCCAGGACTCTAATAGGGTACTCCTCATAGGATAGGTTATGCTCTAACTCCAGAACCTCCAGCTGAAACACGTGCGAAGGGTCGGGGATATACTGCTTCAACTGGGACACATGAAAGACGTTGTGAACCTTCTTCAGTTCACAAGGAAGCGCCAAACAATATGCCACCTCCCCAATCCTCTCCAGAATCTCATAAGGTCCCATGAACTTGGGGCTGAGCTTTCCTTTCTTCCCGAATCTAGTTACCCCTCTCACAGGAGACACCTTCAGGAAGACTTTATCTCCCACCTCGAACTCTATCGGTCTCCTCTTAAGAGCATCATAGGACTTATGCCTTTCCTGAGCGGCTTTTATTCAACTCTGAATAATTCGAACCTGTTCCATGGTCTCCTCTATCAGCTGTGGCCCCAACACAACGGTTTCGCTGATATCGCTTCAGCACAATGGAGTTCTACGCTTCCTCCCATACAGTGTCTCATAGGGAGCCATCTTAATGCTGGCGTGATAACTATTGTTGTACGAGAACTCCACTAGATGCAACATGTCTGCCCATGAACCCTGGAAGTCCATCACGCACGCACAAAGCATATCCTCCAAAGTCTGAATGGTCCTCTCTGTCTGACCATCAGTGGCTGGATGAAACGTTGTACTCAATTTGAGCTTAGTGCCCATCGCCTTCTGGAATTGCTGCCAGAAGTGTGCTGAAAATCTCGAGTCTCGGTCTGAAATGATGGTCTCAGGTACCCCATGATATCTCACCACATTCTTGATGTACGCATCCACTAGTTAACTCATCGACCAGGTGTTACTTCAAGGGTATGAACCTTGCAGACTTGGTAAGTCGGTCCACAATCGCCCATATCTGATTAACTCTTCCCTTCGTCGGTGGTAGTCCCATCACAAAGTCCATAGAAATTGAGTCCCACTTCCACTTCGGGACATCCAGAGGTTGCAGCAAACCTCCCATCCTCTTATGTTCGAACTTAACCTTCTGGTAAGTGAGGCATTTTGACACAAACTCTTCCACCTCCCTCTTCATCTTCGACCACCAGAACTTCTTCTTCAGATATTTATACAACTTATCGCCACCGGGATGAACTAAGTACGGAGTATTATGAGCCTCCTTCATCAACTTCTTCTTCACATCCACACACTTCTGAGGCACACACCATCTGCATCTGAATTTAAGACTGCCATCACTGTGGATCTCGAACCCATCCGCTTTACCGGCCTTCATCTTCTCTCATATTCGCTCCAACTTTACAACACCGGGATATCCTTTGAGAATATCCTCATAAATGTCGGAGGAGACCCTCATATGGTACAACCTTACCTCTTGATCCACCCTTCTTTACTCCATCACCTCCAAGTTCAGCTTCTAGAAGTAACGAACCAGCTCATTTGGGAGAACCCACATCGAGTTCACTAAGTGACTCCTCTTTCTGCTCAGAGCATCAGCCACCAGGTTGGACTTCCCTTCATGATACAGAATCTCCAAGTCGTAGTCCTTGATGAGTTCCAACTATCTCCTCTGCCTCATGTTAAGTTCCTTCTGCGTGAAGATGTACTTGAGGCTTTTATGGTCAGTGTAGATCTTACATGAGACGTCATAGAGGTAATGCCTTCAGATCTTGAGTGCAAACACCACTACAGCCAGCTCTAGGTCATGCGTCGGATAACGAGTCTCATACTCCTTCAGCTGCCTCGATGCATACGCTATCACCTTCCCCTTTGGCATTAGAACACATCCCAGACCGAACTTGGAAGCATCGCTGAATACTTCAAATCCCTCGGTCCATGAAGGTAGGGTTAATACTGGGGCTGCGGTTAACCTTTCCTTCAGTGTCTGGAACGCCATCTCCCAATCCTCGCTCCACTAAAACTTCACCACTTTCTTCATGAGATTGATGAGAGGTCTGACAATCTTCGAGAAATCCTTCACCAACCTTCTATAGTATCCTGCCAAGCCCAGGAAACTACGAACCTCTGTCAGGTTACTCGGTCTTGGCCACTCCTTTACTGCCTGGATCTTTGCTGGATCCATCGATATAGCCTCCTTGGTGACAATATGGCCTAGAAATGCCACCCGGTTCAACAAGAAGTCGCACTTGGACAACTTTGCATACAGTTGTTGCTCCCTCAAGGTCAGTAGAACCAGTCTCAGGTGCTCCTCATGCTCCTCTTCTTCCTTGGAGTAGATTAGAATGTCGTCTATGAACACCACCACGAACCGGTCTAGATAAGGATTGAAGATCCGGTTCATAAGGTCCATAAAGACGGCTGGTGCATTCGGCAGTCCAAAGGGCATCACCAGAAATGTGAAGTGCCCATATCTGGTCCTGAAAGCGGTCTTCAAGATATCCTTCTGTGCAACTCGGAGCTGATGGTATCCCGACCTTAAATCTATCTTGAAGAAGACTCCTGCACCCTGAAGCTGATCGAAGAGGTCATCGATCCTCGGCAATGGGTAGCGGTTCTTCATAGTGATCTGGTTGAACTCCCGGTAGTCTATGCACATTCTCATGCTCTCGTCCTTCTTCTTCACGAACAGGACATGGGCTCCCCACGATGATACACTCAGGCGAATGTACCCCTTCTCCAAGAGCTCCTCTAATTGTGCTTTCAATTCCATCAACTCCGACGGCGCCATTCGGTACGGGCCTTAGAGATATGCGCAACTCCGGGCACTAGGTCGACATTGAACTCCACCTCCCTGTTTGGCGGCATGCCAGGAATCTCCTGAGGGAAAACATCCGGAAACTCGTTCACCACCCGGATCTCCTCCAATTTACTAGTCTCTCTGCTCAAATCTTGGACGTAGTAGAGGTACGCCTGCTGCCCCTTCTTTACTTGAGAGATGATTGATATTGCTGAGACAATCTTCACTCCGGGCTTCTCCTCCACATTTTTGTAGGAGTTCCTCTACCCCGACGGTCCTCTTAGAATGATCTTCTACTCGCCATAGTCTATCCTCCCCTTGTACTTGCTCAGCCAGTCCATCCCGAGGATGATGTCGAAGTCAGGTATGGATTAGATTTATTACAAAATTTTCCCCCTTTATGTCTACCCCTACATCTTTTAGCACCTTAGTACAAGAGATTACCCTTCCCGAAGGTATAGATACAACTACTGAAGATGTCTCACTAGCTACTAATCCCAACTTTTCAACGAATTTACTGGATACAAAGGAATATAAAGCCCCTGTGTCAAACAAAATGCGAGCAGGAGTACCAAGGACAGTGAAGGTACCTGCTAGGAGGTCAGATTCGGCCTCCGCCTCCACCCGGCTCATGACGTTGATCCATGGGGCTTTGTAGCTACCGCACTGGCCATCTCCTTGGTTTCTGTTGCCTCCGTTGCCTCCCTCATCGTTACCGCGTTCGGGAGCATCCCCACGCTGGTTTTGATTTTGGTACTGGTCCCGGCCCCTGGACTGAGAGTCTGACGGCCTATAAGTGCGGTCCCTACCACTTCCCCTCTACTGGGTGCCTCCTTGAGGGTTCTGGTAGCATTCGAATGCTCTATGGCCCTCCTTGCCACACCGGAAGCATGCAACTAAGTTCCCCTCGCAGTCCTTTCTTGGGTGGTCCTTATGGCATTTCCTGTAGTGGAAGTACCTATCTCGTCCCTACTCTCCCCTCTAGGTCTGACCCAGGGGCCGATCACCCCTCCTCTGATCATACCTCTGGTTCCCGTAGAACCTCCGTCTCTCATCTGAATTAAGCCTCCACCTTTTATCCTGGTTCAGCCTCTGGGATCTATCATCACGACTCCGGAAGTCCTCTCCGTCCTTCATCTTTCTCTTCTGGCTCGCCTGGGCCTCCCTGCTCTTTTGCTGCACCCTATATAGGTTAGCAGCTTTCCCATACGCATCCTGAAGAGTCGGGATGGTCAATATGCTCAAGGCTGCCTGGAGACTCCAGTTGAGTCCTCCCACAAACCTCTACACCTTCAATGCCTCGTCAGGGACCATAGTCGGTGCGAACCTCGCCAGCTCTAGAAACTTTGAATGGTACTCCTTCACACTTCGGGACTGTTGCTTAAGCTTAGAGAATTCAAGATATTTTTGCATTCGGATGTGCTCCGGGTAGAAGCGCCTCCTCATAGCTTCCTTCAATGCATCCCACCGGCTCAGCTCACAGGACATCTCTGTGGACCGTCCACCAGATGTCGGCCTCGCCCTTAAAGTAGTACACTACTCCGTTGACCCTCCTGTCTTCTGGGCAGTTGACCACATCGAATATCTTGTCAAATTCCCGGATCCAGTCTTCAAGTAACACCGGGTCTTCCTCTCCAGCAGTGGTAGAAGGCTTCAAGTGAGAAATCCTCTTATTGTAGTCCTCTGGCACGTTGTCTCTTTGTGCCTGCCATTGGATTATTTGTCCCAGGTTCAGCGCGGGCTCCTGAAGCTGCCCCAGAGGATCGTTGCCTGCTAGATTGGTCCTTCGGCTTCGACTTCTAGTATTATGTGTGAAGTTGAGTTGGCCAGCCAGTGCAAACGGGAAATTTAACCTACTAAAATCTAAGAAATTAATCCTAGAAATTAATTAATTAAATCCCTACTGGTTACAAAATACCCGGTCACAATAATAAATTAAGCAAGTTACCGAGGTCGAATCCACGGGGACTTTGTGATTAAATATAATCCTTGGAAAACAGCAAAATGGAAGGGTTGTCGGTTGTTTTGGTTTTGTGAATTAAAATAACGAGAAAACTAGTAAATAAATGAGCAAATAAATTCAATGGAAACTATGTGTGAAATGGAACTCCGGGTCAGGTTATCTTTTTCGACTGTCAGATTACGCAATTCCTGCTGGTTAGTTTGAGATGTCGATTGGCAAAATTCCTAAAACTTTTCTAGAGACTAAATCCTAGCCTCAAGAACTCGCCTAGCATAATGCACTAAATCTAATATAGATTTAGCACAACACGAATAGACAGATGAGCACAAGGAATTATTGTTTTTGCACTTGAGGGAAAATCTAACCTATCCAGTATAATTTTCCACAAGTTTACAGGTTAATCAACCATTCCATTTATCACATATATCGCTCAAAACGGAATTCGTAAAGCAATCAACAAATTAGCTACTTTTATTGAAAGTGCAAAAGATAACTTAACCTGCAACAATCGACAAGAATCTCAAACCAACGAGTAGCAGAAATTACAGAGTTATAACAATCAGATAACCATCCCCAGAGTTTAATTCTCCTTGCCTAGCATAACTGAAGAACAAATACAAGAACAGAGAGTAGAAATCATCTCGGTATTAGTTCTGAAATTTGCCAGATGGAAGGTTGAGCAAATGAACGAGTTCGGAGCACAAATCTTCTCCTCCGGTGTAGAGAGATGGTCACGGCAGGGCAAGAAGATTGAGAGAGACGCGGCGTATTTTCGTGAATGGTTGTGTGTCTGAATGTTTTTTCCTCCCCTCGTGAATGCTCCTTAAAATAGAATTTTTGCACATAAATTACATACGTCCGGGTGAGCTGTTCGGATCACTTAGCCGGACAAGACACAGCGCGTCAGGTGAGATTTTTCGCTTTGTATGACATCCGGACCACCTGTCCGGGTCAGTTAGGACAGCCAGGCTGGACAGAAATATAATAAAAATCCACGGCGCAGCACTCGTGGATGTAAATATTGCCTTCCTTCTGAGCGCGTCTGGGTCACAGGCCGGACACATCATCCGGACACGTGATAGATTCGAAAAGCAGCATTCTGGGACAGGTGGTAATAACGGGTCGGTAATAATATTCCGTGTGTGAAAATACACTCCGTCGGTGATATTATTAATTTTTACCGACGGAAATTTCCGTCTCAGAAAATTATTCACCTACGGAAATATTCCGTCTCAGAAAACTGTTATCACCTACAGATATTTCCGTCTCAGAAAACTATTACCACTACGGATATTTTCGTCTTAGAAAATGATAATCACCTACCAAATATCCGTCTCAGGTAAAGTTATCAAAACGGAATGTTCCGTCTCTGATGTTATCACCTACCAATATGGTGTGTTTCAGATATTATTACCTACGGAATGTTTCACCACAGATAATGTTATTACCTACCAAAATTTTGTGTTTCAAAATTATTTCCTACGGAGTGTTTCACCTCAGATAATGTTATTACCTACGAATCTTTCATCTCATAAGTATCACCTACGAAGTCTTTTGTACCTAATAATTTCACAAACAAAACACATATAACCTGAATAATTCATAGCTGAAACATGTGACATTTTATAATGTGCTACAAAGTAGTTACATCCATAGTCACAACATTCCCAAAATAGTCTTCATAACTAGCAAATGTTTCATAAGTAAGAAACTAGCTAAGACGTTTCTCATAAGCATTCAAATACTACAACACCCATATCCTACCAAAGTTTACAGTATTCAAGCAGATCACACTATGACAATCATTTTCAGATTTGCTTCATTGAAGACGCATATTCGTCAATTGAGAGTTTCATGTCCCTCCAGCTACTTCCAAATCTGCAAACGAAAACACATCTAGTTAACAGAAAATAAAATTACACTATACAAGAAGCAACTTCAAAGGATGAATATTCACACACTTAAACAACAGCATGAACCAGATAAAAATATGCACATAATTCGATCATAAACAAAGCTTAAAGGGGTCACAAAACAAGCACAAGTGCAGGTCAAAATCAACCATAGCAACATCAACATACAAAAGCAAAAATATGAGCAAAAAATAAGCAAAAACATTCACACACCTTCAATATGTTCCTCACTCTACTGCAGATTTCAAAACAGCTGTAACTCTAGAGAATATTCAGAACAAACACACCATAAACCAGTAACAGATTCTCATTTATACAGTGGATATCCATATGTTTTTACTCCGTAGCAGCAAGTATTACTGGCCAAATCAGAGAATGTGTATTCGAAGCATGAATGTGCAGAGACGTAGACAAAATATAAAGTTAACCCATAGATTGTAAACTGGTGTGTATTTTTTAACATGCCACTTTAATCATAACAGATAGCTTCCAATTTACTCTATATCTGCTCACAAGTGTAAAAGCATAGAACTTAACGTGAAACATGCTGGAGTGGGGTAGATCAACAAGCAATTCATGCTTCAGTAACTCAGATCAAATTCTATTAAAATCGAACATATATAACTAGTTTTCTGCTGCTACATATGCACAACCATCCATAAAAAATTGTAAGTAACGGAAGTATGAATACCAGATTCCTAATGGGAGTCGAGGTACACAATTCATAGCAGCACCTGCCTGACGGTGGTCTTTTACAATACTATCCGCAGGTTAGAAGAAGAAAGCATAGAAGCTGTTGATTCAGAAAAAAAAAACAAAATATGTTCACTCGATGAAAGTATGTTACCTTTTCAAGGATTGAGCTCACTATTCATTAGCTAAATAAATTTATGTGTTGTTTAGTCTGCCAAAAGAAGAATAAGGTTTATCAAGACACGTAGCAAGGAAAGCAAAGAGAGTATGTAGACACCAAAAATTCTCACCCCATAAAGCAAATTCCAAAATAATAAATGAAATTAAGAGGGGTCGTCGCCTTTCTTTCTCAAAACGTATCAACGTGCTTGCCAAAACGAAACCATCATTTTATGATAAAATTCTTAAATCATTTTCTCAAAGCATTTAAAAAAACGGTTTCCAAAAATGAATTTCCAATAATCATCCGGTTTTAAACCCGTCCCTTGTAAATTCCCATTTTAAATGCATTTTTAGAGAATTTATCCAGTTTGAATTAAAGCTTTAATATCGTGTTTCATTTGTATACTACATTCTGGTATAGCATAATTGGTCAACACACTCTTTGAGGAAACCTTTGATCTCTGGTTCGATTCTTGATAGGGTCCTTTTTTATTTTCTTGTTTAGCTTGTTTTAACATGTAAATATTTTTTTTCTATGCTCAAACACTGAGTTCTGTCACGGTGTAGTTGGAGAGTGTGTAAGGGGAGCCCTGAGACAACTCGAGTTCGAAACTCAGGCTGAACGCCTTTGTTTTTATTTCTTCTTTCTCTGTTTAGCCGGTCCAAACATGCTCTAATCTGGACCCGGTAACCCGACCCAATCAGTTAACATTTGTCCCAAAAACCCTAGTTTTCTTTTATAAAACCCTACAGTATTAGGGAATAGAGGAGCAGGAGTCTCGTTTCTCTTCTTCGTCTTCCTCAAAACTCACCCGACAACATAAAAAACTCAAGAAAACCCAGAAACATGCTTCAGGCTCCATTGAGGAGAAGATAGCCTTCCCTAAGCCTGAATTTTCGTCACCCAAATTTTGTCCCAATCCCTTCTCGAAATTCAGATTTCCTCCAAAATCATTCACTGTCGGTAATTTTGCAAACCTACTGGCGAATAGGAGCATTCACGTTCCGCTGTCCATTTTCTTCATCGATTGGCGAACGGGAAGCATACAGCTCTCCTATGCCCTTCTTCATTCTTTTCACCTGTGATTTCGCAACCAAACTGACGATTTAGGAGCACAAGCGTCGCGCCTTCTTCAATCTTTCATCACGGTAATTTTGTTACTCGAACTGGGGACAACGGAACATGTTTGCCTCTACATCTCATTCATTCTCATATTTTCGGTTTGAATAACCGGAACTGCTGCATCTCGGTTCTAATTCCATTACCAGATGTACTTCGATCTCCCCGTAAGAAGATTCAAAACCAAAATCATAACAGATTATTATTACTTTGTCGATTTCTATTATCTCGAACACTTGTTCATGTGCTGTTTTGTTCAGATACTCGTTTGATTTGCTTCTGCCTTTAATCTCTGGTTATTTGTTGATGTATGAGTTCAATCTGGAGTACACTGTGGTATTGGGAGAGTCGGCCGTTGGTGACCGCAAGCTCCAGAGGAAGAGTTCTAATCCCCAAATTATTATCTTAATTGTCGGTTGAATCCCTAAAGCTAATCCCCATTTGTACATTTTCTCGGTGTCTAATTCGTTTAGATCTGCTAACCACAACCGGCACCAGCATGATGCTTCTGCAGGTGTTAATATGTCGCACCCATCTGGTATTTATCTTTAATTCAATTTAGCTTCTGCATCTTTCTGGCGGGTGACATAGTTCAGTGGTTTGTTCCATATTTGTGACTGTCTGTAGTGTATTTCTTTGTTGAATTTTGTTGTTGTCCTTGTTCAAAAGTAAATGGTAGTCTGCGGTTCTCACTTGGTTTGATCTGTTTCTGGCTCTGGATTCGGGTTAATGTTTGCCTGAAAGAGGATTTTGACTTAATAAGCCTATTGTATGCGCGGATTGGGCTGTTTACATTCTGCTGGTTCGTTATTCATTCAGAGGAAGAGAATAAACTTGGTTTGCAAAATTTGAGCTCGAGTAAAATCCTTCGTTCGGTTCACCTGGGTTTTGAGTGTTTACATTTAAGCGTTGGTATTCCCATATTTTCAATCTCGTTACGATTCTCGGGTCTCTAATAAAAGAACGCAAGAAAAAAAGGGATGCAAGTTGAATCGAAGTTTTAAGTTAGTGTTCTGTTTGTGTGGCTAAGATTCGATTTGCAACGGAGTTAATTCTGGCCTTAGCAAATGAACGAGGACGTATAAATTTGGATTCCTTATTTCACTCTATTGGCCTGTACATATTGTATGTCTAGCTTTGTTACTTTTAAAAATTCATTTCCTTTGATTCCTTATTATTATTATTTAAGCCCTAGTTATTAGACCTTAGGACCAAGCCTTCCTTAAGATAGAGGGTGAACCCTAAGATTTAGGTGAGCCATGGTCCCACCTAATAAATTGGGTGATCCCTAAACCCAAACCACATCTTATTATGTTATAATACTAATATATAAAAAAAAAGCCCAAAAAAAAAAGAGAAAAGCAATCCATTTCAAAATTCAAGTCCAAGATCAATTCAAAATTGGAAACCCATTTCAGTCTAATTCTAACAAACCAATGCGGCCCATCAAGCCCAATTCGGCCCAAAACAAATTCGGCCCATTAGCCCAATCTGGCCCAATTAGCAAACCCAACCCACAAGTCATATCAGGCCCAAGCCCAATCCGAAGCCCACTTGGCCCACATCCCAATTCGGCCCACATCACCTCGGCCCAAAACCAATTTGGCCCATTAGCCCAATCTGGCCCAATTAGCAAACCCAACCCACAAGTCATATCAGGCCCAAGCCCAATCTGAAGCCCACTTGGCCCACATCCCAATCCGGCCCACATCCACCTCGGCCCAAAACCAATCTCGGCCCAACTCCCAAACTTGGCCCAAATCCAAAAGCCCATGGCTCACAGTCCAAACCCGAAAGCCTATGGCCCACAACCCAAGTCCAGCCCAACACTCCACTCGGCCCATTAGCCCAAGACCCGAACCCGAAGGCCCAAGGCCCAAATTCGACCCATCACTTATTCGGCCCATTACCTAGCCCAACCCAATCTCGGCCCAAACAGAGACCTAGCCCCAGCCCATTCGGCCCATTATCTAGCCCAGGCCCATTCGGCCCATTACCTAGCCCAGGCCCATTCGGCCCATTACCTAGCCCAACCCAATCTCGGCCCAAACAGAGACCTAGCCCCAGTCCATTCGGCCCATTACCTAGCCCCAGCCCAATCGACCCATTACCAAGTCCATAAATCTGGCCCAAATCCATAAACCCGGCCCCTTACCCAAGTCTATAAACCAAAGTTGACCCAAGTCCAAGTCCAAATCCGGCCCAAGCCCAAGTCCGCAAAAATCAAGTTAAGTCCACAAGAATCAAACCTTGACCAGAAAGCGTTGACCTTGACCAGAAAATGTTGACCTTGACCAGAAAGCGTTGACCTTGACCAGAAAGTGTTGACCCTGACCAAAAACATTGACCCTGACCAAGAACGTTGACCTTGACCAAAAACGTTGACCTTGACCAAAACGTTGACCTTGACCCAACTCAAAATTCAATCTAGTTCAGGCCTGAACCTCAACCCAAACCGAACCTATTTCATCAAGCTCAGTTCAACTCAAACCCAAATACATTTCATCCAATCCACACTCAACTTGTAAATTCCTTTCAAACTCCAAAATCCAAAAAGAATTTCAAACCATCATTCTACCCAAGTTTCATCAAGATTTTCAGATTTCAAAGAAACCATTTTGTGGAATTTTAACGGAAAAACTCTTCTCACATCACAGAAAACTCTTCTCAAATGCAGAAAGTTCTTCTCACATATACAGAAAGTTTTCTCCTAAAAACATTTCTCAAAATCAGTGTTTCTTCGTCGAGAATTCCGAACAAACTTCAAAAGTTTTCCAACTCAGTTTTTCAAACTAAAAACATAAACCGTTTTCGGGGAACATGGGACGTCTAACACCTTCAAAGAACATTTTCTTCCTTGTTAGACATAACTTGTCTCTCCTCTAAAATAAAAATCCGAGGCGGGGCACTGGGGTCGTAACCTCCCTTGTCGCAGTCTGGATCTCTTTAGGCGGGGCATTAGGGTGACAAACCTCCTCTAATTGCAGCCTAGATTTTTACAAGGCGGGGTGCTAGAGAAGTAACGGCCTTCCTAGTTGCAGCCGGGATTTTAGAATCGTCTAACTCCCTTCCACTCGATTTCAATGTTTTCGGTTTTTAATGTTTTAAAACCCGGGAGTTAGAGACGTTATTAGGGTTTGACCGAGAACATCTCACTCATGGTGTTTCTCTCTGAGTCCTATTTTTTCGACATAAATTCATTGCCCCATCTTTCGAGCCTCGGCACTTACCATTAATTAAGTGTTGTGTTCGAGGGGGTACATAGGGTAATCCCTTGGGATTATCCGCCCTTTTTCAACAAAAAATGATTTTTTCGGTTTTAAAAATTTTAGGAGAGACAATTCTGAATACCTCAATCTAACATCTCCATTAGAGCTTTAGGACCCATAAACACTTCTCAATCCTCCTTTTAACCAACTCTAAGTCAATTCTCGAAGACTTCCAGAAACCTGAAGCATCTTCAGAACCCGAATACCTGCAAACCAAATATCCTCTTCCATACTCAGTCATCCTCAAAACCCGAATTCCTCTTCAACCCATTCGATTTCCCAAAACACCTCAAAACCCGACCATTTCAAAATCCAAACACAACAAAACTCCTCAAATCAGCCAAATGATCCAACTACCCCTTGACTCCACCAAAAATGACCAAAATGTCCTTTTACTCCCCAAAACTCCCATCATCCTCTTAATTCCGTGAAGGCCCGAAACAATCTCAAATCTCTCAGAACAATTAAAACCTCTCACACTCCAACCAAAACCAACTCCAAGACCAGCCTATTCTTAACTCTTCGGACTCATCCTTTCCTTACTCCTCTTTTAATCCAATCCTTGGCTTTTAATGAATCTCTCTAAAAGGTTTTGAAAGAAGGTAATCCCGACGATTGGAGACCGAGGTTTCCTCGGGCACCAATCCGAAGTCGTGGTCGTTGCCACTTCTAAGGGGTGTAACCCAGTGCGAACCCACATAGAATCTTTGACGTGACCAGATAAATCCTATCCATAATTTCAGAGTCAACCAATGGTTCTTAGAACCCTCCTTCCCTTCCTTCCTAGTATCTTAGGTCAAACTAGGTGGCGACTCTAGTCAAATCCGCCTTATAGAGGCATAAGTCCGCGTGGAGCCCATCGAGAGCGGGTGTAGTGTACACTTGCATTCCCCTTTATGCTTTCTGGGAAAGACGGACGATGTAGTAGGTATTTGAGGGATGCCACGAATAACGGGTTTTCACCCTCCACAGAATGGCAACTTCTATAGTCTAGATTTCTTAGTCAGACCCTTTTAGATAGACCCCCCTCATACCGAAAAATCACCCTCCACAGAATGGCGACTCTGCTGGGGAAAACTTGAGTAAGTTTTTCTCAAACTCAAGGAAGACTGAACTCCATTCAAAATTGTCAGGATTTCCCCACTTCTTTCAAAACCTTTAAGAGATTCATTCCAAGCCTCTAGGATTATTCTACTCCACACTTAGAGTGTGTAGCTGATGAGGACAGCTAGGATTTGTTAGATCCTCAACAAACATGACAACAATTGGGCTAATTGTTAGCTCACATTAGCAAGAGACACTTAGGATGAATGAAGCTAACTTCCCTTTAGGTTAATAAACAACCAATTTGGAATCACTTTCAAGAAAAAATTCTTAGCAAGTAGGTTGGTACTGACTTCATCACTTTTATATTTATGTTGTGATTGTGGGGTGCATGGGAGGGAGCTTAGGACATGCATTCCTCTGTGTCACCCGATTTTTCCATGAGTCACGGAATCCCGACCGGTCCACGGTTGATTTCCCATGAGCTGGGTCATTTATATAATGACTAAACCCACGGGGCAAGATGGTCATCGACCTACGCCCTGCAGGCTCATGATCCAAAAATACCCTCCATTATCCGAGTCTAAGCCAACATATAGTGAACCATGAGCCTTCAGTGTCCAGCTGCCTAATCCGGTGTCTAAGACGGGTTTTACGGGTAGTCACCCCCTTGTATGCCGCCTGTCTGACCACCCTTCTACCTTACCCTGAAGATTGCATGGGCTCAGTTCTCCATAGTTCCTCTGCACCATGGGTGTCTCTAAAGCCCAATGTCACGCTACATGTCCATAGAGGATCCCGTATTTACCGGATACCCATACATGGCACAACGTAGTCAGTGAATAATTTGGACTTTAGACACACCTGACCGTGCAGATGATGGGAGACCCGACCCCATGCAGTACTTCCCCAAGTTTTCCAAAAGTGGGTATGTTGTGATAATCACCGGCCGTGGCTCGTGTGACTGTATCACTTCGGGTATCCTGACCTTTCGAACTTAAGCACTCCGGACTTTCTTGATGACGTGTCCCACAAGGCATAACAGAGATAAATCCCGAGAGATGAACAGTGAAGGAACGACGGTTCCCCCGGTGGTATGGAAGCATTGATTGACCCGGAAGGTGATTATCCCAACATTAACACTTACAACTCCACATTAAATACAGCCACGATTTACTTCTTGCTATGCATGTGTGCAAACCGCTTTTTCCAACCAATCTGTTTCAAAACGTTCGGAATTCTCTTTTGCACATCTATTAAAGCCGTTTTACGAGCTCGTTTAATTTCAAAATCCCACCTAAATTTTACTCATAAACATTTGCGGTTTTAATCTTACCACTTCATCTTTAGAATGTTATTCCAAAACAATTTTCATAAATAGATTTTGAAAACCTACTTTCTACAAACGAATTTCAAACAACATTTTTCACCAACATTATTTCAAAATAGTTTTCGAAAACGGTTTTCAAAGTTGATTTTCACAAACGTATTTCAAAATAAATGGTTTAGTCCCCATGTCGTGACCCACTATTTTTGAAGTTCTACCCACCTTCAAGAGCAGCGGTCATTACTGTGGAGCGTACTAGTCATTTCGTGTTTTCACAAAAGTGGTGGATTTTCACATAAGATTTTGTGCTCGGTCATTCACTTTTCCTTTCTCAAAATACCCCTCTTTCCTCTCGTCGGAGCAAGTGAAGCAGCATGAAGATCGACTACGTGGATCGAGCCGAAAGCTAGAGGCGCACCAACTCGTGGAGCCTGCCGAGCGACATGAAGACCAACGCCAACCATTCAAATACAAAGTCAGAGGAGTACCAACCCGAGTCAAGCGACATGAAGGCTAGCGACACCGGTTCGAGTTTAAACTGCTGAAAATCAGAAGAACACCGACCCGTTTTGCTTGATCATAGTTTTGCTTCACTGCAAAAAGCTTGAAAATGAGCCAGCAGTCGGTCAAGCACCCGAAGACAAGCGAGCAACCGGTCAAGCACCCAAAACAAGCGCACAACCAGTCAAGAGCCCGAAGATGAGCAAGCAGTCAGTCAGGAGCTCAAAGACGAGCAAGCAGCCGGTCAAGAACGAGCGTGCAGCCAACTAGGAGTTCGAGCGTGAGCAGTTAGTCAGAAGCCCGAAGACGGACCAAAGGAGTTCAGAAGAAGTTTAGCTCAAATTCCCCCTTTTTAATGACTTTTTAGGATTGATGATGTATAGGATTTTCCCCTATGTTTCTTTTCTCTCTCGTCCATTTCTGAATAGATTAGGTGTATAGGTATTATATTTTCCCTTTGAATTTATTTAGAACAAATGTGTATAGGGTTCCCCACTCCCTATTTTATTTGCGAATGACCGAGTGTCAAAATTCATATTGAGAAAATCCGCCACTTTGAAAACACGGTTTTTTTAAATTGTTTTCCAAAAAATCGGTTTCTTTTGGCAGGCACGTCTTGTTTAAAGAAAAGAACAAACGTGACGACCCTTCATGTTTCATCTATCACTCTCAAAACTTTGCTTTATGGGGTGAAATTTGCGGTGTCTACGGATACATCCCCTTTAAAAAATTGACTAAATAAAGTGACGCCCATCTCTCAACATTTTCAAGATAAATCATTTCGCACCAACAATCATTCACATTCATCACACAACAAATTTTTGTTTAACAAAACATACTGATATTACCTCTTCTTCTTCATTCCAATCCTTGTGCATGCAGGTGTTCGTGACAGTTGGCAACTGGAAAGAAAGAAGACCAGTCTACCTATAGCAACGGTAGAAAAGATGGAGCGTGCCCCTCAACATGATCAAACAGTTGAAGGTCGATTTGTTCATGAAAGATTGATCCATGACCTTGCTGATGACTTGGAGAAAAACCTGAAGATAGAAGAATTCGTCCAAAGAAAAATAACTAGGGTCTATGCGGGGTCGGATAGCAGTTACAAGGACTCTCCAACTTACTCTGCATACGATGCCTATGAGTTTCAAGCAATGGATCATCACACTCTCTCTGTCCAAGCCCGAACCACACCAAGCATGCCTTCTTCACCTATGAACAGTTCAACTCTGAGAACCCCAACCGCCACCAGAGGGAATTGGCGACCACAAATGGTCTGTGATAAGGGAAAGACCCAACGCCCATCTTCTCCCATGGTGCGTTCCGGCTTATACCTCTCTTTGCCCACACAAAAATATGTCCTTCCTTGGCAAATACCTCATCACTCGTCAAATTCAAGCCAACACCTTCAACCAGGAACAATACTTCCCTCTCAATCTCTTGACTCCGGCTACCCTGAGAAAGCCATTTCAATCCAAAACCTTGATCCCAGAGCGAGTCCAATGAAAGAATTAGTGAAAGAACTGAAGGCGGAACTAGAGCTAGCCCAACGTTTTAAGTCTGCAGGTTGGGAGCCAGTTAACCCTTATCCTGATGCTCGTCTGCAAAAGGGCATGAGTCTGCCTGAAATGAAGAAGTATGAAGGGATTGGAAACCCAAGGCATCACGTTGATAGGTATGATAAGCTCATGGATCTACACGGTCTATCCGATGAGCTGAAGGCCGCGTGCTTTAGATTCTACTTAGAGGGGCCTGCTTACTCTTGGATTATGGGTCTGGATTTGAAAGGAAAGTCAAGCAAAGACTTGTACTTTGAATTTCTCACTCAATACGGTGGTAACTTTCATCATGAAGTTACACACAGAGATTTAGAAATCACCCGTCAAAACCATGGCGAAACTGTGAGGGAATTCATAGAAAGATGGAGGGTGAAGGCTGGGCAAATGAATAATCGACCCAATGAGGAAGAACAAATACGAATGGTGATTTCTGGCCTGAGAGAAGAGTACCAATGCCAGTTGAGATACCTGGGTATTTGCGACTTCAAACGATTGATGGCGGCCGTGATTGCTTTGGAGGATATTGAAATCAAATTGACAGAGCAACCTGAAATCATGGAAAGAAGGGAACGTACACTCGGACAAAGCTCACAGGGACAACTTTCGAGCCTCGGAATGTCGCTCAGCGAAGCATTGAAAATATTAGTCGAGGGAGGTCATCTAGCACTTTTCAATACAAGGTCAAGAATCAAGAAACTTGGGCCACATTTGCATGAATACTGCGACTATCATAGAATCCGGGGGCACACCACTGATGAGTGTACCACACTAAAGAACGCAATCCAAGAGCTGATAGACAGAGGAGAGGTATCTTCTTTAGAGCTAAGACGTTCACTACCACGAAGGCGCACTTTCCTGAGGCATCACCGAGCCATGCAGGACCATGTGTTAATCCATGACGATGACAGAAAGTAGTTGAGACATGTTTTATTGTAACGAAAGTGTTTGAAGGGTTGCATCCCATCCCCCCCTTTTGTTTGACCTATCCAGGAATCACAGGAAGAACAAGACAGTTTTATCATGTTGACTGGCGCAGTATAGGGATTACCACTCCTTAAGCGGTCAAGGTTCGATTTACAACTAAAACATGTAGGGTCACGTTTCTTCCGGGACCCACTCAGCAACCGACCGCCTAAAGAACCATTGTTGGCGAGATGAACATCGTGGATCCTCAACTGAAACCGACTCAAGCGAGATTAGGTGTAGCCTTACCACGCATGCATCACATCCAAAAAGAAAACCACAGAACAAAAAAAAAAGCAAAAAAGACAAAAAAGCATTCGATTGAAATCCAAAGTCAACCATCTCCATTCATCTTTTTTCAGCGTTTCATGCATCTTATACATAGTAATTCCATATTACCAAATAAATTGCATTGTAGATAGTTGCATTTGCATATATTCGTATCGAAGCGACATTTTTGGCGAAAATCTTGAGAGATTGATTGAGTAGAGTGCGTGAACCATTAAACTCTCGACCCGTCAATGAACACAAGGGTCTAGTCAAAACCAGCACCACAAACCGAATGTGTGGCATGCGAAGAGCGGTATTTTCCCTGGAATTTTAGTTGAGTGTATTGGACAATCCACTAAGCGATGAGGGAAGAGAGCGAGTCCATGGAGGTAAAACCACGAGCGACTTGTGCTTTCCTTCAGCACATGGAAAGGCACAATTCATAGCGAGATCAATGTCGATAAACAGGATACGAACTGTGATTCATGCAAAGATCCGAGAATAGTAAGAAACAATCATTGACTAATGAGAATGACGAGCACTTAGGAATAAAAATCTCACAAAACCAAAAAGCTTTGACTGCCCTGTACATAATCCCTTAGTTAACCCCGCTGAGCCTTTCACGATAAACCTTTTTCTGTGAACTCCACAATATGCCAACCCACGTATATACTTACTTGCCCTTGCAATAGAGGATTTCGAAAGAGCCGGAGCCATGGTCTCTCCCACCATCTTTCACAAGAACAACAAACGAAAATGTCCAAAGGAATCAGTGAGTCAATGCGACTCCAAAGTCAGACACCAAAAAAGAACACCGAAATATTTGAGAAGATTAGCGAATCAATGAAAACTCCAAAGCTGAAAGCAAAGCTGAAAGCCAAAATACAAAGCAGAGAACGCTTGAGAAAGTTGATGAGCCGAATGCAATTTCAAAAAAAAAAAACAACAAAATGAGAAGAAAGTTCAAATCGAACACCAGAAGAGACAAGAAGGAGAAATCCAAATCAGAAGGAACAATGATGTCCGTGGAAACCAATAAAAGGTTATCAAAACCCGTCCAATCATTCCACCCATGGCAAAGGCAAAACACGTCCTCTATTGCACAAAAGCTCCACAATTCCCAAACAAATCCCACAGTCCCGTGTGACATACATCATACCCCTCATCCCCGTTACAACCCAATAAAGACCTCTGACTCATAAGTTAATGACCGTTAACTGAAAGTACCGGATCCGAAACATGAATCATAAGCTTCGTACTTGTTATCAACATGTCCCATCATACCAAGAGGGACCGTGAGCGAATGAGTGTGACCTAATCTCACAAGGTCTTTAGAGTGCGAGTGACTCTTCGATTAAACTACCAAATCATAATCAGCCTCCCCCATTGCAGGTGAGGAATTTGTGAGGAAAAGTTCATAACCTCGAAAAGAAATTCTTAGGAAAATACTGCTCTGAGCATCAAGAGTATCATCACGACATTAGCACACACGGCCATACTCACGAGAGATTGACCCATATCCCTCCAAGAGAGTAAAGAGATTCACACATTCCAATTCAACAATCACTCAAGATCGAACCGAAGATGTTTATATTCGTAAACCTCGTATTAATAGAGATAAGGCCATACCTTTTCTCCAAAAGATGCATATGCATTTTGCATCTCTTCTAGCATTTAATGTTTGCATGCATCATAAGCACTCTGTCATCAACATTTGACTGGCAAGAACTCTACCTAGTCTCGCTAAAAATCGACTTCAGTTGCAGTTGTTGAAGCATAACTTTTGATCAATAGATGTCGATTGGAGCCATCCCAGGCCATCATCAAGCTACATCGAACCACCTCGGAGCCATCCTGGGCTATCATCAAGCTACATCGAACCAAACTAAAGCCATCTAAAGCCGTACGAAGACGTTCCCGGAGCCATCCAATGTCATACTCGGGTCTCGTCGACGTCGATACCACTCCCAAAGCCAAGCCGGGGCCATAAGGGAGCCATCCTTAGAACATTAAGACCATCCCCAGGACTACACAGAAGCCATTTCCTCACCAAAACCTTGCTCACCGAGTTTGAACTACGTATGGTCTGATCTCAATACGAAATTGAGTACGTAGGCAGCCCGCCCAGGGTGCGACCACCTCAAAGGAAAAATGCCCCTTTCTTCCTCGCTATCACCAAATCGAGCCATCTCGTAGCCCTTCCCGGAGCCATCCCGAGCTATCCTGGAGCCATCATGAGAGAACCCTGAAGTCATAACTGGGCCGAAGCCATCCATCCATGACCAAGAATTTATCTACCGCATCAAAATACGTCAAACACAACACAGTCCACCACATCAACCCACCATTCGACTCAAAATCTCAATCCAAATCGAAACCCACCAACCATCCCAGAGCCGTTGCTCATAATGGGGGCATGAATCATGTCGGAGCCCTCCGACCACACTAGAGCCACCCAACCGCACCGGAGCCATCAACGTAATCCGGAGCCATCAGTCCATCCCGGAGCCATCACCACATGCCAAAGTGATCTCAAAATTTAAAGCAACTCTGGAGCCGTCTGCTCACACAAAAACCTACATCCACAAACAGGGAGTTTAATTCAATTAATACATTGGTTAATCACCTCACATCACACATCATCTGCATATACCCACAAAATTTGCTCATTGTCTGACGCATCTTCACACCCGCTAGACAGCTATTGCGCTACTAGTGCGGTCGAATTTTTCGTTTTACACCTGCTAGACAGCTATTGCGCTACTAGTACGGTCGTCTCTCGTTTTACACCTGCTAGACAGCTATTGCGCTACTAGTACGGTCGCCTTTCATTTTACACCCGCTAGACAGCTATTGCGCTACTAGTGCGGTCGAATTTTTCGTTTTACACCTGCTAGACAGCTATTGCGCTACTAGTACGGTCACCTTTCGTTTTACACCTGCTAGACAGCTATTGCGCTACTAGTACGGTCGCCTTTCGTTTTACACCTGCTAGACAGCTATTGCGCTACTAGTACGGTCGTCTCTCGTTTTACACCTGCTAGACAGCTATTGCGCTACTAGTACGGTCGCCTTTCATTTTACACCCGCTAGACAGCTATTGCGCTACTAGTGCGGTCGAATTTTTCGTTTTACACCTGCTAGACAGCTATTGCGCTACTAGTACGGTCACCTTTCGTTTTACACCTGCTAGACAGCTATTGCGCTACTAGTACGGTCGCCTTTCATTTTACACTCGCTAGACAGCTATTACGCTACTAGTGCGGTCCCGTCGTTATTCCTTCACTAGGCAGCTATTACGCTACTAGCGCAAGATCGTTTCACATCCACCCGCTAGGCAGCTATTACGCTACTAGTACGGTACTCCATTAAAGTATTATAGGCTCGTCATAAGTCCTATAGCTAGATGTCAAGAGGTCTAGTTGAGGCACTCCTAAGTCCTCGTACTTTCAATTGCATTATAGGCTCGTCATAAGTCCTATAGCTAGATGTCAAGAGGTCTAGTGAGGCTCGTCATAAGTCCTCGTGCACCCCAAATCAATCTAATTGTTAGTATTATAGGCTCGTCATAAGTCCTATAGCTAGATGTCAAGAGGTCTAGTTGAGGCACTCCTAAGTCCTCGTACTTTCAATTGCATTATAGGCTCGTCATAAGTCCTATAGCTAGATGTCAAGAGGTCTAGTTGAGGCTCGTCATAAGTCCTCGTACACCCCAAATCAATCTAATTGTTAGTATTATAGGCTCGTCATAAGTCCTATAGCTAGATGTCAAGAGGTCTAGTTGAGGCTCGTCATACGTCCTCGTACTTTCAATTGCAATATAGGCTCGTCATAAGTCCTCGTGCACCAAAAACCAACCTTATTGTTAGTATCATAGGCTCGTCATAAGTCCTAGGGTTAGATGTCAGGAGGTCTAACTCGAGCTCGCCATAAGTCCTCGTACTTACAATCGCCTTAATACACTCACGATCACATCCCAATGCACTACTAAACCGCAGTGAGAATTTTTGGCGCCCCGTCAACCTTGATCCAATTCTGCAAGTCTTCTATTGCAGAATTGAATCAAGGGGAGCCATCTGTAGACACCAAAAATTCTCACCCCATAAAGCAAATTCCAAAATAATAAATGAAATTAAGAGGGGTCGTCGCCTTTCTTTCTCAAAACGTATCAACGTGCTTGCCAAAACGAAACCATCATTTTATGATAAAATTCTTAAATCATTTTCTCAAAGCATTTAAAAAACGGTTTCCAAAAATGAATTTCCAATAATCATCCGGTTTTAAACCCGTCCCTTGTAAATTCCCATTTTAAATGCATTTTAGAGAATTTATCCAGTTTGAATTAAAGCTTTAATATCGTGTTTCATTTGTATACTACATTCTGGTATAGCATAATGGTCAACACACTCTTTGAGGAAACCTTTGATCTCTGGTTCGATTCTTGATAGGGTCCTTTTTTATTTTCTTGTTTAGCTTGTTTTAACATGTAAATATTTTTTTTCTATGCTCAAACACTGAGTTCTGTCACGGTGTAGTTGGAGAGTGTGTAAGGGGAGCCCTGAGACAACTCGAGTTCGAAACTCAGGCTGAACGCCTTTGTTTTTATTTCTTCTTTCTCTGTTTAGCCGGTCCAAACATGCTCTAATCTGGACCCGGTAACCCGACCCAATCAGTTAACATTTGTCCCAAAAACCCTAGTTTTTCTTTTATAAAACCCTACAGTATTAGGGAATAGAGGAGCAGGAGTCTCGTTTCTCTTCTTCGTCTTCCTCAAAACTCACCCGACAACATAAAAAACTCAAGAAAACCCAGAAACATGCTTCAGGCTCCATTGAGGAGAAGATAGCCTTCCCTAAGCCTGAATTTTCGTCACCCAAATTTTGTCCCAATCCCTTCTCGAAATTCAGATTTCCTCCAAAATCATTCACTGTCGGTAATTTTGCAAACCTACTGGCGAATAGGAGCATTCACGTTCCGCTGTCCATTTTCTTCATCGATTGGCGAACGGGAAGCATACAGCTCTCCTATGCCCTTCTTCATTCTTTTCACCTGTGATTTCGCAACCAAACTGACGATTTAGGAGCACAAGCGTCGCGCCTTCTTCAATCTTTCATCACGGTAATTTTGTTACTCGAACTGGGGACAACGGAACATGTTTGCCTCTACATCTCATTCATTCTCATATTTTCGGTTTGAATAACCGGAACTGCTGCATCTCGGTTCTAATTCCATTACCAGATGTACTTCGATCTCCCCGTAAGAAGATTCAAAACCAAAATCATAACAGATTATTATTACTTTGTCGATTTCTATTATCTCGAACACTTGTTCATGTGCTGTTTTGTTCAGATACTCGTTTGATTTGCTTCTGCCTTTAATCTCTGGTTATTTGTTGATGTATGAGTTCAATCTGGAGTACACTGTGGTATTGGGAGAGTCGGCCGTTGGTGACCGCAAGCTCCAGAGGAAGAGTTCTAATCCCCAAATTATTATCTTAATTGTCGGTTGAATCCCTAAAGCTAATCCCCATTTGTACATTTTCTCGGTGTCTAATTCGTTTAGATCTGCTAACCACAACCGGCACCAGCATGATGCTTCTGCAGGTGTTAATATGTCGCACCCATCTGGTATTTATCTTTAATTCAATTTAGCTTCTGCATCTTTCTGGCGGGTGACATAGTTCAGTGGTTTGTTCCATATTTGACTGTCTGTAGTGTATTTCTTTGTTGAATTTTGTTGTTGTCCTTGTTCAAAAGTAAATGGTAGTCTGCGGTTCTCACTTGGTTTGATCTGTTTCTGGCTCTGGATTCGGGTTAATGTTTGCCTGAAAGAGGATTTTGACTTAATAAGCCTATTGTATGCGCGGATTGGGCTGTTTACATTCTGCTGGTTCGTTATTCATTCAGAGGAAGAGAATAAACTTGGTTTGCAAAATTTGAGCTCGAGTAAAATCCTTCGTTCGGTGGTTCACCTGGGTTTTGAGTGTTTACATTTAAGCGTTGGTATTCCCATATTTTCAATCTCGTTACGATTCTCGGGTCTCTAATAAAAGAACGCAAGAAAAAAAGGGATGCAAGTTGAATCGAAGTTTTAAGTTAGTGTTCTGTTTGTGTGGCTAAGATTCGATTTGCAACGGAGTTAATTCTGGCCTTAGCAAATGAACGAGGACGTATAAATTTGGATTCCTTATTTCACTCTATTGGCCTGTACATATTGTATGTCTAGCTTTGTTACTTTTAAAAATTCATTTCCTTTGATTCCTTATTATTATTATTTAAGCCCTAGTTATTAGACCTTAGGACCAAGCCTTCCTTAAGATAGAGGGTGAACCCTAAGATTTAGGTGAGCCATGGTCCCACCTAATAAATTGGGTGATCCCTAAACCCAAACCACATCTTATTATGTTATAATACTAATATATAAAAAAAAAAGCCCAAAAAAAAAAAGAGAAAAGCAATCCATTTCAAAATTCAAGTCCAAGATCAATTCAAAATTGGAAACCCATTTCAGTCTAATTCTAACAAACCAATGCGGCCCATCAAGCCCAATTCGGCCCAAAACAAATTCGGCCCATTAGCCCAATCTGGCCCAATTAGCAAACCCAACCCACAAGTCATATCAGGCCCAAGCCCAATCCGAAGCCCACTTGGCCCACATCCCAATTCGGCCCACATTCACCTCGGCCCAAAACCAATTTGGCCCATTAGCCCAATCTGGCCCAATTAGCAAACCCAACCCACAAGTCATATCAGGCCCAAGCCCAATCTGAAGCCCACTTGGCCCACATCCCAATCCGGCCCACATCCACCTCGGCCCAAAACCAATCTCGGCCCAACTCCCAAACTTGGCCCAAATCCAAAAGCCCATGGCTCACAGTCCAAACCCGAAAGCCTATGGCCCACAACCCAAGTCCAGCCCAACACTCCACTCGGCCCATTAGCCCAAGACCCGAACCCGAAGGCCCAAGGCCCAAATTCGACCCATCACTTATTCGGCCCATTACCTAGCCCAACCCAATCTCGGCCCAAACAGAGACCTAGCCCCAGCCCATTCGGCCCATTATCTAGCCCAGGCCCATTCGGCCCATTACCTAGCCCAGGCCCATTCGGCCCATTACCTAGCCCAACCCAATCTCGGCCCAAACAGAGACCTAGCCCCAGTCCATTCGGCCCATTACCTAGCCCCAGCCCAATCGACCCATTACCAAGTCCATAAATCTGGCCCAAATCCATAAACCCGGCCCCTTACCCAAGTCTATAAACCAAAGTTGACCCAAGTCCAAGTCCAAATCCGGCCCAAGCCCAAGTCCGCAAAAATCAAGTTAAGTCCACAAGAATCAAACCTTGACCAGAAAGCGTTGACCTTGACCAGAAAATGTTGACCTTGACCAGAAAGCGTTGACCTTGACCAGAAAGTGTTGACCCTGACCAAAAACATTGACCCTGACCAAGAACGTTGACCTTGACCAAAAACGTTGACCTTGACCAAAACGTTGACCTTGACCCAACTCAAAATTCAATCTAGTTCAGGCCTGAACCTCAACCCAAACCGAACCTATTTCATCAAGCTCAGTTCAACTCAAACCCAAATACATTTCATCCAATCCACACTCAACTTGTAAATTCCTTTCAAACTCCAAAATCCAAAAAGAATTTCAAACCATCATTCTACCCAAGTTTCATCAAGATTTTCAGATTTCAAAGAAACCATTTTGTGGAATTTTAACGGAAAAACTCTTCTCACATCACAGAAAACTCTTCTCAAATGCAGAAAGTCTTCTCACGTATACAGAAAGTTTTCTCCTAAAAACATTTCTCAAAATCAGTGTTTCTTCGTCGAGAATTCCGAACAAACTTCAAAAGTTTTCCAACTCAGTTTTTCAAACTAAAAACATAAACCGTTTTCGGGGAACATGGGACGTCTAACACCTTCAAAGAACATTTTCTTCCTTGTTAGACATAACTTGTCTCTCCTCTAAAATAAAAATCCGAGGCGGGGCACTGGGGTCGTAACCTCCCTTGTCGCAGTCTGGATCTCTTTAGGCGGGGCATTAGGGTGACAAACCTCCTCTAATTGCAGCCTAGATTTTTACAAGGCGGGGTGCTAGAGAAGTAACGGCCTTCCTAGTTGCAGCCGGGATTTTAGAATCGTCTAACTCCCTTCCACTCGATTTCAATGTTTTCGGTTTTAATGTTTTAAAACCCGGGAGTTAGAGACGTTATTAGGGTTTGACCGAGAACATCTCACTCATGGTGTTTCTCTCTGAGTCCTATTTTTTCGACATAAATTCATTGCCCCATCTTTCGAGCCTCGGCACTTACCATTAATTAAGTGTTGTGTTCGAGGGGGTACATAGGGTAATCCCTTGGGATTATCCGCCCTTTTTCAACAAAAAATGATTTTTTCGGTTTTAAAAATTTTAGGAGAGACAATTCTGAATACCTCAATCTAACATCTCCATTAGAGCTTTAGGACCCATAAACACTTCTCAATCCTCCTTTTAACCAACTCTAAGTCAATTCTCGAAGACTTCCAGAAACCTGAAGCATCTTCAGAACCCGAATACCTGCAAACCAAATATCTCTTCCATACTCAGTCATCCTCAAAACCCGAATTCCTCTTCAACCCATTCGATTTCCCAAAACACCTCAAGAACCCGACCATTTCAAAATCCAAACACAACAAAACTCCTCAAATCAGCCAAATGATCCAACTACCCCTTGACTCCACCAAAAATGACCGAAATGTCCTTTACTCCCCAAAACTCCCATCATCCTCTTAATTCCGTGAAGGCCCGAAACAATCTCAAATCTCTCAGAACAATTAAAACCTCTCACACTCCAACCAAAACCAACTCCAAGACCAGCCTATTCTTAACTCTTCGGACTCATCCTTTCCTTACTCCTCTTTTAATCCAATCCTTGGCTTTTAATGAATCTCTCTAAAAGGTTTTGAAAGAAGGTAATCCCGACGATTGGAGACCGAGGTTTCCTCGGGCACCAATCCGAAGTCGTGGTCGTTGCCACTTCTAAGGGGTGTAACCCAGTGCGAACCCACATAGAATCTTTGACGTGACCAGATAAATCCTATCCATAATTTCAGAGTCAACCAATCGTTCTTAGAACCCTCCTTCCCTTCCTTCCTAGTATCTTAGGTCAAACTAGGTGGCGACTCTAGTCAAATCCGCCTTATAGAGGCATAAGTCCGCGTGGAGCCCATCGAGAGCGGGTGTAGTGTACACTTGCATTCCCCTTATGCTTTCTGGGAAAGACGGACGATGTAGTAGTAGTATTTGAGGGATGCCACGAATAACGGGTTTTCACCCTCCACAGAATGGCAACTTCTATAGTCTAGATTTCTTAGTCAGACCCTTTTAGATAGACCCCCCTCATACCGAAAAATCACCCTCCACAGAGTAATGCATATTTTAGAAAATGTTAGTTTAAAGTATCGCTAATTATATAGGATTGATTAATGTACAAGAAAGTAACAGTTCAAAGTTTAAACTTTCATAAATTAGAATTGTACATACATCGGTGAATATTGCAATCACGTCATCGACCGCTTTACGGACGCTTGTTTTGCCATAGGTGAACTCTATGCTACCATCTTCATTGATTGTATTTCCAGTGAAATATCTGCAAAATTTATCAATCCAAGATATTCAGTAATGATTCATACATGGCGTCAAGACAAAGCATATAGTGAGACAACCTACTTCCTAACCAAATTTAATAACTTGCCTGATCAATAAGATCACCAGCACACAAACAACTGAGAGCCCTACTATGCCAATGAATGTTGCCACACCATTCATCCGTACCTATACCAACTAAAGAGCTAAATCATTCCATGAAGCAAAAATTCTTTCAAACTACAATAAATTATCTTATGATACTATATAAAAAAGGGCCAGAAACTGTAAAAGAAATATATCCGCAAAGGGGGTTTCTATGCCAGTGCCTTTAGAGATACTAGCCATTAGATATCCCTATTATCATTCTATATTTTTCTCTATTCTTTCTCATTTTACAACATTAATTGAATTCTCATGTAACTCTCTGTTCACGTATTCACCAGTGACAGTTTATTTGTGCAGGTGGTTCAAATCCTAACTATACTACTTTTCAGTGTTTGGATAGATTTTTTTTAAAAAAATTGCTTTTACCCAATAAAATAAAAATAAGACATCAGTGGGTCATTATTCAGATGTTTTGTAGCTTCTTTTTCTGATTAATATAATAATGATAATAATGTTACAAAAAACAGAAAGAAAAAGAAAGAAAGACATATTTTAATTGCGTACAATAATATTGTCATTCATTCTCTCAAACTTGACCCGCATAAAGAATTTTTCTATTTGGAGATACAAAGATCGCACAAGTATGGACATTAATTAATGTAGTACGGCAGCGAATAACACTACTACATATCGTAAGTAAGGTATCACTGCATATGATCATGCACATTTCCTTTCATGCTATTCAATGAGTAGAGCATTATATTTCCTCAGGAACGAGATTGGAGACACATCTAGAGTCGGAATAAAGAGGGCATATCCTTCATATACTATATTCTTGACAGAAATGCACAAGGATTCATAATGGTGAACTTTGACAATTGATCATACGTACCTCAACTCCACAGGGCCAATCCGACTTCTAGAGATGAAGTTGAGAACCAGAGATGCGGATTCATCAGGGACATCCTCCTAAAAGATACAACATTGTCATTCATAAGAAAAGTCTGAACAACGGCTTGACAACAGAAAGTTAAAAATCCCAACAAACAAACAATCTGTCTGCTGCACCTGAATGCATGGCCGTGTCTAATCACCATCATCTGAAACTTTCCTTACATTGACCAATAGTAAGAGTTCTGCCATCGAGCAAAATTCTTAACAAAGAAAAAGTAAGAGTTCTCTCAAATCAATATTGAGAAAAATAAGGTCTTTACCACATCAGTTATTAAAATCACTCTAGAAACTACTCAGACTTCATGGAGGGCTGGGATTATCACACAGCTATAGAAAGCCAAATATAATAGGAAACTTTTGGTTGGTCTTGGTCTTACAAAGGAGAATTAAGTTAGCAGCTCACCGGTTCTGTTTACGAATGAACCCAGTGCAAATACATACTCAGGAGGACATTATATGAAGCATACAACTGACTGTTACCTGTCTAGTCTGTCAGTTCCCGTCAACATCAACACCTTTGGAACTGGGCTTGACAGGAATTTCTCTAAGAGACCCTCATACCTTTATGAGGAATACATGAGAAAGAAGTTATAAATTTCAGTTGAACTGTACAGGCATAGAGTAAGAATTATGAAACATATAAAGTGAATAAAATAGAAAGACATACAAGACACTGACCAAATTAAAGAGTACAGGAAGGTAGCCACACTCATGTTCATTCAAAAGAAGTTCATTGGAGACGCAACAGCTGCATTGAAAGTATCAAAAGCCTGAAAAAGAAAGAAAGTTGATTATCATGCAGTAAGATGATCATGAAGACACCAGACAAAATTTTGACAATTAGCAGTTTGTCATGACTGCTTCAGGTCCATCGCCATTTACAATGAATAACTATACATAAACCACTGCAGCAAGTTCATTATATAAATGCCTCCAAGCTTACACACCTAAAACGAGCAATTATCTGCGGGACATAAACAGCAACAAAGTTTGTAATCTCCTCATCGCTACATGAGTACATGTAGAATGATTATTAGGAAAAACAGACAAAGAAAGGTAGTAATAGTAGTAGAAAACAACAGACTTACTTTCTACTAAATGACTATCAAATGTAAGTAGCTAGTTTGATAGCTCAAATTTGCAATCTACACTACTACAATTTGGCGACAGCGGACACTACAACTTGCCAATCGGTGTGCAGTTGGAACGCAATGAAAATCTATTTGAATCCTAATTTCTGGTGCTTGGAGATTCAGCAAAATCGAAAAGATATCAAACCGACAGACACACATTCTGTATCATGGTGGTTATCGCCGTTCAAAACAAACTCGAGTAGTCAATTAGGGTTATTTCGATTATTCTAAAAAAGAAATCATAAAAGCTATTCAAATAGAGAATCTGTAACAAGGAGAGATTGAAATACCTAAGTTAATTGCTTCAGAGGCTCTCCGATGGTAAATACCAAATTCGCTGATTGGAATTGATGAATGTAGTCGAGGGAGTGGGTTTTAGCGAGTGGGAGAAGTGCTCGCTGAGTCTCTCGTACTCTTATTTTACTTGGGTCGAATAAAAGAATAAAGTTGTACAGCCATAAAGTATTTCCAACGGATTGATAGACTTTCACCTACGAAAATTCTGTCTTCAAAAAAGTTATTTATCAGTGAACTATTCCCCACCAAAATTTTAGAACTCCCGCTTGCTAAATTGAGCAACAGTTTACTTACGGAAATATTTTCCGTCAGTAATGAGTTCACTTTCCGTCGGTAATAGTTCATATTACTTGAATACCTCTTCCGTCAGAAATTTACAAAAATTCCGTAGGTAAAAACGCTTTTTACCTACGGATTAATTCCGTAGGAAATTTTCCGTCTGTGATATTACAGTTTTTTTGTAGTGTAATTTAGAAGAAGTAAATCTAGAATTGAACTCTTGGGATTAGAAAGACGTTGTAACGTCCACAGAAGGTTGAAGTATTATTTAAATAATAATAATATCGCTTAGAGTAAGGGGACTGTAAATAATTATAATCATTTTAGGAAGAGAAAGGAAAACAATAAAAGAGAATCATTTAACTTCCCTGGGCCCTGTGGAGGGTGATTTTTCGGTATGAGGGGGGTCTATCTAAAATACGGTCTAACTAAGAAGTCTAGATCCTAAGAATTGCCATTCTGTGGAGGGTGAAAACCCGTTATACATGGCAGCCCTCAAATACCTACTTGATCGTCCGTCTTTCCCAGAAAGCATAAAGGGGAATGCAAGTGTGCACTACACCCGCTCTCAATGGGCCCCACGCGGACTTATGCCTCTATAAGGCGGAATTGACTAGAGTCGCCACCTAGTTTGACCTATGATAACTAGGAAGGAAGATCGGGTTCTAAGAACCGTTAATTGACTCTGAGATTATTACCTATGGATAGGACCTATCTGGTTACGTCAGAGATTCTGTGTGGGTTCGCACTGGGTTACACCCCTTAGAAGTGGCAACGACCACGACTTCGGATTGGTGCCCGAGGAAACCTCGGTCTCCAATTGTCGGGATTGCCTTCTTTCAAAACCTTTTTAGAGAGATTCAGTTAAAGCCAAAGGATAGGATTGAGGGGTGAGGATGAGGCCGGTATTGGAGTTGGTCGGGTTGAAGTGTTTGAGAGGAGAATGATGGGAGTTTTGAGGAGTAAAGGGGCATTTTGGTCATTTTGGTGGAGTCAAGGGGTATTTGGATCATTTGGCTAATTTGAGGAGTTCTTTGTGCTTGCGAAGTTCGGAAAAAAGGTCGGGTTCTTGAGGTGTTTTGGGAAGTTGAATGTGTTGAGGAGCAATTTGGGTTTTAAGGATGAGTATGGAAGAGGATATTAGGTTTGCAAGTATTCGGGTTCTAAAGATACTTCAGGTTTCTGGGAGTTTTCAAGAATTGGAAGTCCTATGTAACTCAGAGTCGGTTAAGAGGAGGATTGAGAAATGTTTATGGGTCCTAAAGCTCTAATGGAGATGTTAGATTGGGGTATTCAGAATTGTCTCTCTTAAAGTCTTTAAAACTGAAAAATCATTTTTTGTTGTAAAAGGGCGGATAATCCCGAGGGATTACCCTATGTACCCCCTCGAACACGACACTTAATTAATGGTAAGTGCCGAGGCTCGAAAGATGGGGCAATGAATTTATGTCGAAAAAATAGGATTCAGAGAGAAACATCATGAATGAGATGTTCTCGGTCGAACCCTAATAACGTCTCTAACTCCCGGGTTTTAAAACATTTAAAAACTGAAAACATTGAAATCGAATGGAAGGGAGTTAGATGATTCTAAAATCCCGGCTGCGACTAGGAAGGTCGTTCCTTCCCTAGCACCCCGCCTTGTAAAAATCTAGGCTGCAATTAGAGGAGGTTTGTCACCCTAATGCCCTACCTAAAGAGATCCAGACTGCGACAAGGGAGGTTATGACCCCAGTGCCCCGCCTCGGATTTTTATATTTGGGAAGGAAGACAAGTGATGTCCTAACCATGGAGGAAATGTTTTGAAGGGGTTAGGCATTTCTTGCTCCCCGAAAACAATTTATTTTGGAGTTTGAAAACTAAGTTAGAAAATCCTTGAAGTTGTTCGGAATTCTCTATTGAAGAAACACTGATTTTGAGAAGTGTTTTTGGAGAAAACCTTCTGTATATGTGAGAAGAACTTTCTGCGTTCGAGAAGAGTTTTCTGTGATGTGAGAAGAGTTTTTCCACAAAATGGTTTCTTTGAAATCTGAAAATCTTGATGAAACTTGGATAAAATGATGGTTTGAAATTCTTTTTTGGATTTTGGAGTTTGAAAGAAATTTACAAGTTGAGTGTGGATTGGATGAAATGTATTTGGGTATGAGTTGAATTGAGCTGGATGAAATAGGTTTGAATTGAATTTGGTTTGAATGAATTGAGTTTGAATGAATTGGGTTTGAATTGGATTGAAGTTCGGTTTGGATAGTTCGGTTTGGATTGTTCGGATAGGGTCAAAATTGGGTTAAGGTCAAAGTTTGGCCAAGGTCAACATTTTTGGCTGGTCAAAGTTGGACCAGGTCAAAGTTCAGATTTTTCAAAGTTTGGATTGGGCCAAGGTTTGGATCAAAGGTCAAAGTTCAGGTCAAAGGTCAAAGTTCAGGTCAAAGGTCAAAATTCAGGTCAAAGGTCAAAGTTCAGGTCAAAGGTCAAAGTTCAGGTCCAAGTTTCGATTCTTGTGGACTTGGCTCGATTTTTGTGGGTTTGGTTTGATTTTTGTGGGTTTGATTTGATTTTTGTGGGTTTGGACCAATCATTGGTTTTTGGGCCGAATGGGCTTAATGTGCATTGGTTTGGACTTTTGGGCTGGGTCTTAGACCTGATTTGGTTTTGGGCTTGGGTAATGGACCGAGTTTATGAACTTGGGCCGGGGTTTAAACTTGGGCCGGGGTTATGAACTTGGGCCGGGGTTATGAACTTGGGCCGGGGTTATGAATTTGGGCCGGGGTCATGAACTTGGGCCGGACTTTGGGCTTGGATTGTGGGTTTTGGGCTGGATTGTGGGTTTTGGGCTGGATTGTGGGCCGAGGACTTTCGGGCTTGGGTTGTAGGATGTGGGCTTTTGGGCTGGATTGTGGGCCGAGGGCTTTGGGCTTGGATTATGGGCTTCGGGTCAAGTTTGGATATTGGGCCGAGAGTGGTCTTGGGCCAAGTGTGAGTATTTGGGCTTGGATCATGGCTTCGGGCTAGGTTTGGATATTTGGGCCCGAGATGGCTTAGGCCGGGTCGATATGTAATGGGCCGGGTCGATATTTTGTGGATTGGGTTTTAGAGCTTTGGGACATGGATTTCGAGTTTTGGGCCACGAGTTTGGGTTCGGGCCGAGTGGGTTTGACTTCAAGTTTGGATGGACTTAATGGGCCGGGTCAAGGCAATTGGGCCAGACAAGACTTGGGCCGAGATGGTTTGGGCCGAGAGTGGTCATGGGCCAAGTGGACTTGGGGCCGGTTTTTTTTTTTGGTTGTGGGCCGTGGGCTTGTATACGGGTTTTGGGCTGGATTGTGGGCCGAGGACTTTTGGGCTTGGGCTTTGTGGGCCGGGTTTGGGAAGTAGTGGGCCGGGCTTTGAGTTGTGGGCTCGGTTTTGGGTGATGGTGGGCTTTGGTATTTGGTATTGGGCCGAATGAGTCATGGGCCGACTTCGGGCTGAAGGGAGAATAGTGCTGGGCTGAGGAGTGGTGGGGGGTTTTGGGAAGTCGTGGGCGGGCTTTGAGTTGGGCTCGGTTTTGGGTGATGGGGCTTTGGTATTTGGTATTGGGCCGAATGAGTCATGGGCCGAACTTCGGGTGAAGGAGTATAGGGCCTGGGCTGAGGAGTGGTGGGCCTGGTTTGGGAAGTCGTGGGCCGGGCTTTGAGAAGTAGTGGGCCGGCTTTGAGTTTGGGCTGAAGCAAGTCAATCGGGCCAACTTGAAGAAATCAGAGAGAGTTTTTTTTTGTTGATCAAAGTCAAAAAGAAGGAAAAGTTTGATGATACTAAATAAATAATAAAAAAAAAGACAATTTGAATTTCCATTGGATAGAAAACTTTGAAAAGATGGGCCCAGATCCTTAATCAAAAGGAGAATTTGAATTGTGAGGACTCATGTACTCTTTTTTTTTGGGACCCAACTGGATGTACAATTTTATCTTAATGAAGGGATGGTTTGGAAAGTCTTAAAATAGAAAGGGTTGTCCCCACCGTCCGGACTATACGGCCGTTTGAGTGAGGCAAGCTTGATCCTAAAGCTTTCTAGAGTGGGCCTCAAAGGTCCACCAACGGAGGTCATCCTAATGGGCTGTCTAGGGCCACCTGTCCATAGCCCGGTTTGGCTAGTTATGGGCTGAATCCGAAATAAAC